>JARHVA010005298.1:517500-647500 GCA_037957365.1 Torreya grandis
TCATTTTAGATGAATATTAATTAATTCATTCCTTATAAAGTGGAATTAAACCTATGTTATGTGACATTCCATTTTTACCTTAATGCATTTTTTATTAGCATTTTTTTATTTGACTACCTTTTCCATTGACATGTGTCATATTTCCCATAATAAAAATGCAATACAATTTTAAGATTTTATTTTTTATATATAAAATAATTTTAAAGCATGTTTGAATTGGAATTTAAATTTCAAATTTCATTTTAATTTGCACAGAGCATAAATTACACAATAGTTTTTCTTAGCAAAGTATTTTTTTTCATTTCAAAAGTCTATTTCAAATAATTTTTTTAATGGCATTAAAAATAAAATTCTTAAACATATTTTTTATTTAAATCCAAAATAATCTTTCACATTGGTTATTTCAAGAAAATCTCAAGTGGTATTTTTTTTAAAACACTCAAATCAATTCTAGTTTTTGTGTTTTCTATGGACTTATATTTACAAGTTAATTGATCTAATATTTGTGATAAAAAATTTCAATTTTTAAAATTATTGTATTTTTTTAAAACTTGTGTCATCACATTTTGGTGTGTATATTTAGTTTTAAAATTTAATCAAATTTCAAATTTTCTTCTTATCATGATCTTATGGCATTTGAATTAACTATTTTTTAGTATTCAAGTAATCTATGAAAACTATTTATTTTTTAAATTATGAGATAATTACTCTTAAACACAAAATTCATTATCAAAATGACACTTTAAATTCTTTACAAGCCTCTTATATTGAAAAAGTGACAACCACTAAATCTTATATTGATACTTTAAATGTTAAATTTGTATCTTTTGCACATGATAATAAATCTAATAATGAATTTCATTGCAATCTTGAATCAAATTTCACTCTTTCAAACACTCATTATACCAAACCCAATTTATGATTTATGAATCCTATAGGCTATTCAGGTGGTGGTATTAGTAAGTGCAAAAATGGTATTATTGAACCTATTTTGTTTGAATCTATTGAAAATTTTAAAGGTCTCAATTATAATGATTCAATTGCTTCTAATGCTAATTTTAATTCTTATTATCCTCCACATTCAAATTATTATAATAGAACTTATTTTAATTATAAATCTTCTAGTGATCATGATTTAGGTAAGAATAGTAAAACTTGTGAGAATTATGGAAAGCTCAAGCATCATAACTCTAACTGTTATAAATTGCATCCATGTAAATATTATAGTAAATCCACTCATGAATTTTTGGATTTTTGTAAAATGACCACAAAAATATACCTCTAAGGTTAAAATTATTTGTCTTCCTCAAGATCATGCTTCTTCTCGAGACATTGATATGTCTTCTTGTGATAATTATTTAGATGCTTCACATAGAATATATTTTACAAGTGATGCATCTTATTTGTATATATATTTATCAACTCAATATTATTATGCATTCATTTATTCTTTTTGAAAATTAAATATGCTTTTAGTGGAGATCTTTATTTTGAATATCTTCCTTTTCATGCATGATTTTGTACTTTGGAATAGAATTTGTATTTGATCCATTTGCCTTGTTCTACATATAATTTTACTAAATTATGTACGTAAATCACATTTTTATGAAATTTTGGTTATTTAACATGGAAATTTTGGCTTTATATATTTTGTCTTGCAAGTTTAATGGATCATTTATCCTTATTATTGGTCATTTTTCCATTGTAGATTCACAATCTTGTCCAAAAATGCTTCTTGGAGATTACTGATGATCAAACTATCATGATTAAAATTTTTGGTTACACCTTAAATTATTAAGGGGGAGTATTATGTAATTTCAACTCCTTTATTTTTTATAAAAATTTTCTCCACTTTTATAATCTAAAATCAATCTTAAGGGGGAGTGTTGTAGATTTACCTTATTTTGTTCATTTATGTTTTTTTAGCTTATCTTATGTTTATTTTAGATGTGAATTTATTATAATTATAAATTTAATTTATCATATATTTATGAGTTGGTTCTCACCTCTCTTTTCCACTTGTAATATTTAGGATTTACATTCACAATTAACTCCTCCCCCACATGTCATGCACATTTTACTCACTTTTAATAGGATAAGGAAACTTTAAATACACATGAATATTGATAATGTAACTCATTTTTATCTCCTAAATATATTTATTTATCTATCCTCTCTCATTATTAAACACAATCAATCATCTTGCACAATCATGCTCTTATATAATTATGATGCTTTATTGGCTTAATGTCATTCTTCTCCCTCTCTCCTAGATTTTAATTTTTATGTACATAGAGATTCATTTTTTTCAAGACTTATGGGTCAAATTATAATATTGTGTCTCACTACATAGCTATAAATTTATTTAAAAAATAATAAAAAATAAATACTAAAACTACTTAATGATTTTTAGAAAAATTGAAAAAAAATTATATACACTACATATTTGTATATATAGTCTAAAACATATTTGTTGATTAATTAAAATGAACCAAACTAAATATATTTAGAGGAGAAGATGAAAGTGTATGTATCTTATTTATGCCAAAAAATGGGTCACACTATTATGCTTTGACTCTTGTAATAGATTGTGTGTTTTCTTCCATTTGACAGTCTCCCCACTTGTCAAATCTATTCTCTTGCATTTGTGTTCTATATAATTTTCAAAGTAACATTGTTCTTTTATGTATTTTAATTAATAATTTTCAATTTTTATATTTTTATATTTGGTAAAAATAATATTTGTATTAACAAAAATATTCCAAACATTTTTTTATATAAGCACATCAATTTCATTCAATACACATCTAATAATCATGTGACAAATCTACTACACATTGAGAAAAAGAGCATTAATATTTCAAATTACATTTATGATTTATTATAATAGTCATAGTAAAAACAATTATTCATTATATTATAGGTCAATTTACTAATATTAAAACATTAAATTCAATATGTCTAGCTGAATTCATATAGAAAATATTGATATTCACACACCCACTTTAGGATGGAGAACTACATTAGCCTTATGCCCTTTTGGGATATATAGGCAACACTCAGATTACATAGGGTTTTCTATGGATAAATTTTATATTATCCCTTTCATAATTCATCCCTTTATATTTTATTTTATATTTGGTTTATGTACAATAATTAGGTTTTTGATATTGAAAGTATTATATAGGTAAATCAACTTCTGCTATAAAATAGTCAAACTCTCAAATAGCCACATGTTCATGTACCATAAAACCAATTGTATATTCAACCATGATATGGACATATTCAATAGATAAGGTTTTATCATACCCATGCCCACATAGTGTAGCCTTTTCATAGTGCATCACATACATTTATTTTTGACGTGATATAGTTCACATGTTTTTTCAACCATTTTTACATCATACATTTACTTGAAAAGTCAACATAAATCAGATCTAATCTAATTTTGTACTTTTCATTATTATTAATATTTATATTCTATTTCAAATTATATTTAGGTTATATATATTCTATAATATTAATCAGTATTTCAATATTTTGATGTTTAATGCATTTCTTCAATAAATGAAAATAAACATATAAACACATACTTATACATATCCACACACACACACACACACACACACACACACACACACACACACACACACACACACACACACACACACACACACACACACACACACACACACACATGTGCACGCACACACACACATGTGTGTGTGTGCGCGCATGTGTGTGTGCGTGCACGTGCGTGTGTGTGTGTGTGTGTGTGTGTGTGTGTGTGTGTGTGTGTGTGTGTGTGTGTGTGTGTGTGTGTGTGTGTGTGTGTGTGTGTGTGTGTGTGTGTGTGTGTGTGTGTGTGTGTGTGTGTGTGTGTGTGTGTGTGTGTGTGTGTGTGCGTGTGTGCGTGCGTGTGCATGCGTGCATGCGTGTGTGTGTGCGTGCACATGTGCATGTGCATGTGCATGTGTGTGTGTTTGTGTGTGTGTGTGTGTATGATGACTTAACTTGTGAGGATTGAGCTAGAGGCATCATCTAGTATTCGAAATAATTCAATATCCATATGAGGCATTTATTCCTTTGTATAAACCATTTTAATTATAAAATTATATCATATGGTTAATAAAAAGTAAAAAAGAGACAATAAAGGTAGCATGTTTCCTTATACAATAATTCATTTTTTCTCTTATTTCTACAAATTACTCCTAGTTAGATACATTCTTTGGGTAATTTATACAACCATCATCCTAGTTTCTACAGATCCTTCCCAAGTTACTATAAGCTTTGGCTTAGTCACTACAAGTTTGATACTACTAGATACAAGCTTATTCCTAAGTAGCTATAGGTTTCCATTATCCCTATATTTTACATAAAGATCATATAATTCTTAGAATGTTTTCATGGGTATCTATATATTCTATGATAGTTAAATGAAATTCATTACATGTTCCAAATGTTTTCCTCATTCTCTAAATTTTCTAAATCTTTATTATATCTCATACGCAATGGTTTTAAGTTGTTATCAAGATCCCATATAGGGGTCACACATTGTTTATATTCACATTACCACCCACATCATAAATGGCTATGGGTTGTTAATTTAACATTACATGAACTATAAGTCAAGTACTAATAGTTCTTATGGTATTTACATGATGAAGAGGTGTTGGATTTTATTTCTGATATAGAGATTCAAAATCATATCTTGTTTTAGGACCAACATGATTGGTAGACACAAATTTATGGGATCCTCAAGCAATTTTTTGAACATTCCCCCTAAAATTCCAAAAACAAAAATCATAAACCAATTCTTGATCATAATACATATTAATTTAAAATTATAATGAAGTTATACTCATAACTATCCTTCATGATCACTCAACACACTTATAAGCCAATTTATATATTATAACATGTGATTAAATTGGTAAATCAATAGTATAATATGGTAATTATTTTTTTATAACATTATTATTTTTACATTTAACATTAAATTATGTAATTATATTACTTTTGTGTTGATCTAAGGTTATAGGTTCCATAAAATCTCATCCATGTAATATATTCCACCTTAGTACCATGTCATGTCAATCACCGTGTCATGCCCATTTAACCATCCATCATGTAATTTTTGAAATACTAATAGGTAATCCCTATGTCAAGTGGTTTTTTTGTCAAAAATAAACTTTGTTACATCTCTTGTTCCTAGATCATGATTATAATCATGGACAATATTAAAATATTTCACTCATTCATTAAAACTTATCATCCATTCAATAATTTAATATATTCCAAAATTACTTAAGTATTTCTAATGATCATAACACCTTTATAAAATATATGTAAAATCACTTGAGGACAAGTGTCACCTTAGTTGGGGGCAAGGTTCATAATTGAAAAAAGTCATGTCCTTTTGGAGTGATGGGCATTCACACAAGTTTAAGGAGTATTATTAATGGTTATACAAAGGTTATTATGTGATATTATAAACTTAGTATTGTTTAATGATGAAAAAATAATAAACTAAAAATATTTATATCATTTTCATTCCATAATAACACATGTTCTATGAAATCACTCCTTTAGTTGAACAAAAACAAATTGTGTTATGATTGATGTTTGGCTCTAAGATTTTTAGTCCCTATGGGTAGAGAATAATTAGATATGTATACATAATAGAAGGGTATCTTATTATTTAAAATCCATATAACCACTCAATATTTTTAAGAAAACCAATATAGCTAAGATGTTAATAAATGAAATATGGCTCATCCTCTTTGAAAAGTTTAATGGTTGCAATAAATATATATCCCATAATTTTACACAAATATTTATGGAAAACATTGTTATATTAAAGTATTTGGATATCATTGACATATATTAACTTATATAGGGGTTAAATATTTTCACCATGATAGGATGGTTATGTTCCTAGGTGAAAATCAATGTATAAGCCATAAGGAACCTAGTTTTGTAGAAAAAGAGCATATTATTTTTTATTATCAAGGGATAAAGATAATATAAATAAATATTTCATGGAAAGAGGTCATCACTTTCATCATGAAGTAAACTAAAAGTGAAGTTAGCTAATTTATGTTGTACACCATCTATTTTAAACTTATATATCACTTAAGATATAATCTATATGTAAATGTGCCAAATTATTTATTCCATCTATTAATAAGAATATAATATTAATATAATAAAGGTAAAATCATATTACTAAAATGTCATTTCCTCAAACAAGTGATAGTGAAGAATGTTTTGAGTGATAATAAACCTAAAATTTCATGGGAATAAATTTTATCCCTTTATAAAATACCATGAGATGACCCTATCAAATTTAGTCATGATGAATAGAGAGTTAAGATGCCCTCTTCCACAAACCTCAAAGAAGAATCTATAGGACATGTTGGCTAGTTTTGGCCCACATATAGAAACTCACCTAGATGGTTCAATTCTTAGAAGTCCTGGTATGGTTTGATTAAGATGAGAAGAATTATTGGTGAATTGGGTGATTAAAGGACAATGAATAAGATCAAATGTCACCTATAAATATTTTGAAACACTTTAAGCAAGCTTAAAGTGTAGTTTATTAATCTTTGAGGAGCACATCTTGAAATAGGTCTATAATTATAGATGGAAGGATCCAATAGGTTTTATGGTGTTTATGGAATTCAAGGAGAATGAATCAATATTTATCAAAGTCTTAAAGGGTTCTTCATATCTTTGATTGATCAAAAGATAATAAGAATGAGTCTAGAAGAACCAAACCACCACAACATGTAATGATAAAGCAAATAGGTTAGCCTAGTTGCACATTTGATAAGTACACTTAGAAAATTGACCTAAGTTAAAGGAGTATATGGGCATGATATTTTTCATTCCTTAAACATTATCTATGAAAATTATATCTTGATGATTTTTCTATCTCAAGAAATAGGCATTCAAAGTTGAAAAAGTAAAGTAAGATGCGTGTTAGGATATCAATTTAAAGCTACAATAAATAGTCATTTAAATTCAAAATATTCTAAGGATGAGAATGGAGCTAAAAAGTGTCAAGAAATTAGGTACTCAAATATATTTCTAACAATGTGTGATGATCAATGAGGATATTGGGCTTGAGAAAATAAATGGAGTGTATTCAATCATACAAATCAAGATCGATGGTGAGCGAGAAGTCAACAAGTCAACAAATCCCAAAATAAAATAAGAAGTTTCCAAGTGTCAAGATCATGAAAACTATCGATAAAATAAATATTATGCATTCAAGTCATGTAAATGTATATTGATGGTGTGGGTAAGGTTAAGAGTCAATGTTCCTGAAATGTGAGAACTTCATGTGCTATAATCATAAGAACCAACAGAGACTGACTATCAACCCTAAGAGTGAATGGGGAGCTGATAATTGGCATAAATTGAGAAGCCCAAATCGAGATCGATGGCCAATATTAGAAGCTAAATCCAAGATATTTCAAATAGAGGTCAAATATGGTTCACATCAGATGAAGAAAAAATGTTTCAAAGGGGTATATCACCATTAGAGCTCAATCAAATGCCATTAAGTAGAAGCAACCATATACTCAAGTTTTTTAATAGTAAATCTCTATTTACATTAAAGTTGAGAGGCATGATGGGTTTGTTTGAACCTAATATAGTCTAGAACAAAGATATGAAACCTGTAGATCTTTATCAATATAATGACTATATGAAAACCAATAAATTGGACTAGTTTTCAATCTATAATTAAGATATATATTCTGGTTGGAGTAGATGCAGACATAAATGAGATAAAATGAAGTGATTCATAATTTTACATAGTCATAGATTCAACAAATAGGTACCTATGGCCACCCAAATTAAAAATAATAATAGATATATCAGGTCAATAGATATAAATATTTTGTCTTCATAAGCAAGTCAAATAGAAGATGATTTAAAGTCCCAAAATAGATATCTGGTGATTAGAGAAAGTAGCTAGAGCATTTAATAGATTTTTAGGGTCACTAAGGGTTTTTATTCATATCAATATCATGACACATCACCTTTGGTAAAATCTTATCCTTTAGTGTGTTACTCAATCAATGAAATGATTTGGAGACTTTCAAGATAGAAATGGTTATCTTATCTATGATGTATTAACCATGACTTGATTAAAATATGGTGGGGCACTCATATAAGGTGGTAGATAATTTTAATAATCTAGGATGGCATGCTTCCTATCTCTCATCCTTTCTCTATATCTTTCTTTTCTTCCACATATAAAGGGGCTAGAAATTTAGGAGAACACACACACACACACACACTCTCTCTCTCTCTGATTTTAGATTCTCACAAGGACTCTTTGATTTTGAAGAGAAAAAGAATATCATTTTATAAGGCTAGAACCTATCAAAAATTTTAAAAAACACCTCTTAATGCAATAAAATACTCTATTTAACTATCTCTTACCTTATATTAGTGTTTAGTAAGCTTGTGCATGATGGCCTTGTGAAGGAGAATCTTCCATATCCATTTTCCTTCTTGTTGACCTCTTTTAAGGTGATTTTAAGATATTTTAGGTTTTAACTTGTGCTATTTATACCATTGATGTGAGCTCAATGTGAGTATTAGAACTCCTATTTGTTTTCATTCATTGCATACTGAACCTAGTTTATGAAATACTTATGTAATTAGGTAGATTGTGATATTGTGTGAGCTAGTATTATCTTGTACAAATCTATTGTGGGTTTAATCATATGAGATCCTCATTTGAATTTTGTGTATCACCTTGTTAGATTTATAAGATCCCTATTTCTCCATTTCAAACCATTTTCAAAGTAGAATCATTAGTTTAGGTGATCCATCAAAAGGAAGCCAACCTTGTTTAGAGGTTCAACCCTATTATAAGATACCCATATCCTAAGTTTCTTACCATACTTTGACTAGGAGTAGAGGATCATAAATAACTCTTTCACAAGGGTGAAATATCATGTCATAATTTTTTTTTGCATGCCTAGTGGGACTTACATAAAACTTTTTGGTGAAGAGTTTTGGTGTTATATTTATTTAATTAGCCTTTGAAGGCATGTATGAAAACATCAATGGTGACTCCAACTATCCATTTACTATTTTACATATCCCAAGTTCTTGATCACCAATATCTAGTGACTCTAAGGGATATTTAACAATCTAGTCATATTTTAACAGCTATATTTCATGCCAAAGGTGACTACAAGATCAAATTCTAGAGGTATTCATTTTGAATTAGTTGAACTGACTTTAAATTTATAAAAAAGGTTGAGATTTTCCAATACTCATCCATATAAAGGAAATTTCCCTTATAGACCAATTTCAAATTCTATCTTTACAAGAATATCTTTTCTAGATCATTTCATTACCATGATAGCCCATAAACCTTTTTCCTTTGTGGATTTCAATGGTTAGAGTACCTTGGATCTCTAATAGTGTGACCCTATTCTGGTAGTATCTCTTAAAAGTATCCCCTATTTCATAGGAGACCAATTTATGACCCCTTCTGAGTATCTCATGGATGAATGTAATTTTTTCAATATTCATAATGTCAATGAGGAAAATGTAAAAATTATGTTGTTATCCATATATTTCAAAGGAAAATCCTTATATTGGTATATAATCCTTACTATTAACTCCATGACCTCATGGGATTATCTAGGAGATGCATTTTGTAAGAGATTTGAAGATAAAAGTGACCATCTATCACTTATAGAGTAGATAACCATAATTAAAATATCCCCTCATGAAGTCATGTAAGAATTCAACAAAAGGTTATAAAAGACATGATGAAGACGTGATCTAGTTTATGGGAGGGAATACATTACCAAATGCATATGATGTGGCAATTAGAGTAGAAAATTATCTAGTCCAAGATGACAAGCTAACACCTAGACCCCCAATGCCCTTGTTTCCAGAGATCTAACCACATATTATCTCTATTATTCTCATTAATATCATTCCTCCTATGTCAAAAATTACTACTCTATCCTCACCCAAACAAGAAAATGCTTCCAATAGACAACCTAATGACTCCCAAGAGCATAAAAACTTTCAAGAGCTTAAGAGCATGTTTGAATCCTTAGGAAATGAACTAGTAAATGTCAAAAGGTAGTAGGCCTAATTCAATATTATTTATCAATCATCATATCAACCTCAAAAACATTATTATAGAGAAACTAGGCCACACTACAAAGGAAAATTCCAAGGTGAAGGTCAACAATAGGGCCAAGGACAAGGGCAACCTAACTATACTAGGCAAAACAACTACAATCCAAATACTGCAAGCACTTCCAACACTTTGGTCCTAGTTTAAAATAATATTTCTAAAAGAGTTGATGGTACCATGCCTTGTAAATAGTCTTTTGGGTACTCCATTATCCCAAACACTAACTTCAACTAAGATTTCAATGATAAATCAATAGGTTACAAATTATGGATACAATCAAGCCCTTATGGCTCAGAACATAGAGGTACCCATGATGAAAAAATCAGAGGAGTCTCAACAAAGTCAATGGACTAATCAAGAATCAAGCTAGTTGGGTGACACAATGGTTAACTAGGAGCAAGAAGAGTGTTAAACATTTAATCAGTAGGTTAGTTCTAACTAGGCATACATCTTAATGGTAGCTAATACAAGGTTCAAAAGAAGAGAAATGGACAGTAATCATGAGGCAATCAAAGAGCCTCTTACTACTACTCCATTGATATCAAGTACAAATGAACCTACTACTACTCTAAAGGTTCTGATTATTCTAAGAAATCAAAACTAAGGGAATGTCTTTATTCCCCAAAACTCAAAAGCTCAAAGTATTGTTTTAGTCCTCAAAGCACAACTAAAGGTTGATGGTATACCTAGGAACATTATGGAACAAATGAAAAGGTCCAATGTGAGTTTTTTAATTTGGGACATGCTCTCCATGCCTAGAAACACACACACACACACACACACACACACACACACACACACACACACACACACACACACATCCTTCAATAAGGTTTATCAAAGTTCAAGGATCCTGAGAAGGAACCAAACAAAGAAAATGTGGGTTTTACTAATGTAATCAAAAGACCAAATAAAGGGAAATCATGTAAGATGGTCAAACATCCTCCATTTTATATGTATGTGATCATGGGTGACTCTTTAGTGCATAATTTCTTAGTATATAATGGGTCTATCACCTCAATAATTCCAAAGTCTATAACTGATCAGTTTGGCTTAAAATATTAACCCCAATCTAAGGGAGTCCTATAGCTCGATCGATCTTCCACCAAAACATATGATATCATCAGAGACCTCAAATTGACACTACAAGCATGTACTAGTGTTTTAATGGATCAATATTTATTAATTCTATATCTCCCTCCTCATTTTTCTTTATGCTTATCCAAATAATTCACAATAAAAAGTAGAGGTTATCTAGTAAAAAACTGGTCATACATAGCATTCAAAACAAGATATGGGACCAAAGTGTCCATAAAGGTTGAATGCATTAAAAAATTACACATTAAAACCTATTGCATAGATAGTATAAACACCAATTGCACCATCATTGATGATGATTTCATATTTGGTCAAGATCTAAACACTCATCCTAAGGAGATACTAGACATGTTCTTAGATTAATTATGAAATGATAATCATCTGATTGATTCCTTGGAAGGTGTTCAGTAAAAATACCTAGGTGTCTACTATTTACATGAATAAAATTAGTCCCTACCATCCCTCATTAATCCTTAAGAATACTCCAGTGTCTTATGTAAATTGTTCTTTTATGGATCAAGGAGTAAGCATGGAGTTGGTGCAAGTGTAATGCTTGTGTCCCCTTCCAATAACATGTATTTATCTTCTTATAAGTTTTAATTTAGTTATTATTATAATTTACTTGAATATGAGAGTATTATCCATGGCCTTTAATGGCCTAGTAGGAAAGTGATCAAGCAATTACAAGTTTATAGGGATAATGCACTAATAGTCTACCAGGTTGTAGGCTAGAATATCTCTAAGAATCCCTTCATGAAGCTTTACAAACATAAGGTGTGGGAAGTAATTTAGTATTTTAAGGCCTTTAAAATCTAAGTGGTACTAAGGGACTAGAGTCAACATGTGGATAGATTAGCAGCTGTGGAAGCCCAATTTGAAATCCTAAAAGAGTTTTAAAAGACCAAAGTATAGCCATATGTTAACATTGTGGTAAGGCCATCAGTGTTAGATAATGAAGTTAATTTTTAGGTATTTTAAAATGAAGAACAAATTACTTGTTTCTTAAAATAGGAATTATATTTTTCCTCTTTAAACTAAGATAGGTTCCAATAAAAGTATGAGGATCTAATTGTTTAGCTAAGGTCTAATAAACTTCCTAAAGGATTAGTCACCCTTTAAGGCCTCTTCCATGAGAGAGATCAAATGAGAAAAGATAAATTAGTGATGTAAATAAATGAAGAGAAATATGAAAGAGTCCTTATATTTAAAGGTATAATTCTCAAGCTTGGGAAGGTAAGAAGTGAATCTGAAAGGCATCCTTTCATATAACTTTATAGAGAATATGAAAACATATTTGCTTGGGAGTATAGTGACTTAATAGTCTTTGTTCCCAAATTATCCCAACAAATTATAGAATTGGAGGCCAATGACAAGCCTATAAGGTAGAAACAATGACCTATCAACCACAAAATAGAAGAGCTGATGAGGAAAGAATTGACCAAACTAATTGAATCTAAGATCATCTTTCTCCTCAAGCATTCCTCATGGGTAGCCAACTTGGTACCTATTAGAAAAAATAATGGGTAAATAAGATTGTGTGTTGACTTTAGGGATATAAACAAGGTCTCCTTGAAATACCACTACCCTTTACCATCCATGTAGCAACTCCTTTAGATAGTTACTAGTTCAAAATTCTTTTCTCTCTCGGTTGGTTACTTAGGATACAACCAAGTGTTTGTAAGAGAAGAAGATCAATATAAGACTACCTTCACCACCAAATAGGGATCATATGCTTACCATAAGATGGATTTTATCTTTTTAAATGTCATATAAACTTTACAAAGAGCCATGGACATGGATTTCCAAGGATTACTAAATTAGATGGTGCTGGTCTACTTAGATGACATCATAATTTTCTCCAAGAAAGCTAGTGAGCACATGGATCACCTAAGGTTGATTTTCTAAAGATTGCAGAGAGTATGGGATCTCTTTAAATCCCAATAAATATGTCTTTTCTATTCATTAATGAAAATTTGTAGGTCACATTATCTCAAAGGAAGGATTATCCATTGACCCTAATAGAATAAGTGTTATCTTAGAACTATATTTACCCAAGCATAAGAAAATAATCTAGAGCTTCTTTGGGAATATAAACTTTATGAGAAGGCTTATACCTAGTTTTGAAAACTTGGTCAAACCCATCACTACCATGCTAAGGAATATCCAAGTTTCCACTTTATCAAATGAAGGTAAAATAGATTTTAAGGCCATCAAGCAAGTTATTTCCCAAGCACACTTGATTATAAATCCTAACTTCTCAAAGGATTTTATATTATACACCTTTACTAATGTTGATAATATATTAGGTATGTTGATGTAAAAGAATGGTGAAATACTTGAATAACCAATTTCCTTATATAGTTGAGGGCTAGAGGGATATGAGGTAAGGTATAATTTCATATAAAATTATGTCCTTTTAGCCTTACAAATCCTCAAAAATTTTAGGTCAATGCTATTTAATAATAAGGTTCATCTTATGGTCTCTCACCCTAGAGTGAGGAAATTTCTTCTCAATAAATACTTTAATGAGAAGAGAGTTGGATAGATTACCAAAGTCATAGAGTATGATGTGGGGATTAAGGTCACTAAGATGGTAAGAGTTAAAGGCTTATGTGAGTACAAGGTAGATGATATTCAAGAATATAAATAAGTTATTTTGGTGACACAAGATAACCCATAAATAGGTGCACCTTTGATTTATAAAAGATGGCTCTAAGATATGACCCATTTCTTATTAATAGGTGAATGCCCTCAAGGATTAGATAAAATAAAAAGAAGTTATTTTATACTTCAATCCATAACTTATGCATTGATAGATGGGATTTTATTTATAAAATACCTCAATAGAGTACTCCTTAGGTGCATAGATGATAATCAAGTAATAAAGCTTTTAGAGAAATTTCATGATGGACCTATAAGAGACCATTTTACTCCAAGAAATATAGTAGCAAAGGTAATGAGAGATGGTTATTACTAGTCAAACATTTTCAAATATGCCTATGCATGGGTCAAAAAATGTTAGAAGTTTGATATATTTATAGGAAAATAGATATTAGTATCCCTCCCTCTCAACCCAATTTAGGTGGAGAAACCCTTCATGTAGTGGGATCTGGACTTCATAGTAGTGATCAATGCACCATCTAATGGAGGACATAAATGGGTGCTAACTACTATTGAATACTTTACTTTTTGGGTGGAGGAAATTGCCTTGAAATAAGCCAATGAAACAATAGTGTTGGATTTCTATGATAACATAGTGACCAAGTTTGGTGTCCTAACCACTATAATTTTAGATAATGTCTTAGAATTTATAGGCATGAGGACAAATGAATGGGAACTTAAGATGGACATATACCTTATCACATCCTACAATTACTACCCCTAAGGTAATAGATAGGTAGAGTCCACAAATAAGAACTTGATAAGGATTATCAAGAGAACCATTGAGGATAATTAGAGGGTTTAGCATACAAAGCTAAGGTAACCTTATGGGATGATAAAGTGACTCCCAAAGTTACCATTGGAAATTTTCCATATGTTTTAGTATATGGAAAGGAATCTAAATTTACTATTTCTCTTTAATTACCTACCTTGGAGTTAGATCATTAGCTTGAGTTGATGGAGAGTAAACCTATGAGCATAACAATGGGAAAGCTCATGGAACTTGAAGAAATTAGTGACATTGCAATGAAGATATTAGAGTCACATCAGGCTTAGGTCAAGAAATCCCTTAACAAGAGAGATAAAATAATGGAATTTAGATAAGGGGACATAGTCTTCAAATGGGACTTAAATAAAACCAAGACGGTAACCATACCAAGCTTGAAAAATTATAAAGTGGTCCTTATTTGATCCATGGAAGTAAATAGCATACTGGTTTTCAACTTGCGCAAATGGATGGAGAGGTATTACCCATCCCAATTAATGACAAATTTAAAGCCTTGATGTTAAAGGATTTTACACCTATTATAATTTATTGTACATATTAGAGTATATTTCATGCTTTCCTCTAAGTGATTTTTACACATTTCTTTTCAGTCCTATGTTTTCTTTTTAATAAGTGCCTAGGGAAAAATTGTTTATTTTGTTTCTTTTTTATACTTGGTACTTCAAGAGGAGGTTTCAAGAAAGAGGCAACCTTATATCAATTATACAATAGTATCTTTAGGAAAGACTATGCATCAATATTCACAATGAATTAGTTAAGGCCACTAGTCTTTGCATAATAGGCACACAATCCCAAGATGTCACAAAAAATGTTGGTCAATTTTGGCCCATATATAGAAACTCACCTAGATGAATTAGTTACTGGAAGTCCCAGTATGGTTTGATTAAGATGAGAATGATTCATGGTGAATTGGGTGATCAAATAATAACAAATAAGATCAAATGTCACATATAAACCTTATGAAATACTTTAAGTAAGCTTAAAATGTAATTTATTGATCTTTGAGGAGCACATCTTGATATAGGTCTAGAACTATAGATGGAAGGATCTAACAAGTTTCTATGGTGTTCATGGTATTCAAGGATCATCGATCAAGTTTTATTATAGTCTTAAATGGTTCTTCATAGCTTTGATAGATCAAAAGATAATGATAACAAGTCTATAAGAACCATGATATCACAACACATCATATAAAATAAAAAAAGTTAGTTTGATTGCATATTTGATAAGTTGACTTGGAAAATGTACTAGAGCTAAATGAGTACATAGGATTAATATTTTTCATGCCTTGAACATTCTCTATGAAGCTCGTATCTGGATGAGTTTTCTATCTCAATAAATAAGTGTTCAAATTTGAATAAGTAGAGTAGGACATGCATGGGGATGTAAAATTAAAGCTATGACAAATAGCCATCTAGATTAAAAATATTCCAAGGATGATCATGGGGATGACAAGTTTCAAGATCTTAAGTAATATAATATATATCTAACAGTGTATGGTGATCAATGAGGATAGTGGGCCTAAGGAAATCAATGGAGTGCATTCAATTGTATAAATTAAGATAGATGACAAGTGAGAATTAAATAAGTCATTGAATCATAAAATAAAATGAGAAGCTACCAAGTGTCAAGACCATGAAAACTACTAAGCAAATCAATGGTACACATTTAAGCCATGAAAAAGTAGATGGATGGTGCATGTAAGGTCAAGAGTTAATGTTCCTAAGGATGAATGTGAAAATTTCATGTGGAAAAAGTGTAAGAACCAACAAAGATTAATTATAGGACCTCAAATTAAATGGGGAGCTAACAATTGACACAAATTGAGAAGCCCAAATCAAGATTGATGGATAATATTAAAATTTTAAACTAGGAGACATCTTATAAAGGTTGAATATGGTTCAGGTCAAACCAAGAGCAAATGTTTCAAAGGGATATATCACAATTAGAGCTCAATCAAATGCCATTAAGTATAAGTAACCATAAAGTTAAGGTTGTTAATAGTAAATCTCTATTTCCATTAAAGTTCAGAGGCATGATGGTTTTTTTAAACCTAATATAGTCTAAAACAAAACTGTGCAACCTACTGATATTCATCGATATAATGACTATATGAAAACCAATAAATTGGATTGGTTTTCAATCTATAGTATGACTTATATTTTGGTTGGAGTAGATACAGACATAAATGAGATATGGTGAAGTGTCTCATCTTTTAACATAGTCATAGCTTCAAAAAATAGGTACCTATGGACACCTAAAGTAGACATAATCATCGCTCTATGAGGTCTATAGATAAAAATATTTTATCTTCACAAGCAAGTCAAATGGATGATGGTATAAACTCCAAAAATGGAGATCTGGTGATTAGAGAAAGTTGCTGGAGAATTTAATAGATTTTTAGGGTCTCTAATGTTTTTTATTCATAGTAGGACCATGACTCATCACCTTTAGAAAACTTTTGTCCTCTAGTGTGTTTCTCAATCAATGAAACTATTTGAAGGCTATCATGACAAAAAGGCTATCTTGTCTATTATGTATTAACCCTAATTTCATTAAAATATTGTGGGTAATTTTTAAAAGGTGGTATCTCATTTTAATAATATGGGATGGCATGATTCTTGTCTCTCATCCTTTTTATATATATATATTTCTTTTCTGCCACATGGAAAGGGGTTGGGAATTTAGGAGAACACTTTCTCTCTAATTTTAGATTCTCACAAGGAATCTTTGGTTTTGAAGAGAAAGAGACTCTCATTTGATAAGGCTAGGCCATATAAAAATTTGTAATAACTACCTCTTGATACAATAAAAGACTTTCTTTGCCTATCTCTTGCCTGAGATTAGTGTTTAATAGGCTTGTGTACGATGGCCTTGTGAAGGAAATTCTTCCATATCCATTGTCCTTCTTTCTAACCTCTTTTAAGGTGCTTATAATCTTTTTTAAGTCTAAATTTGTGTTCTTTCTACCATTGATGTGAGATTGGTGTGAGTCTTATAACTCTTTTTTTGTTTTCATTTATGAATTCCTAAACTTAGTTTATGAAATACTGATGAAATTAGCTAGAATGTGAGATTGTGTGAGCTAATATTATCTTTTATAGATCTAGTGTGGTTTTAATCATATGATAACCTCATTTAAATCTAGTGCATCACCTTGTTAGATTTCTTAGGATCCCTATTTCCCCATTTCTAACCCTTTTCTAAGTAGAATCATTAGCTTAGGTAATCCATCAAAAGGAAGTTGGCCTTCTCTAGAGGTTCAACCCTATTATAGGATACCCACAACTTGGGGTTATTCCCTTATTGTGATTAATAATGGACGATCCTAAATAAATATTCCACAAGGGTTCAATATCACATCATAATAGGACCCAATAGTGGGATATAAAAAAATGAGATGCCATAATACTCAAAACTTAGGAAGAGACTGAAAGCTTCTAAAAATCCATCTACAAGTACTATATGATGGTATGAGTGGTCAAGGTGTAATATATAAAAATTGAAATAAAAAATAATAATTGCACTAATATAAGTTGAGAGTGATAAGGTAATTTTAGAGTGGATTGATTCAAAGAGTGCTAAAGTTGAAACTTCTACTAGTATCATAAAATGAGAAGAGGATTCTAGTTCTAAGAGGTATGGGTTAAATCCATTTTGAGTAATGGAGAAATGGGGGTACATATAAGAATAATGATGAAGTTGAAAAATAATATAAGAAAAGATATTGATCAGAAGAATAAAAAAGATCATAAAGAAGAGAGACCATAGGAGTACCAAAACCCTAATTAAATTTTTGAATAAGATAAAACATATAAATAATATAATAATTAATAAGAAAGAGAAGATGAAAAAACATCACAGTGAGATAAGGATTCCCATGTTATAATAAAGGAATAGAAAATAATGAATAATTATTAGCTTCCCATTGAAAAATAGAATTACTTAAGGAATGAATCAAGAAACTAGGAAAAAAAGATATGGGATTTGATTTATTATCTAGGATTATAGAATAATTAGTTGAGGAAACTTAGGTATATATAAGATATAAGTTTCCCATAGTAACTCAATTTATTGTAAGAAATCAAATAAGGATAAAGATAATCTACTCAAAAAGAGCCTTCATTTTCCCATATTGTGGTACTTTTGAGCCCATAACTACTGGTATTTCTATTTATTATCATGTAGATCTCACTTGTATAGATTTAATTATTGGTATGAATTATTTTTATTTGAAATTGAATTTTTTTTTGAAACTATTTCTACTCAACCACTAGACCCTCTTAAATAATTATTTATGTAAGGGACTTCAATATCTAAAATTAAAAAAATGGATTTTATGACAATAATCATAGAATTATGGATAAATCATTAGACTGAAAAAAGACAAGAATAAATTAATGATATAAATATACAATAGTGATGATGAAATCATCTAATTGATAGAAAATATTGACATAATGAACCAACTAACTATGTCGATGCTAGACTATAGACCATGAGAAAAATTATATGTTTTATATGATAAGGAGTAGTGATGAAAGTTCCATTTCATGAAAATATACTCTAATATACCCAATATAATAATTTCTCCTAAGAATTTCTATGGCATATATTTAAAGAGCACACCTAAGTTTAAAAATCAATGATATGAAATTTTTATACATGAAAATGATGTTATTTTTATAGAAAACAAAATTGAAATCCATACATGGGATATGTTACACTCAAGAATTCATCTTCATAACTTATAAATGAATAAAAAATAAGTAAAAATATAATTTCATATCAATAAATAGATAAAATTATCATCCTGGTGATAAGCGGTGAAGTCCCTAATCTCACATATGTATTGAATGACCTATAGAGATTGTTTTAAGATAGAGACATGACCTTAAAAAGGATAAGGTAAAAAATCTAAAATATAGTAAGTATTTATCTATAGTAGCTATGATTGGCCAAGTTGCTTACTGAGGTTACATGTAGAAATGGGATGAGCTTACACCTACCATACATAAGAATTAACATTTTTTGAAGTAATTTTTTAGGCTATTTATTGGTACGGATACTAAGTACATCAATTATATGAGAAAACATTGACTCAATTAGGTAGGATTGAATTTCCATCCTCCCTTTTTTTATTTCCTATCTCTGAGTGGATACGAAAGATAAAGCCCATTTTATCCAATAAATTTGAAGATGGTATAACATAGAAAGGAATATCTGGTCATTCCAAAAAATGAGAGGGATATATATATATATATATATATATATATATGAATTTTTAGCTTGGTATGCTTAATACATGGCAATGTATTCATAGTTAGTTTTATCATAGATGAGAAATACATTAAGTGGGGGGGGGGGGGGGGGGGGGGGGTATGATGAGTCTTATAAAAGTATCTAATTTTAATCTATATTATCCTAAATAGTATTTAATTTCTTTCTTCTCATATACCTTCTACATCACTTTCTATACATTACTTTTTATATTAGTATGAGTATATATATTACAAATCTTTGTTATTTTAGTTTAAGACTAGTTGTTATTGGATAAATTAATATGATTAATTATTTTAATTATTTTGGTTTTACTATTAATAAAATATATTAGAAATATTTAAACTAATTTGACATATATCGTACCTAAATAAAATAATAATCATCCCATGTGATAATCATAGCCATTTCATGTTCTACGTACTAGCCCACAATAATTGATTTCCTAACTTGTAACAATTTTTGTAGGTGATATTAAATAAAAATGACTATTATTAAGTTTATATAAATGTGAATTAGTTAAAAAACCAAATGGGCATAAATGGTTCCTATAAAATAGGGGGTAATATATTACTTATCTTTACACCTCATCTCATCATTGGATTGTCATTTATATGTATGTCATCACATGGCTATAGCTACTATTTTCTTGGTGTATATTATTTTATAATATAAATATACTAATGTAATTTTATCCATATAAATATGGTTTCATGTAATTAGATATTAAAAGTCTAAATAGATTATACCTTATCTACATAAAAGGAACATTTATAGTTAAGAAAGGAGTTAAAACATTAGAGAAGTAATAGGTCATTCAAAAAATAATTCATTTTAGAAAACTATTTTTTTAGATAAGATTAAAAAAATATGTTTTAAGGTCTCCCATAACCCATACAATAAATCCAAATAAAAATCAAGAATCACCCACCAACACAAATCAGGATTGGTATCCCACTTGGGAGCTACTAAAAAACCCCACAAAACCTACCTAGAACCTATAAGAAACCTATCCTGGCTCATTAAGGAAAATAAAACATAAAAACTATAGGAAAATACTACTAGGATTATAGCTCCTCCTATATGGTAACATTTATATTTTTGTTATTTATGTTTTCATTTGCTTCCTCATTTCTAGCCATTTTATTTTTCATATTTCCCCTAGTAATTTTACTTGGCCCCTCACCTTAAGAAGATTTTCAATTTATTCATTAAGTTATATCACATTAACCATATTCATGTTTTGTGTGGCCTATTTAAAATTCTTCTATCCTTCCTCTTAATGTTTCTACCTTTCATACTTGTATTTGATATCTATCATAAACTGAGGGTTAAGCATGATTACCGACATTATCAGGACCTTGTCACCCATGTTTCCCACTCCACATCAAGCCTATATCCCTTCTTTGAAGACCTTTAAATAATTTTAAATTATTATGATTTAATTCACCATACCTTTAAATCTATCAAAATATTTCAGTTTATCCTTCACATTCAAACTAGGGCCCTCCTCCTCAGCCAGTCTCTTACCTTGTGTAATCTCATTCTTTCCTCATTTTTTCAAATGGGACTCAGGGTTATTTAAATCTACTCCCTCCAAATTTTTTGGATCTTAATTATATTTAAAAATTATAATTGGTGATTCTATGTGATCATTATTAATCTCCAAAAGGGTTTCCACCTATAATTTTGTTAGTTCGAGTTCCTCCTCCTCATCTAACACTTCCATTTTATTTTTGGTTCTAAGTGAGTCCTCAAATTTTTTTATATGAATGGAATGACCTATAATATTATCAATCATTGTATCCCTTCACTCAAATTTCATATCCCCATTATTTACCTTGTCAAAATCCTTGGGGTTATCATCCCCTTCACCAACCACCATACAACAAATTGTTATCAACCTGTAGAAATATTTTTAATGATAAAGTTTCTTGAATTATTAATATAGCTCATTTGAATTAAATATTTATGTAGATAGGGAAAGGGTTCAAAATATAATCCAACCAAGATAGGTCCAACTCAATCTTTTTACTCTAAAATTATTATTTTCGTTTGAAATCCAAGACATCAATGTAGTTTTATTTTTGTATGTGTTGATTATATATTTTTAGTTTAACTCCATAGTGATTACTTTGTTTTTTAATTCAAAGTTAATTTTATTTTGTATGATTTTATTTATTATTTATGTTCATATTTCAATACAATGTGTTATTTTATATTTCCATTGTATTGGAAACTTACAAACTATAAGGATAATTTAATTGTCTACAAACTACTTTCCTAAATTTTACTTTCAAAAAGTGTGTTTATTTCTTGTACACATTAATTTTTGCAATAGTTATTTATATTAATTTTTAAATTTGGTTATTTATAGTTTTAATTAACTATAAGTAATATTATATTTTTAGTTTTCTATAATTATTTTGTATGCACACATAGTGCTGGCCACTTGCCAAAATATATGTCCCTATATTTTACATATAAATTTACATATCTACACTTAAATTCCTTAGATTTATATATATTAGTGATATTGGTTATCACTAAGAATTGTATGGATTAGTGTAATCTATTTATTCATAACCTAATTAGTATTACACAATTAATTATTATTGTGTGTGGGATCTAGAATCATTATGTGATATTGTGAAATGTTAGTGGAGCCACTTGTCACCTTAGTTATTATTTAACTTATTAGGAACATATGACACTAAAGTATTATATCATTTATGTCCTTATTACCCCCCCCCCCTCATGTGGAATGTTTCAGTTATGTGAAAAAGTGTTTGATTATGAGATTTGCATTTGTTGGATCTTACACATGGTGATGGTTGAATAAGATAACTTATCCTTCATATTTTACTTGGATTTAATATTGATAAATTTTTAGTATGTTATCCCCATGATTTAATATTAATTAAATCCATCATTGTGTGAATTTAAAAAAACATAATGATGGTGAAATTTAAAAAATGTTGTTTCTCCATCAAGGCTTTGTGTAAATAAATCGTATAATCTTTCATATCATTACTATAATCCTCAATGAACTACTCTTTATGTACATGCAACTACTATAACTTGATGCAATCATAATAATAATTTTTTAGGTAGTAATGTTAATCCTTTAAAGTTTTTAGAAAGGACTTTAGATATTTAGTGGGATCATAATCCTTCTCATATTGTGAACTCAAGGCTTCCAAAAAATGGGACACTAAAATTGACATCTTGAACATGGTGAAGATCATATTATATAATTAATTTAAATCGTTGACTATTTAATATGTTTAATTTGTCAATTTTATGCATCCAATATTTTTACATATTTTAATTTATTAAATTGGATGAAAATATCAACATTCAATTTCATTTAGATTTATTTTTGAAATGATAAATACATTGGTTTCATAGAATATGGATTAGATTATGGCCCAAGATGCATAATCAATTCAATAATTTGGCCAAAATTCTCATTTTTGTGTTCTTAAAGTATATCCCAAATGAGTTTAAGTATGTTTAGGGGTGCATTAATTTTTTTATTGGAATCATCCATATTAATCTTTCTAATAATTTATTCCAAATAATATAACTTAAAATAATCCAATATTCATTATTTCTCTTATTACACTCATAGTTATATAGAAATATGAGAGATATTTCTCTAACAAAAATGATCAAAACCATTAGCCCTAGGATGCTAGTCTGGGGGATAACATCACACTTCATATAAAATTTACATATTTTAGAATTAATATATGAAATATAAAATATAAAATCAAACACACATTCAAATGTGGAATAATGATAAGCAAAATAATTTAACTTCAATTTAATAAGTAGAATAGGGGAAAATAAAAATGTGAAAAGGTTCATTAATACTAGGAATGCTTATTTGTGGTCAATGTTTAATGTATCAATACTAACTTTTCTATACTTAAATAATAAATAAATATAGACGTGTTTTAATGGTAGGTGGAAAAATCATGCTAATAAAATCTAATTTATTTTATATATCATATATATCTCATCTCTATTCCCTTATGGGTAATATAGTTTGATTATATGCATTATTACAAGGATTTATAAAATATGTTTATTACAAAAGTGTGGAAATTCATATAATTTATAAGAGATGGTTGGTATTTTCTCAATGGAAAAATTGGAGATATTCCTTGACATGGCAAAAATATGTGAAATTAAAATTATAATTTTTCTGGTAGGAGAAACAATATGTGGATGTTGTAGAGAAGATATGATATACTATTATATGTTAACTTGAGTATTTATCCTAAAACTTATGAAGATATGCCCTAGGAGGAATCTGACTAATATAGACTATACAATCTTGTTAAGGTCAACATACACCCATTTTTGAAAAATGGGGGCCCATGTGTCAAATTGTACAAATTTGTACTTTGAAATTGAATATTAACTTTATCATAATTTCATTAGAATGATTTCACATTATTTTTATTTGAAGATCATCCACACCATGGTCTGGATGACCTATTTATTCATGGTTCTAATTTAATCTTATCTAAAGTGCTAACATTGGATATTTATATTTCAAATTTTAGGTCTAATAGAGCCCATTTGGGAATGAACATGCTTAATGTTATGTGATTTAATGTTAAATTGGTATTTCAATAACCTTGGTATATAATTGATTAATTAAATTCATATTTTGAAACACTAGCCTAATGTTTTACTTGGACCTTTTAATTTTAAATTTAAATTGGGTGGGATATTTTTATTTAAAATTAAGTAGGAACAAATTAATCATACCATGAACTTGGTTTAATTTTTATCCTAAGTTTTGGTCATGTTTTTCAACACAACTAAACCTTAGGCTAAAAATCCTATGCTTGGTCTCTTTTATGCCTCATGATCACTTTGTTCCCTTCTATCCTAGTTTGGTCTAAATAATTGCAAGGTCCCTTTGTTATAAGGCTTAGCCTAAAGTCTTATCCTAAGGTTTATCATATTTATTAATATGATAAAAACCTTAAGATACGACTTTATGATATGTATTTTTTATTTGTGGGGTCCTTTTATTTTAGGTTTCTAACCTTGGTCACAAGTCTTTATGCCTTGGTCCCTTTTAATTCATGGTGTTCCCTTTAATATGTTTATAACTTAGCTCAAATATCCTATTCTAATTCCTTTATATATTATCTTTAGATTAAATTTTATTTTTGTTTTCAAGATAAATGATCCACATTCATTTACATGAGATTGATTGAATGACACAAGACGAGTCAAGACTTCAACAGAGCCCAGGATGAATGAGAGGGTGACAGGGGTCACCTTCTTAGAAAGATACTTTTGAGTAGATAATGGTAGCACATACCTTTTATCTTGATCCAATGGTATATGTTTTCTCATATGAGATGGATTTAATGGAGAGTGACAAGCATTAAAAATTCAAACCTTGACTAAAGAGTTAAAACTTGAGCATGTTCCCAAGATCTATGGTCTATGTGAGCCTAGTAAAATTTATCAAACAATAAGTGAAATGTTGAATTTTTAAAGTTTCTACAGAATTTTATGGGCATGAAAAGAGTCACCATCATGAGATCCCAATATAGAGATCAAATGATGTATAAGAGGCTTGTAAAAATAGTATAGAAGTACCGAGTACTCACCACATGACACACAAGAAACATGATGAACATGGGCATGAAAAGTGGTAAGCTCAACAAAGATCCCCATGGACACATTTAAAATTAATGATCATGCACCCATCAATGATGTTTAGGTGGATGTCAAATGATGGTCATCATGTGGATGTTAATTTTAAGATAGCAAATAAGCCAAATGACATGTTTAAAATTGATGGTCATGTACCTATCAAATATGTTCACATGGATGTCAAATTATGGTCATGATGATGCCAATTTTAAAATAGAAGAGAGTTTCAAAGATGAGTTTAAAACTGATAGTCACGTGTCCATCAAAGATGTTCACAGGGATGTCAAATGATGGGCATGTGGACATAAATTTTAATACATTTGGAAATCTTTACTTCATCATCTTATTTATAATAAAAATAATATTTTTTTGACTTATCTTAATCTTAGCTAACTTCTCTATGGTTGATAAATATTTTTTATTTTTTATTCTCCCTTTGGTTATTTTTGTGTTGCATTATTATCTTATCAACTCATATTCTCTTGATGATTATCCATGAGTTTAGATCAAAACATTGAGAATAATTTATTAAATAATGTATATTCCATTATTTATTAATTTTAAGATAGTTTCTTAGATCCAAATTCAAAGGAAATAATCATGTTTTGAATAGTAATAAGCAGAATGCTATGGGGATGCCATTGAAATGCCACATCAAATCCATGTGAGTGTAATATGGTAAATTAGAGACCTTATAGACCTAGTAATGTAAGGGTAGGGATATAATATCAAGATGTTTTAGCTCATGGCCACCATTGGAACACTGTTAGAACTTATAGGAATGTCCTAGCGAGGTTAGGACCATAACCAAACCCTATGAGCATTATGGTTGACTCGAAGGGAGATGAATTGTCACCTATGTAAAGATAAGTTGAGCTAGAGTCCATTAAAAAGTAGTTTAAAATTATTTAAATAAATTATGGGTGACCTATCCTATATCCTTGAAGAACATGGAGAAATTATAGTGTATCTATTTGGTAGCATCATAAATCAATCAAGACCCTAGAGTAGTAACAAAGCACTTTATCAACCAAAGGGTTCTCAAATTTAGAATATTCCTCCTATGGCTAAACCCTATCCATTTTAAAAGTGGAATATTCTTTTTGAAAAGTTATGTTTGGTTTGTAAAACACATTTCCTATAGATCAATCTATTGGGAAAGTCTAGTGTATTTCTAGAACATTTATGGAAAAGATAGTTATCCCTACACTTGTACTTTCTTCATTGGTTAGGATTGACCAACATACCACCTTGATCATTATATAAAAGGGGTATTTTAAAATGTAAAAATGGGAGGGAGTTTTAGAGATAAATTAATTTGTAAACATGGAAAAACTAATATAATCAAGGAATTGTGCAAAGATTATCCAAAGTTTGCTTGTCTTTTATTATCATGGCTTCTCCCTCACTTGTTTGTTTTGACTTCCATATTTGAATGGTTATCATGAATTATTGGCATAAAAATTTAATTCTATATATGTTAAATTATTATAATGTTATGTTGACTAAACTTTCTTAGGTTTATTTTTTTTCTTACCCTTCTTACATTTGGGCTAATGTTGTTTGCTTATAGGGGTAAATATTTAAAGTGAACCAGGTTCTTATTTGCATTATTTCTAATTTCATTAAGAGTTTGACTTATGTGTGATAGGATTTGGGCTTAAGATGTTTTATACTACACATTGGTTAAGTGCATGTCTAGATGAAATCTAAACTTTGTCATGATGTTTGTGTTGAAGATCAACAACATTTATTTTTATCCTTCCCTTTTTTGATTATTTTTTAACCAAATCACTCTAGTTTAATTGTCATTGTAAATATTCATCTTATATTAGTTATTATATTATATATGTATCATAATTAACTATTATTATCATAGATACTTCATATTTTACATATATATGCTATTTGGCCATGGTGGATCCCAACCACCAAATATTATAAATATTGTGAAATAGTCACTTGTTATACCTTTATTTCATCAAAGATAACAAGATTATCATAACCTAAAACTCATTAATTGAGTTCTTAGGAATTATAAAATGATAAATATTTCTTAAACACTTTGGGCACCTATGATACACATTTAGGCCTCAATAGGTAGATATTCATTGGTGCTAGAAGGAGGGCCTAAGCAAATCTCTATGAATTTATAGAATCTTTGCTAATTCTATTGTGTTTGATCAAATATTGATGTATTATTTGCATATTTGTGCTTATTTTAGCATGTTTTTGTAAATATTATTTATCTTGATGTTCTTAGACTAATCTTTGTTCTTTATTTAGATAAATCTCGATATTGTGTGGAAATCCATGCACATTCATGCAAAGGTAGTTCATGCTTTGAGTGTTCCTTGCATTTAAGGTTAGTAATAGCAAATTTTTACAAATATTGATTGGTTCTTTGAAAATTTGAGTTAATTTGAGCTTAGAGATGTAAATATCCATCTCATTCATTAGTCTAGACATATATTTAAGCTTATTTAGTTAAATATAGTCATGTTTTACATTTATTTTTGAAAAAATGGCTTAACATGAAAACTTAATCATTGTAATTTGTAAATATTGGTTTAATGCATCATGTTTTAAATATGTCTCAAGGTCACAAGCCAAAATTACCAAAAGTGAGGCTGAGGTGAGTGTAAACTTTCAAGGTCTCAACCAACTTCACCAAATCAGGGTTCTCATGTGTTCAAGGTATGGCTTGGCTAAGTGGTGATAACTCCTTGATCAAATAATTTGAACCTTGTCCATGCTTAGTGTGAGTGCACAAGTATTTTATTAATTTTCAAAAAACCAAGTACATAAGGATGCCTTTACTCCATTAACCCTTTTACATTGCAAACATAGATTATATAGATTTTACCCATGACTGGTAAAACCAACTAGTCCTATAACCAACTCTTTATAGGAAATCAACCCGTAAGGTAGTTATAATTAATTAACATAAAACATAAAAACTACCGAAAACTAAGTAAATTTATTTTATGAGGGTGTCTTTATTAAAAAGATGCATGCCCCATTAAAAATAATTATTTATTTAACCTACCAAAAAATATAACCTAATGTTAAGACTTTGGAACAAGTCCTAACAAACCCCCCCCCCCATGATCTGAAGTTAGGTCTTTAGACACATACCAAGCATTTTTATAAATTTTTCAAATTTGATTCAGTCAAGGGGTTTTGTGAAGATGTCATCTATCTAATCAGCATTTGGGCAATATATTGGATCAAGAGCTTTCTTTGCCACTAGCATTCATACATAATGGTATTTGACATCCATATGTTTTGTTTTGGCATGAAACATAGGATTTTTGGACATCTTGATTGCACTTTAATTATCAATGTATAAATGTGTAGGAGCAAACTAAGAAACTTGAAGATATTCAAGAATACAATGTAGGTAAATAATTTCTCTAGATGCATCCCATGTTGCAATATACTCTGATTCTACTAATGAATGTTCCACTGTATCCTACTTCTTATAACACCAAGCAATGGCACTGAACCCATATGCATAGTGTATCTTGTGGTTGACATTCTGTCATTCACACATCCACCAAAATATGCATCATAATATCTAACAAGTTTGAAGTTCTTGTTATGGTGGTATTCAAGGCCATATGTTTTCATTCCCTAAAGGTAACAAAGTACTCATTTTTCCACATGCAAATGAATTTCTCTAGGCTCATGCATAAACCTAGATAATATTATAACTAAGAATGAAATATTGGGCCTAGTATTTATCAAGTATATCAAACCTCCCACTAATTATCTATATGTGATTCCATCAAACAAGGCACTGGTATCATCCTTAGACAATTTCAAGTTACTTTCCATGGGAGTGAGGGTAGGTTTGCAATCACTCATGCCAAACCTATCTAATAACTCAGAAATATACTTAGTTTATGAAATGAAAATAATATGCTCTTTATAAGTTACCCCTATGCCTATATAGTATTTAAGAAGTCTAATATTTGTCATCTCAAACCCATATTTGAATTTTTTCTTCATAGACTTGTTATGGTTTTCATAATTACTTGTGATAAACAAGTCATTGACATAGAGAACAAGTATCACCATTTTTTTACCTTGTACTTGAAAATAGAGAGTATCATTATATTCACTACAATGAAAACCAATGGATTTCAAGTATGAATCCATTTTCTCATACCAAGCCCTGGGTGCATGTTTGAGCCCATATAAAGATTTTATCAATTTACACACTTTGTGTTTGGCACCCACTTGTTCAAAACCCTAAGGTTGTTTCATATATACTTCTTCCTATAAATCACCATTTAAAAAAGCACTTTTAACATCTAATTGATGTACTTTCCAACCATTTTATGCTATTAAGTCAAGTATTGTATGAATAGTGTGTTATTTGGTAGTTGGTGAAAATGTTTCCTCATAGTCAATACCTTCTTGTTGTGCATATCCTTTTGAAATAAGTCTTTCCTTATGTTTATCAATGGACCCATCTAATTTATACTTAGTCTTATAAACCCATTTACATCCTATGGGTTTAACATGTAGAGGAGGATCAACTAAAACCCATGTACTATTGATAAGTATGGAATCATACTCACTTTTCATTTCATGTTGCCAAACATGTTTAGTAGATGCCTCCTCAAAAGTGGATGGCTCAGAGGAAGAAGTAGTAACAACCATAGCATAGTTTACCTATTTTTAAGAATTCTTGGGCCTTGTTAAACCAGCTTCATCTACTTTTAAGTCAAAAAAGTACTTTGAGTCCATTTTGGATACTTAGTCAAATTATTCAAATTAGGGACTCCAAAATTCTCACCATGTCCATCATTCAGAGGGGGACTTAGAGAATTTTCAACAATTTCTAAGTCATCAACCTATGAACTTGTAGATGAAGGAGAGGAAAATGAAGGAATTTGAGTCTCATACCACAAATTTGAAGAGTGATCCCCATTATTCAAACCCTTATCTCTTTTTGTATTTTTCCTCTCTAATCTATCAAGTTGAGAATCAATGTCTACAGTGTTCATAGTCCCAAACTCATCAAATATTACATCTCGACTCAGTTTGAATTTGAATATATCCTATGCAAGGAAATGAAACCCCTTTTTATCTTTAGAATAACCAATAAAGATGCATTTTTGACTTTGTGGTTCTAACTTATTTATGTGTTTAATAGGAACCAAAGTAAAACAAAGACATCCAAACACTTTCAAGTGTTTAACTTTTGGTTTAAACCCATACCATGCCTCGTATGGAGTTTGTACCAAAATTGCAACTATGGGGGACCTATTTTTCAAATACACTATAGTACCAATGGCTTCTGCCCAAAACTTATCATCAAGTTGCTTATAATGCAACATATCATATGTTACGCCCTCTAAAGTTTTGTTCATCCATTCAGATACTCGATTTTGTTGTGGAGTATAAGCATTACTATATCATCGATGAATGCCATGTTTTTTATAATAATCTAAAAATTCATTTGAGGTATACTCACCTCCATTATTTGAATGAAGAGTGACCAAATGTGAACGTATTTATTTTTCAACTAAGTGTAACCAATCAATAAAATTAGTGAAAAATTCAATTTTTTTTCATAAAATATACCCAAGTAATCCGAGAAAAGTCATCAATAAACAAGACAAACTATCTAAACCCACCAATGAATGACTTTTTCATGTCACATACATCATTATTAACTAACTGCAAACACCTGTTATCTCTCTAGGATGACTATTTAGGAAATATTTCCTAATGTTGTTTTCCCAAAACACATGATTCATAAAAAATACTATCTTTTTGAAAAGTGGGCAACCCACTCACCATACCATATCTCTGCAAATCCAATAAAGAGTGGATATTCAAATGTCCATAGTGGAGATTCCATAACCGCTATGTTGGCATAGTACCTGTACCTATGTCAATAACTATCACAAGTTCTATAGTGGGAGGAAGCACTTTACAATGCAATCTAACCAAGTTTCCATCTTCATATCCTATATACATTATTTTATAGTCATCCTTCATTGAATTGATGTAAATGAGCCCATTTTCAATCACAATTTGATAACCTTTATTTTAAATAGTTACCAAATAAAGTAAGTGTTTATTCAATGTGGGAACATACCAAACATCCTCCAAGTATTTTATAAGCCAATTAGGAAGAAGAATATGAATATATCCAAGTCCTAGTGGTGTATGCATAGACTTATCTACTAATGCAACTAGAGAGAGAGAAGCTTCTTTAAAAGACCAAAAGACATATCTCCTAAATGTCATATGTTTGGTTTCTCTGATGTCTAAAACCCATACATCTATGAGCTTACCTCTAGCCTCATATTCAATATAATCAATGTGTCCCAAAGTATTGAATGTAGATTCATGGGAAACATTACTAGAATCATCATAGTCATGATCGACATACTAAGTAGAGTTAGACTTAGTCTCTTTTTGTGGCCTCTGAATTTTATCAAAAGGAATCCAACATTGTGAGACAATGCGACCAAATTTTCCACATCTATGACACTGAATGTTTGATCTACCTCGACCTCTACCCCTATATGAGTTGTGACAACATCCTTAATCACTTGTTACATTTGAATGTGATTGGTTATATTGTTGGCTATTTGAATAACCCCTACCTCTATTTTTATATCTACCTCCTTCGTAACCTTGACCCCCTCTATAACTATTTCCTCTATTGTTTTGATGCCATGAACTAGGATTTGAATCTAAAACACGGGATTCTTTAGTTTTCTTAGATTTATTAGGTAGTAGAGGTCATGTTGGATGATAAACTCAACAAAATTATCAAAGGTGATGCTTGTGATCTTATCAAAGACATGCAACATTTCAACAAAATTCCTATAGGACCTAGGTAGTCCTTTCAAAGCAGTAGTGACTATGAGGTCATCATCTAATTTTCCAAACCCAGCTTTAGTGTACTCAGTAGTGATATTTTTCAACTTAGACATATATTCTCCCATATCCCCATATTAATCTAATGACAAAGTAAACAACTTCATATGAATATTTATCTTTTTATGCTTAGGTTTCTTATCATACAAATCTGATAATGTTTTCCATGCAGTGTAACTATGAGGAGAATTTTCAATATGAACATAAGTATCATGAGTATAACAACATTTAATGAGATATAAGGCCTTATAATAATGAAAATTGAATGCATCTAATTTATCCTATTTTGTTGGTAATGTGGGATTTTCATTCTTGACAATATCCCATAACTCATTAAAAACTAGTGAAGCCTCCATCAATCATTTCCAATCAAAATAATTGGAAATCATTAATCTATCACCATCTAAAAGCAAGTTTTGAATTTTTAGCATCTTGAAATAAAAGAAAGTTAAATAGAGAAAAGTGTGATAGAATGCAAAAGAGATGATACAAATATCACACTCATTGCATAAGACACTGCTTTTACAGGGTTTTTCACTTAACTTCCACATAGAGAAAAAAAGAAAAACAAGAATTTTTGATGGGTTTTGCACTTAACCTCACCAAAAATTAATTTATTACACCCTTATTTCACCAAATTACTTCCTTATTCCACCAAATACACCCTTATGTCACCACAACAATGTAAAAGAAATAAAATTTAATTCCCCTTTTTTATTTTTAAAATAACACTATACAATAATTATGCTTTTCACAACTTTCAAGGCATACAAAATGTAGATTAAAAGGGAATATTAATTTTATAAAAAGTATATTATAAATCAATTTATTACAAAAAGAAGGGATTTCAACCCTTGACCTCCTCCTTGCAAGCTTCTTACAAAATAACTTTAACCAATTGCTCTAAGAACACTTTCAAAATATAATACTCAAAAACTTATACTTATGCTGGATTTGGTCTATGAGGGAAAATTAAAAAAAATTACATATATGTAAATAAATCCAATATTTTTACCTTTTTAACATTTTCAGTGAAGCTTCTCACATGGGACCCATCTAAGGCAAATTTTTGATAACCAAAACTTTAGAAACATAAAAAAAATATATTTGTCAGTTTATTCCTATGCCATTTTTGTCTGGGATGCCATGGAAGCTCCTAAAACCTTTCTCTACACCTTCTCTCACTCCCTATGGCTGTAAAAGTCCATACAGGTAGTATAAAACTAATTTTGGCTGAGTTTAGCAAATTTTTAAGGTATTTTTTTGCTGGAAATGGTTTCAAATTTCAGCCAGGGCATTAGAAGGCCGTAACATTGGCCATACAAATTTTAAAAAATTCCCATATTTTCCTTTGAGGATTAAAAATAGGGGGTTTAACCATATTTTCAAGTGTTTTTGGATTCAAAAGGGCTGAGAATGAATGCAATTAACAATGGCAGCCATGGATGAAAATTATAGAGGTTTTCAATATGCAAACAGGTCGTACAAGTTTATTTTTGCTAAAAATTAATGAAATTAATAACATTTAAATACTAAAAAATTCATTTTTAATTCCATATGAGGATTTTTAATACAATTTAAAGGAGTATGAATAGCCAAAATGACCAGATGGTTGTATAAGAGAAATACACAGGCTTAAATGCAAAAATATTTAAAAAATTAAAATAATTTAATAAATTTTCAAAATTTTGGCATTAAATTTAAACCAATGAAATATTTTATTGATATGGCATACATTATTTCATTCCATTTGATTTCTCATGAATTTAAATTTTCACCTTGCCTTCTTTTGAATTCACCAAGCTCCCAAAATTCACCGTGCTAGATGAAACCAATCTCTGATACCACTGATAACTCCTTGATCAAATAATTTGAACCTTGTCCCCACTTAGTGCAAGTGTAAAAGTATTTTATTATTTTTCAAAAAAACAAGTACATAAGAGTGCCTTTACTCTGTTAACCCTTTTACATTACAAACATAGATTATATAGATTTTACCCATGATCGGTAAAACCAACTAATCCTATAACCAACTCTTTATGAGAAATCAACCCATAAGGTAGTTTTAATTAATTAACACAAAACATAAATACTACCTAAAACTAAAACTAAGTAAATTTATTTTATGAGGGTTTCTTTATTAAAAATATGCATGACCCATTAACAGTGATTATTTATTTAACCTACCAAAAAATCTAACCTAATGTTAAGACTTTGGAACAAGTCCTAACAAGTGGTTCCTCAATCAATGTGTCAAGTATAATACATGATATTCTTCAAGATTTTGAAAGGTATTTGACTTCTTTCAGTCCTAATAATATTATCACTACTAAATAACATATTAAATAATTCAATTTTGCTTTGAGATTGTTAAATGTAGTTCATGAAGATGTAGCATGTAGATTGCTCCTAGTCACTTTCAGAGATGCTACATATGATTGGTTTCTCAACCTAATTAAGAATTAAATTACTATTTTGAATGAATTGAATAATGTTTTTAGGATCAATTTACCAAAATTATCAGTCTATGCATCCTTTACCAATAGTTCATTATAGTTAAGAGGGATTTCAATGAGACCATAAAAGAGTTTAATGTTATGTTCCAAAAGATGTTTATCAAGACCATGGACCCATATAAACCTAATGTATATTTGGATTTATATATTTATAGGGATGCCTTAGACCCCATGGCCTCTATGTTCTTGAAAATATCTATAAATGTCATCAATACAATAGCATTGACCTATGTTGAATTTATTATCATTAACAACTAGATACAACCCCAAGGTCAGATGACATTCCATGCTTAATGTCAATTCAAATTGGCACATTATAAATGTCATTCCTAGTATACCTACTTTAACACCAGTTCAAAACCAATTGCCCTTGAGTCATGCATATCCAGGTCAAAACCTAGGGTTCTTGAATGGCTCTACAAGTGGATCACATCTATAAAATTGTTGAACTCTAATGTCCATAACTAGTAGTAATGATCTAGTTCATGAGCTTGAGACACCAAAAAATTCAAATGACTTGATATTAGAAATGGTCTAAAAATTGAGCACTTATTTTATTCAATTAAAAAATGTAGGAAATATAGGGGAAGGATCTAATAAAAACTATGCTTCTCAAAGGTTCAATAGTCATCCAAATAGGTTTCATGATAGAAGCAATAATGGATCATCTAAAAACATAAAAATGAGTATATTTGATATATATTCTTTTATCATTGTCATGTTTTTGAATAATCTCAATGTGAAAGGGATATTACTAAAATTGTGCCTAACCAAGACAATATTATAGGGACATCTAGATTTTCAAATACATCTCAAGGTTTCATGATAGAGGCTTTTGATTTTCCATTTGAAGAGGAAATCGAACCTAAAGATACTCTAGAAGAAGGAACCACTCTTCAAGATGAGTAGCCCCATGAACAAGATCAGATACAAGCTGACTTCTCTCCAGAAGATAGCTATGAGGACACTTCATATGAAGTCACTAACGGAATAAAGTATACTACTTAAGAATATGGCCATGGGAAGCAATTACACAAGGATTTCTTGAAATAAATTAAGGTATTCCATGAATTCAATGATGTCCTAAAAATCCTAAAACTAGATGAACTAGAACTCAATTGGTTATAAGAGCTACCTTTCTACACTAAGGATGAAGATGAAGCAGGTGAAATAGATCAAGAATTGTCATATTACTTTATCAAAAGGTCATTAGTATGGGACCAACATGTTTATGATAGTAATATTCTAAATGAACATCATTTAGTTGATAAGGATGAAGAATATTTTTTGGATGACTTGGAATATTTTTGTGCAAAGATTGGTAGTCCATTTCCACCTCAAAAATAACCCAATGAAAACATCAATCTAAGGATGTTAGCTACACTACCATTATCAAGTGAAGATTATATAAGCCACTATATATCTATAGATGAAGTAGAAATAGTGCTCATGTTACAAAGTAGAATAATTTGGGAGGAAGCTGATTGGGTCTTATATTCATATCTTTGATCCATGTATCTAATAATGATGATAGGAAACCAAGATACATCACCTATAAAACACAAGCATACAAGTGTTCCTATCCATAAGAAGAGGCCATTGAATGGAAGTAATCATGCTTCAAGGTTTTTTAGTAGACTAAATAATTTTCCATTTGATTTGGGAGGTAATTACTTTATTTAGTTAGTGTAGGGCTTAATTTAGTTTCTTTATTATTATTAGTGTCTTGTTTTTTTCTTCCTATCCCTTGATTACATGTAGTGGCTATTTATATTTGCTTTTTTCTCTTGATTTGTTCCTTTCTTTTAAATAAGTCCTTTTGGATAATTATCAACTCAAGTTTTATTTATTTTCTTAAGAAACTTCATAGTTCAAAAATGTGGATATGACTTCTCAATATTAGTTGCTTAGGGATTATTTAAATATGAGATTAATGTTATAGTTTAGATAAACCAACAAAGACTTGAGATTATTGGCATTGTTCTAATCTAATCATGATTTTAATAAATATTTCACATGTAGGATGAAATTTAAATTATTTAATCACAATCATGATTTCACTTTTAAAAAAATAATTTCTTGGGATAAAGTTTGCATCCAAGGATGATTGTCTAAAAATCAAACACTTGACCAAATCCCTAAACCTAGCTAACCTAGTTCCCAACCTTTGCTAGAAAGCAAAAATGATCTAAAAGACACAACAATATAAAATTATTAAAAAATTCAAAAGTCTTTATAAATAGAGGTTATTCTAGTAATCTCCACCAAGGCTATGGACTCCTAGATGGTAGTAGAATAGGGCCTTGAATGGAGGCAAAGGCATATCTATCAGGGACATGGATGCCTAGCTAGTAGCAAAGCAATGTCTAGGACTTCCTTGAACTAAATCATGGTTCTTAATAAATATCCAAACATACTAAAAGGTAGTGTTCATAATTAAATACATAAACTTGGAAGTTGTTTATTGAATCATGTGGTAATAAGTAAGCGGAATAAAAGCACACACACAACATGGATATGTCTTGATGTTTGATCCTAATTATATATGTACAAGATTTTTTCTAACCATGAATTGATCTTAATAATATTGCTTGATCAATGGAATAAGTAGATTAATTATTAGTCTAAACCAAAGTCTCTGAATTCTTACATATTGCTATGATTCCCTTAGAAGTCACCATTTGTTGATGTCAACAAACCCTCATTTCAAAAAAATGGGGACCCATGTGTCAAATTATTCAAATTTATACCTTTAAGTTGAATATTCACTTAAACAGAGTGACATTATCATGATTTCACATTATTTTTATTTGAATATCATCCACACCATTGTCTAACTGACTTATTTATTCATGGTTTTGTTTTAATGTTATTTAAAGTGTTAACATTGGATATCTATGTTTTAGGTTGAAAGTTTAATTGAGCCCATTTGGGAATGAACATGCTTAGGGTTTTGTTCTTCAATATTAATTTTATATTTTACTAACCTTGGTCTATAATAGATTAATTAAATTCATATTTTGAAACCCTAGCCTAATGTTTTACCTAGAACTTTTAATTCAAATTTAATTTTGGTAGGAAATTTTTATTTAAATTTAAGTAGGATAAAATTAGTCATACCATATACTTAGTTTAATTTTTATCCTAATTCTTGGTCATGTTTTTCAACATAACCAAACCTTAGGCTAAAAATCCTATGCTTACTCTCCTTAATGCCCCATGATCCCTTTATTCCCTTCTATCCTAGCTTGGCCTAAATAATGGTATGGTCCCTTTACTATAAGGATTAGAGCAAATTCTTATCCTAAGGTTTATAATTTTTATTAAAATGATAAAAACCTTAGGTTAAGACTTTATTCTATGTCTTTTTTATTTGTAGGTTCCTTTTGTTTTAGGTTTCTAACCTTGGTCCAAAATCATTATGATTTACTCCCTTTTAATTCATGGGGTCCCCTTTAATATATTTAGAACTCATCTTAAATATTTTATACTAAGTCCTTTATATATTCTCTCAATATTAAATTTAATTCTTGTTTATAGGATAAATGATCCATGTTCATTCAGATGAGATTGATCGAAGAGCGTGAGGTGAGTCAAGACTTCAATGGAGCCCAAGATGAGTGAGAGGGTGACAAGTGTCAGTTTCTTAGAAAAATAATTTTGAGTAGCCAATGAAATTACATCCATTATATCTTGATCTAATGGTTTATGTTTTCTGATATGAGATGGATCTAATATAGCATGACAAGCATTGAAAATCCAAACCATGATTAAAGAGTTAAAGCTTAAGCATGTTCCTAAGATCTATGGTCTATCTGAGCATGGTATAGTCGATAAAATGATGTGTGTAATGTTTAATTCTCAAATGTTTTATTGAGATCTATATGGGTGACAAGTGTCATCATCATGGGATCCCAATACATAGATCAAACAATGTGTGAGAGCCTAGTATAAAGAACACATAAGTACCAAGCAATCACCACATGGCACACACAGGAAATATGATGAACCTAGGAAAGATAAGTGGCAAGATCACCATAGATCCTTATGGATATGTTTAAAATTAATTATCACATTCATATAATAATTTTCACATGGACACCAAATGATGGTCATTTGGATGTCAATTTTAAGATAGAAAACAACCTAGATGACATGTTTAAAATTGATGATCACATGCCCATCAAAGACATTCATGTGGAATTTAAATGATGTCATGACGATGAAAATTTAAAAATAGTAGAGAGTTTTAAAGATGAGTTTAAAATTGACAGTCATACACCCATAAAAGATGTTCATGTTGATGTCAAATAATAGGCACACAAATGTCAATTTTAAGATAACTAGGATTCAAATTCAAAGGCAATGATCATATTTTGAAAAATGATGAGAATAATGTCACAAGATCACCATGTAAATGCCACATCAAATCCATATGATTGTAATTTTCCAAATTAAAGATCCTGTGGACCTAGTAATGTAAGGGTCAGGATCTAAGCTCATGATGTTTGAGCTCATGACTACCATTAAAGCACTATTAAAACCTATATGAATGCCCTAGTGAGGCAAGGACCATAACCAAACCATATGAGCATTATTGTTGATCCAAAGGGAGTTGAATTATCAATTATATAAAAATAAGTTGAGTTAGAGTCTATTAGCGAGTAGTTTAAAAGGATTTCTTACCAATGATGAGGGACATCTCCTATATCCTCAAGTAGCTTGGAGATATGATAGTGTATGTATTAGACAACATCAGAAAGAAATGAAAAACCTATAGTAGTAATAGATAACTTCATCATCTAGAGGGTTCTCAAAGTCAAAATATTCCTCCTTTGGTTAAACCTTATTCATTGTAAAAGTGGAATATTTTATTTGCAAAGGCATGTGTGGTTTGTCAAACACACTGCCTATAGATCAATCCATTAGGAAAGTCTAGTGTATTTTTAGAACATTTTTGGAAAGGAAAAATGTCCCTACACTTGTACTTTTTCATTTTTTAGGACTGATCAACATATGACCTTGATCATTCTATAAAAGGGGTATTTCCAATTGTAAAAATGAGAGGTATTTTTAGAGACAAATTACTTTATAAACTTGGAAAAACTAATATAAGCAAGGAATTATGCAAAGATTATCCAAATTTTGCTTATGTATTTTGTTATCATGGCTTCTCTCCCACTTATTTGTTCTAAACTCTATATTTGAATGGTTCTCATGACTTATTGGTGTGCACATTTAATTATAGAGATGTTAACTTATTATAATTCTATGTTAACTGAAATCTCTTAGGTTCATTTCATTTTCTTATTCTTCTTGTATTTGGGATAATGTTGTTTGCTTGTAAGGGTAAATATTTAAAGTAAACTAGGTTCTTATTTGAATTATTTCCACCTTCCTTAGGAGTTTTCTTGATGTGTGATAGGATTTGGGCTTAAGTTTTTTTATGTTACACATTGGTTAAGTTCATATCTAGATGAAACTTTTAACTTTGTCATGTTGTTTGGAATGAAGATCAACAACATTTATTTCTACCCTACCCTTCTTTTTGCTTCTTTTTTAACTAGATCACTCTAGTTTAATTGTCATTGTAAATATTCATCTTAGATTAGTTTTTATATTAGCTATGGATCATAATTCACTATTCTTAGAATGGATACTTCATATTTTACATAGATCTTCTATTTGGCCATGGTGGCTCCCAACCACCAAATATTATAAATATTGTGAAATAGTCACTTTTTATGCCTTTATTCCATAAAATATTAGAGGATTATCACAACCTATAACTCATTCATTGAGTTATTATGAATTATAAAATGAGAAGTATTTCTTAAACACTCTAGGCACCTGTGATACACATCTAGGCATTATCAAATCATTCATTTAATTATCAACTCCATTACATATAACTTTTTAAGGTGGCAATAGTATGTGTGCAACACTAAACTACATGGAATACTAAGAATGATAACCCACACTTCCTACAAGTTAAACATACTTACATGACTTAATCACTAAGAAAGTAAGTTTAAATAATTTAAATTATAATATTTATTTGGAAGTTTCCCAGATAATGGAATTTAAATACACAAATGGAATTGAAGGTGCATAAATTTACAAGAATGAAATACCTTACATGAATGAAATATAATGTGAATAGCTAGTATAAATGAACTAAGTAAATGAAAGCATATGAGATCACTAAATCCTTAAAAGTGGTCCCTACCTCAATTTGACTAGAACTTGAACCCAATCCTTATTTAAGATAGGATTCAATAAATTCAAATCTTTATCTATTAAACTATAGAATCAAATGGAATTTATATAGGTGCCTTATAATGTGATTAAAAATCTTCACTCAAATAATATCTTGATATAATTTCCTAATTAAACTAAAATTCATTACTTACTTCTCAATGGTAGCCTATAACTTCTTTCTTAAATAGATAAGGAAACACATTATTTATATCTATTATTATATATAGGTTAAAACCATAATATATGGTTATTCCCAAACTACAAAAATCCTAATAACTATGATAAAATAGTAAAAAGAAGATACAACATTAAAAAAAACTAAATTACCAATAAGAAAATAACAATATATAGGAAGTAAGGGAAAACAAGTTATTCATTTATTGCAATAACTTAATAAGGAAAGTCCAATTAAGGAGAAACAATATAAAAATCCTTTTCCTCAAAATGAGTAACTATCACAAGCCTCAAACTATGGGAGTTAATTTCTCAAAACTATCATGTAACTTTTAGAAATTCAAAATTATATGCAGATTTATTTCTATGGGTGGTTATTAGTTACTAAAGGTGGTGCCTAGTTGATATCAATGTTTCCCAATTCATATTTGTATCTCACCCCATTATTATGGGTAACTTACCCAATTAATACAAGTATATTTCCCAGTTGTCATGGGATGTCAACAAAGTAACTTGATCTTTTTTCCTTTATAACTATGGGTATAAAACACTTTGAAATAAGTACATTATTCATTCATAGTAATACTAAAGGAAAAAAATTATTAATCCATTATATATATATATATATATATATATATATCATATTCTTTTAATCATAAAAATTATTATATGCAACATGGACAAATTTCATCATATTATGGACAAATACATAGGTGACGGATATAAAATGGTCAAATGGAATGGTGGTTTAGGATAATACTATGTGAGATGAGTTACACTTCTTGGCCTTATATTTTATCCCAATTTTGCCTATTTAATGTCTTTGTGTAGCCATACTAGGATCCTTAGATCAAAAGACTTCCAAAAAAAATATTACTTCTTAAAACTTGTCTCTCTATCATATGATACTAGTTCATACATGAAAGGTTTCATTATCTAAATATCAAATCATATGATTTTCTTCCTTGTACACTAATTAAAATGACTTTCATTCATTTATTTACAAAATCATCATATTTGTTTCTAGTCCATAGTCTATGTTATCGTTTGAACATGAACTCATTTTGTGACCTCTAGTGGAATGAAGATTCTTTCCTTTTTTGTTTTCTCTTGATACATTCAACAAAATTAATTTATGTAGGATTGTAGCATGTATAAAAAAAATCTTCCCATGATAACTCAAGTTCATTTTAATATAATAGTTTCTAAAATTTCATTTTTATCAAGTAATAATGATCCAATGCCTTTTTTCCTCTTTAAAATTTTACAACCTTTTTTCTTAACGAGTTTATAAAAAGGTTAGACATGTTAATATGAATATTGTGTTTCAAATGGATCATTATTTTAAAATTATGAGTTTAAATCAATGATTATCTACCATCACAATTAATATAGCTCATAATGAAAATTTTCACTTCATCCCATGATGAAGGTAGTGATATTATATTAGTTCATTGAGTAGTAACTATTAGTACCTCCCCTATTTGGAATAATTATTTTCTTGAATATACCACATTAAGATTTCTTAGAGACTGTATACATGGGATAAAATGACCAAAAACTATCCTCTTTATATTAATAGACTAAGATTTGAATAAGGTCAATCAATATATCCTACATGATTTTGGATGAGTGGGTAAGGACCAATGATATATGTATATCTAGTATAGGGTAACCTAAAACTAAAATGTAAATATGAAATGGTTCCAAAGCTTAATCCTATGACATAAGGATATAGCTCTCATTAGTATTCAACAAATGTGAATTATTTTACCTATTATTGTAAATATGCAAGTAAATTAAATGATTGGTAAGTCATTATAAATCAGGTAAGGTGAATTAGTCAACTTAATTGAGTTCTATGTAACCTAAGGTGATAAATGGAAATATTAAACAAACCTATATCTATATAAAATTATTTAATATAAGTAAGATCCAAAGCAAGGATACATATACATCCACATAAAAATAAACAATATTTAATCTAAAAATTAAGTAAAGGAAATAATTAGGGATATAAATAATTACCTTGGGATGGACCTATCAACTTTTCAATATACCTACTTATCTCAAGTGGATATTTAAAAGAGATGTTGTAGGTTGAAGACCTTAGATAGTTAGATGGATACCTAGATATCCTTAGGTAATAACTTCTAGTGACCTCTCTTATTGTTATTTAATGACACCAAAAGATAAGAACTCAAGATAAAATTATACACCACTAAATCTCCCAAATACTTAGGTAAAAATGTGAGTGAAATAAGAGTGTATGAATTTGATATATTGTTTAACCATTAGTGAAAATACTTGTGATGAATCTAGAGGATGATTATAATTGTGATTTTGATTAGAATTGGATAGAGGAGTATTGTAAGATTATAGAGGATTAGATAGGGGATTCCCAACATTATTCTTGGGAGTAAGATTACCAATGTTGGTGCTAGTTTCCCTAGATGTTTCTGTGAATGGGGGAATCTTATTAAGGCTTTCATTTTATTTTATTTTTTATAAAAGGTGTTATCATCAACATTATGAATAAGTTGGGAGGGAAACTCTATATTATTATTAGTATTTATTTTAACCATGTTATATTTGATGTATCTAGAGTAATGTTGAAATAAATTTCAAAATAGTCTTTGTCCTTCTAAAGCAAGACCTCACTAGGTGGATAGGGCCATAACCCTGTCATGTCCACTAGTGCATCCTTGTGACCAACACTGTAATGGTAAATTTTTTAATTTGATATATTTCATATTTGCACTCACACACTTATAAAAATTTTGGCCAATGAAAATATTCAAAACATTATTTTATATAATAACATAAAATTCATTCAATACACATCTATAAATTACTTTTAAATTTTATTATAAATTAAGCAAAGGGGTATTGATCCTTCTAATTAAAATTATTATGTATTCCAATAGTCATATGATTAGCATAAGGATATTTTATTATAGGTTAAGGTCACTCATTTTAAATCATTCAAGTCAATCTATGTAGCTTCATTCATATATTAAATATCAAGATTCACACATTGATGCCATTTTAGGATACATTGGTAACAATAATATTAGGAGGGTTTTTTCATTTATCTTAGATATTCATCATTTCCTCAATACCCCATTTGTATTTGATTACTATTTGGTTTATTATGTAGTAAAAAATATTATAAATTTTTTAGGTCTTACACACATTAAATCAAAACATGTAGGTTATCAATAGTTCCTCTCAAATAGCCACAAGAACTCAAATAGAAAAATTAGTCACATAGTCAACTGAGATGTTGTTGTAGTCAATAGAAAAGGTTATAGTGTGCCCCTATCCACCTAGAATGGACTTGTCCTAATGCATAATACAAATTTTTCTTGCAATAGGTTTATAGATCTTATTGGCTAGTTTATCATTAATAATCATATTTCACAATCAACATAAATTAGATCCAAGATAGGTTTTCACATTTAATTCAAAGTCACTATTTGTAGCTCATTTAAAATTATATATTTACTTTCACATTTTGTATAATTTTTACATATAAATCAATTTTCAATACTTTTATTTTTATTATATTTCATTGTTAAATAAAAAAACTAAACATTAGAAATTATAGTGAACCCATAAATTTTATTTGAACACTATTCTTTCTCTTGTTTTTTGTCCTAAGATCTCCTATATTTTTTTATAAATTCCTCACACTAAAATAAAATAATATGAAACCTTGGATATAAATATGTTACCATGATTCAATATTATTTTACCTTAGATTTAACTTGACACTAAATAAATTTTCTTGTCAGGTTGGAAAAATTTGACGATGAAACATTTTATTTTAACCTTAAGTTTAAATTTATTGATCTCTATATGCCAAAAATATTCAACTTTTAATTTCTCTTAACATTTATATTTTATTATAGATTGTTTTTATTAACTATATTTATACATTCATAAAAATAATTAATGAATGTAATTATGGTGATTTATTTTATGGAGACCATGGTGTCATGGCTATTTCCCTAACACTTGAGCTATTATACAACACTAAACATGGATTTTAGTTTCTCCATACCTCATTATATATTAGAAATGCCTAGGGTCACTTTTTTATACCATAGGAATCCTCTTTTAGCCTTTAATTTGTGGTGAACCTAAAATAAGCATACCATTTAAGGAATTTACTCTCACCATACCATCAAAGATGGGATCGTGGCATACAAGCATGGTTTATCCTATGTGGTTAGTACTCTAAAATATTGTGCCAACACTAATATATGAACAATAAATTATAATTAGGATCCCACATAATCATTCAAACCTTATCGTATATCACCTATTATACATTGGTTTTTACTTATATTGTATTCATAATCATTAGCTCCATTGTACATGCAATATTACTTGATAATAATAGGTGTTTTATTTATCACATTTTATATATATGTTATAGATAGTCATAATAAATATGATAATTATTCTCACCCTCTATATAAGTTATTATTTACTCATGTTATGCCTTTTATTTATGAATATGAATAGACAGATCATAACAAACAAAAAATTATGGAAGATGCATATGTGGATGATTATGATTTTTATGAAATAGAAACAAATAGATATTTTTATTTTTATGAAACTTGGGAACATTTATCCATAAAATCAAGTTTACCACTATATTCCCCTTCAAATTAACTCATATATTAATATTTAGATTCACTTATATAATCCTCTCCAAAATCACTTATCGATCCCTCCATTTATCTCTCTTTAAAAACATGTATTGATGCCTCTAGTGATTTACCTTTAGATTCCCTTTGGGATTATCCTCTACCTTATTCCTTTAATTCTAATTTAGATCAAAAATAAAATTTTAAAAATTACTATATAATATCTCTTAAATTATCACTACCCTCCCAAAGTAGTAAACTTATCATTTCACACCTAATTTATCTTTCCACCTTGTTAATGAACTTTATCACATTCAAATTTATAAAATAAACACACATAAACTATGTATAAATAAATATTATGTTGTTCATAAACAAATTTATGCTTCTCCTCACCTTGATTACAATAAATTATAGTAGTAATGGTGTTACCTCCTCTCCTTTAAAAATAGTGGATATTTGGCCTATATGTCATGTATTATCTCCCTTGTCAACCAATGAGGATGATATTCCTTCCTTTTCATGTTGTAACCCCATTAACTTACACAACAATTACACAAATCTTTATTTATTTCTATATACAAATTGTACATTTATAAATCATAGTTAACTATATATAATCATTAATGTTTGACTAGTAAATGCATCTGAAGAAATCAATGCGAAAATATAACCCACTAGTTAGTTAGATGATCCATATAGTTTCTAGATAGTCTATAATAAATTTCAAGGTGAATAGATCTCATGAAATGAATAGTGGAAGAAAAAAAGTATATAAAGTAATTATATAATATGCATTTCATCTATAAATATGCATACAACCACTACTTTCATTATATTCATAATTAATTACAAATATAAAAACAATTATTGTGTTGATTATCCATAAAATAATATGTCACAACATGTTACATATCAATAGAAGTAAAATATATAATACAATATGTACAACAATACAATGAACCTCACAAACAACTCAATGTTCCATGAATGTGTCCATGAGTATAATCCCAAAAGGTTGAAACTACTAAATAGAGGGAGACCAGTATCTAAGTGATTTACTTCCAACCACATATCAACAATTCTCCAACACACTTCCCTAATAGGAGTGGCCCTATCCTTCATAGAGAGGCAAATAAAAAAAATGAAAATATCAAGAAATACATTAGAAACCATGTGTGTACAATCACTAATACATGCAATAATCATATATACCATGGATTTAATCCTCTATCCTCTGACATCAACATACACATGTAATCTAGAAATTATAGTGGAATGAAAATGTCTCAAATATAACATTAATTTTGTGAAATTTTTCATTATCTAAATTATATCTAAGAATCTAAGTCAATTCCACTCACACAAAACACTCTACTAATAAATCATATATATCATATGATATCAGGGGATAAGTATATGATTTTCATATCATCACTGTCATATATCTATCACATGTTATCCAAAAAATAAGTCTAATAATTTTTACATATAGGTTCAAGAAGAATAAATATAAATTGTAGATTACACCCAGCCTAATAGTAATATAAGGTGCAAGTAATCATAAATCTAGAATCTCATTGTTTCCATTCACTTAATCATAAAGTGATACAATCAAGTTTATCAAATGAATTATATTCTAACTAGATATGTATATGTGACTAATACAAGAATTATATTATATTGAGTCCCTTCTCAAAATATCCTTTGAACATAATCCATATGTGTGTGTGTGTGTGTGTGTGTGTGTGTGTGTGTGTGTGTGTGTGTGATGATAAAAATTAGTTAACATTATAACCTATAAATCTAAAAATAATTCATAAATATAATTAATTTTATAAGATTCCTTTATACATCTCTCCCCATTTATTCCATCATTATTTATTTTAAAATAAAATATCCTTAAACATAAGGTCACAGTCTGATGCATCTTTTAAACTAGATCTGCCCTATTGATCCCATAATAATAAGAGCCATCATAAATATTACAATATATAAGAATGTGTTTATAAGATACATATATTTTATCTTCAAATTAATACAAACTATAGATGATTAACATCATTAATACACACAATCATTTTAATAAATAAAATTTAGAATTTTCCTTATCATAACATTCAACCCGTCAATACCTTAAAATGGAGAGCAATATATACTTTATTTTAATACATATGCATACATAAGTAAATGAAATCTCTTTATTTTATACATATAAATATATGTACTCATACATTCAGTTACGCATATAGTTAATGTAAGATTTATGAACTAGATTATTAAGTTTATATATATTCTCAAACTTCCTCATGAAAATAAATATTTTATGGGTTTGCAATGCTTTCACTATAACTTAAAACTATCAATAAACAAAAAAAGAGACAAATGTATGTATGAATTTATTGTCACCATGTTGATTGATTACATATTTTCACACATAGCTGATGGTAATCATCATTATGTATGTGTGTGAATCCTTTATTTTACCTAAATATCCTCAATATAGTCTAAAAAAATGTTTACTAGTATATGCATTTAGTATTATATCTCATGATACATTTTAAATAGATAGTTATAACCATAATTTATACACACACACAAATACACATATACATATATAGATATATACATATATGTGAATGCATAGTTGGCCATATATTTATCTTATAACATATTTCTAATTTGACTTAAGTTCATATAAATCAAATGAAAATGTACATCTACTAGGTTTTATTTTCTAAGGTATATAAAAAGTAAATATACCATACCATAATTCTTTTGCATGTATCAAACAAAAAACAATCCCTTCTATAATTTTCCAACCAACATAATTATATAGTACATATATTTTCTAGAGTTAGTTTATATAATCCATATATATATAATCTCAAGAAATACAAAATTACATAAGGTTTGTATGCCACAATGGTTCTAATCAAGATATATCATACCATTTTAACAAATCAAGGAAATTCCTAAATATGTAGAAGCTCAATAGATTATTTAAATATTTTTTATTACTATTTAATCCCATACATAATTTATAATGGATTAAAATATAAAAATCCTTAGTTTTCAATAGAAAATTGACTCAACTATAATATGAAATCCAATATCCTTTCAATAAATGCACAAATCAAAAGTTAACTATAATGGAATCTCTGTGAAGGGATTTTTAAAAATAATAGATTTGAAAATTATATAAAAGGGATAGGCTTGGTATTATTTTTATATACCTGGGGATGGAATTAAATTCTATTGATAGGTCTCTAAATTTAATACCCTAAATTTCATAAATAAATCTACCAACATATGCAATCGGCCAGGGTATAACCTAGGTCATTATTGTATTATTTTACTACCAAAAAAGTTCTAAAATGTAAAAAAAAACCATTTTTATTCTCTATATACCAATCTAAAATTTTATTTGCCTAGTTATAATATTATCCTATATTCTAATTATAGGTGTCAATAACTTCCTCCTTCTTGCTAAGAACTCCATTATTTTTCCATTGCAATGTCATGATTCTTCCATATTTTTTAATTCTCTTATTCTTTTTCCATAAACCATTCATGTTTTTAAATGTCTCAGTAACTCTCCTTAATTTTTGTGAGTTTCCCATCATGTTGTTTAGATTCTTCAATGCACCATCTATTCATTAAACCATTAAATTACAATATTAAGCTTTGTATTATATATGAAAACATGTAACCCTATAGATTCTTAGAATGCAAAGTTAACTCCCTAGATCATTCAAATAAACAAAACCTAACTCCTTTTTGCCTTTACACTTTGTGATATATACTGATGGATATAAAAAAACAACATCTAAAGTTTCAAAGTTCATTTTAAATAAATTACTTTAGGATGTTCTTACCCTCTTTTTCCTTCCTATGTTATGTCATAAAAAGGCTTAATGTGACCAATAAAAAAATATAAATAAAGAAATTGAACTAGACAAATGACACTCATACCCCTACCTATTATAATGTAGTTAATATTATCAAAGTAGAGTTTAGTTCCTATAAAGATTTAAGAACAATTATCAAATTTATAGACTTAACATATTATGTGAATCATGAAAATTGATGTACCTATTCAATACAAACAAGAATCATCTATTGTTATAAAAACCAATCCAAGTGACATTCATTTCACTAAAGAAACTAGAATGTGGTGTGTGTGGGTTTGATAAAAAAATTCTCCACTGTCAATGTTGGTATCTACACCCCTCTCTTAGAAGATACTCTATATTTATACTATCTATGAGGGTAGAATAGTCCTCTAGAAACCTTCATCAAACAAGTAGGTAGTTGATATGAGATTATCATAATAATCAATATATTAGCATCAATAAATTACTATAATTTAAATCATTTATAATTAATGTATAGACAATCATGATAATAAAACATAGTATACACATATGTATATGATATCCAACATAATAAATAATAATGAAGAAAAAATATGACTATTAACCATAGCATACCTACTCAGATTAGACATAAAAAAAACATAATTGTAAATCATTAGTTTCATAATTCACTAGTAATACTTAAGTATTTATATAGAGTGAAACTAGATGTGACATACTTCCCCTCTAAAATAGGTCATCATGATGATAAAATTTATTTCAAATAATAGATCATAAAATAAAAACAATGTTTAGAATAACTATCATTTAAATAGATTAGGAAACTACCTAAAGAATTCCTCATAATCCTCCCATGTAGCATTATCCTTGGAATATTATTCCCACTAGACCTTGCATTGTGATACTTCTCTATTACACAAGAAAATATTATAAATATAAACTATTATAATTGGTTTTACTATAAATAACCCTATATCCTAAACCTATAATCCATTCCAATCCAAAACATGTGTAAGATCAGTTATATATTTCTTAAGATAAGATACATGAAAAACATTATGCATTTGAGCTAAATCTAGTGGTAATTCAAGTTTATATGCTACAATATTAATCACTTATATAACCTCAAATATCCAACATATATTGGTGATAACTTTATTGATTCCCCAAACTTAATAACACTATTTTTTGGTTTTACCTATAGAAAAACTTTATCTCCAAATGAGAACTACCTCAATTTTATTTTTAGATCAACATAAATTGTCTACCTATCATTGGATTAAACCAAACTTTTCCTTATTAAATTTAATTATTCTTAAATTTTTAAAAGAATAACAGGTCCAAACACCACTTTTTATTCTAATTTATCCCAAATTGATTGGTGTTCTAAACCTCCTACCATATAATGCCTTTAAAAGATCAATTTTAAATCTAATTGGTATGATTTTTAATAAGTAAACTCAACCAATGGTAGGTATACATCCCATTTTTAATTTAGGTACACTAAATACATCCTTAAAATATCATCTAAAAATTGATTTATTCCTTCCATTTTCTCATCCATTTATGGATGGGAAGTTGTACTCAAGTTTAGCTATGTACCAAAAGCTGAATTAAGAGTTTGACAAAACCTTGAAGTCATCCTAGGGTACCTATTTAAAATTATATTTTTTTGTAAACCATGAAATATCTATACCTCTTTCATAAAAATTTTGGCAAGCATTGGTACATCATTTATTAAATTACCTGGAATGAAGTGATATACCTTTGTAAGTTTATGCACAACTACCATGACCATGTCATGATATTTATAGACATATGCAATCCTTAGATAAATTTCATGATAATAACTTCCAATTTTCATTTCTATTATTTAATTTAGGTACAAAAACCCAAAAGGATTCAAATATTCAACCTTACCTCACTAACACTCTAAGCATCTAAGCGCAAAGTTTATTGTATCCTTTTACTATCCATTCCATAAATATAATGGTTTTAATTCCACTAAAAGCTTAGTCAGTCTAAGATGTTATAAATATGGAGGATTATGAAATTGCTTTAGCATAATATTCCTAAAATTTTCATTTTTAGGTACACATATTACCTGAAAATTCCATCATTATCATATTGAAAACCTTGGTATCTATGATATTAAGAATTCTCAAGGAATGCTTTCTTAACCTATTTATAGAATTCATCTCTAAGTGAGAATTTTTATACTTGATCTTGAAATTACTTATTATTTTGGATGAAGATGCAATGTACCTCATATGACTAAGGTCATTTACAACTCTATTCTCTTTTTCCTTTATGTATTTAATGTTGAAATCATAACATGATAAAAATTATAACCACCACCTCTAATAAGCATTAAGCTTAGGTTGGGTAAATATGTAATTGAGTCCTAACTTGTAATTTTTAAGCTAAAAATTCTTTACCAATAATAATTCCTCCAAACTTGCAAGCATATGGAAACCAATTCTAGGTCATTAGGAGCATAATTTACCTCATATGCTTTAATTTCCTTTAATTTTAGGTAACCACTAAACCATCATGCATAATAACTCCTCCTAAACCATCTCATGATGCATCTATTATAATATAAAAATAACCATTAGAATTTAGAATCCATAATTCTATGCTAAAGTAATCCTTTTTTTTAGAACATAAAAGGCTTTTTCACACTCACTGGACCAAATAAAGTTCTACTCTTTTCATTGAATAGAGGTGATTCGATTAACTATATTATATAAATTTGGTACAAAATTCTTGTAGAACCATGATAAACCCATAAAAATACATACATCATGCACATTTTTGGTTGATGGCAAATCCATAATGGATATAATACTGGAATGATCCACTAAAATTCATTCTATGTAAATAATGTGCTCTAAGTGTTATACTCTTCCCTAAATGAAAGCACACTTAGATAACTTCCCATAAATTTTATGATTCCAAAATAATTACAATAATAACTGTAAGTGTTGAACATTCCCTTCCTCACTTTTGGATTAGATGATAAAATCATTTATAAGGACTAACACAAACTGATCAAGGTAATCTCTGAACAAACTATTCATGAGATTCATGAATGTTATTAGTGCATTCATTAGTCCAAAATGAAGTATTGTGTACTTTTAATTCCCATAATGAGTCCTAAAATCTATTTTTATAATGTCTTCCTCTTGAATTCTCAACTTATGGTACCCAACATGAAGATCAATCTTTGAAAAGATCATTTCACCATATATTTTATCAAAAATAGCATTAATATGAGGTAAAGGACACATATTCTTAATCATTGAATTATTAAGAATTCAATAGTTAAAGCACATATCAAGGGTTATATTATTATTATAAACAAAGACTACAGGTGCACCCCATGGCTAAACAATTGGCCAACATTTCTTGAATTTGTGCCATTAACTCTATTAATTTATTTTTTGTCATTCCATAGGGAGCTTAGATTGTGGTTTTAACCCTAAAATTATGTCAATGGTGAAATCAAATTCCCTTTTGGGAGGAATACTTGGTAATTACTCTTTAAAAACATCTTGAGAATTTTTCATAAAAGGATAGCCTTCTAAAGTGAGTTCCTTAGCTTCACCAATTTCATCCATTTTGAATATGAATGCTTGACATCCCTTTGATTGAGCCTTATTAAACTATATGGCTGAAATTTTACTAAGTTTAAACTTTCTATAATTTCCTTAAATTTGGGTTTGATATTTTAAATCATATAAACACATAACCTTCTTAAGAAAATAATAAACTTTGGCTTCATGTTTAGTGAGTTAATTCACTCCTAGGATCACATCATATGACAATAGTGATTTTTCATAAATATAAAAAACAATAGTAAATTATAGAAATTTTATTTCAACCTTGAAAAAACATGTGTCAACCTTAACCTTAGATTCATTACCATACTAAACTAACCAAGTATTTTCCATTAACCTAGGTTTCCTAGACAATTTACATAGTATCCTAGGAGAGATAAAACATTCAGTAGATCTTATATCTATCAAAATAGAAATGGGTTGACCAAACAAAATACATGATACATTTATGTGAGAGGCTTGAAATTCCCACTTGATATTTATCTACGGCTACAGTAATACACTATTTAAAGGTTCCTTATTTATATGTAGAGATGGATGCATTCTTATTTATACCATATTCCTTCCATCGAGGACAATAATTGGAATAATGGTCTCCTCCACATGTAAAAAAATCACCATATGGTCCATTTATCTTAGCCTAATTAGAACCTTTGAATGAATTTTTGAAACTACCTCATACTTTCCTATTCTCTGAAGCATTATTGAAGCTCACATTATAGATATTGAACAAATTATTGGAATTTCCATTCCATTTCCAAATATTTTTCTTGAAGGGTGTCTTTAAACTTCCAAACTTATTTATAAACTTTTCTCTAATCTCTTCAAGTAATTTCAACTTTTACTCCTACTTAACTATCTTCTCAAAGACCTGGTTGATGGTGTATGGTCCATGAACATCTACTTCACAACCAATTTTTGGTTTTAATCCCATAATGAACTTTATGATCTAAAAAAATTCATCTTTATGATACTATGCAACATACTTTAAGATCTTTGTGAATTTATCCCAATATTCATTTACTAACAATTTACCTTACTTTAAATTCTATAAATCTATTAATTTTTTATCAAAATATAATTGAGGTAGCCATTGTGATCTAAAAAGAGTTAAAAACTACTCCCATCTAGTGGTAGTGGATTCAAGATTCATCTCCAATTTATTATTATCCCACCAAGTTGTTACTTCACCATCTAGTCGGTAAGCTCCCCACATAGCCTTAGTCACCTTAGAATAATTTTGAATTTTTAAATACTTATCCATTTATGTGAGCCAAAATTTAGCTTCATCACCAAATATTGTACCATCAAACTTGGGTGGGCTCACTTTCTTCATATTACATGCAAGTTCTATAACAACTTGATCTCCACCCATTTTCTAACCTTCTTTATTCCCCTAATCCTAAGGCACTTCATGTTTATAAATTTGTTCATCTAGAACCTCATGTTCATAATCCTCCTCAATTCCATTAACTTCTCACTCTAGATCTACTATCATGTATCTAGTCTCATTCATGATAACAAGATTTTTTAATCAAGTTTAGAAACTTGTTCTACTACTAACTAATTAGGATCAACTTGATGGTTCACCTTTGAAGTCCCATCACCACTCAATTTACCTCATACCATTATCATCAAAAAAAAATAGGGGAATATATTTATTTTAGTGGACTCTTTATATCTAATCACTAAACCCTTGCTTTGATACCACAATGTTATAAACCCACTAGATTACATAATGGTTACACTATTTTACAAACGAATGGTAAAATTATAAAATAATCATTAACTATATCTAAGATTCATTGTTTGACTACTAAATGCATCCAAAGTAATTAATGCATATATATAACCCACTAGTTAATTAAATGATCCATTTAGCTAGCAAACATTATGTAATAGATTTCAGGGTGAATATCTCTCCTAAAATGAATAGTGGAAGAAATCAAGTACATAAAACAATGATATGATCCAAATTTTAGATATAAATAAGAATATAGCCATTATTTTCATAATTTTAATAGTTAATTACAAATATAATATCTAATTTGGTGTTGATTATCCATAAAATAATGTGTTACAACACGATACATATCAGTACAAAGTGAAATATACACTTCAATATGCACAGTAATACAAATGATCCTAAAACAAATCAATATATATGAATGTATCCATGAGTATGATCTTGAAAGGTTAAAATATCTGAATAGAGGGATAACATCATATAAGTTCTTTGCCTCCAACCATAGACCAATGGTCTCCCACACACCTCCCCACTAGGAGTAGCCCTACCCTTCATAGAGGGGTAGATAATAATAGTGAAAATATCAATAAATAAATTAGAACCCATGTGTGTATAATCACTAATAGATAAATCAATCATATATACCATGGAATCTAATCCTCTTTCTACTATGACATTAGTATACACATGTAAACTATAAAGTATAGTGGAATGGTAATGTTTAAGCTATAACATTACTTTGGCCAAAGTTTTTATTATATAAATTGGATATAAGTATATGAGTCAAGTCTACTCGCAAAAAAATATCTACCACCAAATCATAATTATCATAATATTTGGGGATAGGTATAGGAGTTACATAGCAAAACACTTAGATATCTATCGCTTATTATCCAAGAAATAAGTCTAATAATTTTTCCATATAGATTCAATAAAAATAATTACATATTGTAGCATGCACTCAATATAATAGTAATATAAAGTAAAATAGATCATAAATCTATAATCTCATTATTTCCATTCATGTAATCAAAAAAGTGATAAACATAGGTGTTGATGCACTTAACGTGCTCCTTGTGTCAGTAAAGAACTGGTGGAAAATAATGAACTCAATTTTAAGTCCTAGGAGACTCAAGGCTTGATTTGTTTATACAAATAAAACTATAAATATAAAAAATAGTATAGATATGTTTAACACTTTAGAATTTTGAAAGTAGACCCTATTATAGGAACAACAAATGTTACACAGTGACACTTTATTTCATGCTAATCTTTGTGAAATTGTTTTAATATTTTCTAATTATTTCCCAAATAATAAATAAATAATAGATATTTATAAAATGAACTAAACTAAATTGAGTCATGGGTCAGATCCAAAGGTGAGAAGGGTAAGGAAAAAAATAATTTTTTCTTCAAATGATCAAAGGTTTCAATGGGAGGATATGGGTTAATCTGAATCAATATGGAATTGTTGCCTCATGCTCATTCTCTACACCATGGTTGATAATAATAGGAGCAGTGCAAATTATCTATGCAGCTCTAACTTCTATGGGTCATCACAATTTGAAAAGGAGAATAGCCTATTCATCAATATCTCATATGGGTTTTATAATTATAAGAACTGGTTCCATGATAGATAAAGGTCTCAGTGGATCCATTTTGCAAATGATTTCACATGGATTAATTGGTGCTGCACTTTTTTTCTTAGCAGGAACAAGTTACGATAGGATACGTACTCTTTTCCTTGACGAAATGGGAGGAATCGCTATACCAATACCTAAATTTTTTATTACGTTTAGTAGCTTTTCAAAGGCTTCTCTTGCATTGCCAAGAATGAGTGGTTTTGTAGTAGAATCTATTATATTTTTGGGAATAATTACTAGTAAATATTCTCTGACCTTTCGAATAATTATTACTATAATAGTGGCAGTTAAAATGATATTAACTCCTATCTATTTATTATCTATGTTATGTCGAATGTTCTATGGATATAAGTTTTTGAATGTCGTGAATCCTTATTTGAAGGACTCAGGACTGCGCAAAATTTTTATTTTGATCTGTCTCTTTCTACCAATCATAGGTATTGGTCTTTACCCCGATCTAGTTCTATTTCTATACAATGAAAAGGTTGAAGCTATTTTCTATCAATCTTTCTATGAATCATAAATTTATTAACTTGCAGAGCTATCTAATAGACATAATTACTTATTATCTTTATGAGATATTAAAAGAATTAAAATAGAGAGAATTGCTCTCTAGTTCAAGTTATTTCAAGTAGTGATTTTCTAAGATTCTATAAGCACCCTCTGAAATAACTTGGACGAACTACCTATTGATCTCACTTCTCAATAACATAGAATGACTGTATTGAATATATCCTATGTTAATTCATATAATTTATTGTACTATGCTAAATCAACCATCCATAGCTATGTAAACCTATTCCTAATATATTAACCCCCAAATAGTAGATCCAAACTATAAAAAATCCTAGAGAAGCCATAATTACTGGTTTCTCACCTTGCCAACCCCTGTTAATTCTAGTATGTAGATAAATTGCAAATATGGTCTAAGTAATTAATGCCCAAGTCTGTTTTGGATCCCAGCTCCAATAAGATCCCCAAGCCTCATTGGCTCATACTGTCCCAAAAAGAATACCTATAGTTAAAAGGGAAAATCCTAGACCAATAGCACGATAACTCCAATTATCTAATTGGATAATCAATTTCCATTTACGATAATTGCTAAATGGAAAGCAAAAAGGATCTTTCAAATCCTTTTTTTCTTGGTCGTATAAATACCAATTTTTATTAGGAAGGAAAGATCATAAAAAAGAATTGTCCACACTAAGAAGAATCTTTCGATTTATTTGGAACGTAATGATCAAAAAAGTTATTGACTGACCCTAGCATAATACTCAAGTCCAAATGAATGTAGTTGAATATTTAAAGGAAAAAGACTGCATATATCTAAAATCATATGTTTCACAAAAAATACTCATTCACATTAAATTTCATATCAAATTTAATTTTACATAAGATTAAAATATAACACGTATACTAATAGATTTGTCATCCTAGTGTTAAACTCAAACTAACAGATGCATATATTTAATTCCATTACCAAATTAGTTAATATAAAATAAACCATTAGTCATATAAAAGTGTGAGAATTAGGAATCACATAATACACAAAGAAGTGTATAGATAATCTCTAAAATTCTTAGCTCTATTGTATTAGTTTTATAACAATTTCTCCTCCTTTACAATGAGGGGAAAACCCCCTATATATAGGCTTTAGAATTTCCCATACAAGTTCAAGTGGGACCATTAAAAGGCACCCAAAGAATATATAAGTGGCTAAAATACCACATATACAAAGGAATATTCTAAATTCAAATTTACAAGACAAAGCAAAATATTCTATAAGGTCCCAAAGGAGGTTGTTGGCTAGCTTATTGATGTTACTTTTGTTTCTACTATGCCTCTTCTTTTGTCCAAACCTCTATAAAAGCTAGGTAATCTTGGTTAATTTGGATGAAGTCTAGGATCATGGGATAGAATAATTTAGTTATTTTATGAATGAGACTTCTATGCTCTATGATTACTGGCCTTAGTGCTTCTTTAATGGCCTCTACTCTCTCTAGGCTTTGACTGGCAAATGCCATAATATTCATCACCTCGGTAGCAGTATTGGCACTAGAAAAGTCTTACTAGAATTTAGCAACAAATATTTTCATCTGAGCTCTAAATTATTGGTCATCCATGAAGTTTACATCAAGCTTGGTCAATTTAGTGACCATGGCATCCTTTAGTAAGAGGTCGATCTTGAACTCAATCTTTTCTAAAGATGTAGTTACATCTTTGACCAAATCCATCCATCTCTTCAATATCATTCTCTTATTCATCATGATGGTCTATACAAGGATGATATACTCAAGTAGAAAGAACTTGAGGTTTGGGAACTTATTATTCCTTACAATTCTAGCTAGGTTTGCCAACTTGGCATCATATAGTGCATGTTTTTGGTCAAATTTGATGACCACATTGAAATGTAAGGTTTTATCTTCTTATCTTCTCATCATGAATTTGTATAATTTGAAGACATTGATAACAATGTTGATGACCTAGATTATAGTTTTTTAATCACTATAGCTAGTACCTATTCTTTCAACCCTTTTAACTCTTATTGCATCCCCTTCATCAAGGCTACTATGGATTCTACCTAGGCTTAGACTATGGACACAGGGTCCTCTACATATTCATCCACTTCATTGGGGCTATACTTATTTTTCATTATCAAAGTGAAGAGGGAATCTTCACTTTCATGGGCCACCATTGAGCTCGAATATGGTTTCTCGACTTTCCTTCTCACCACCCTCTTCATTGTGTATATGGTAGCATCAAACCTAATCCCGATTTGTGGTATGGGGAGGACCACCTAAGTCCTCTCTTGGTTTGAAACATATTTAATGTCTCTAACCCAATTTAGGGTAGAAGTAGATGTTGACTTTATTGGATGTATCTGTAATGGATGTGCTTGGGTAGAGGTAGAGGCTAGGGATGAAACTATAATATGCAAGCTCATTGGGTCATTTACCAAAGTGTGACAAATAGATTTTTTATAGGGCCCATATCTAGTACAAATGAAGGTAATTTTGGAGGCACATTCACATTTACATATGTAATAATATTGAGTGGATTTTAGAAGGTGAATAATTTTAAAATGGGTATTAATGTCCTTTTAGGTTTAGGGGAACCAATAGTAAGTGAGGTACTTATTGTGGCTACTTGGGAAAAAGAAATATTTGTAGTGGTATAAGCAATAAAATGGGGAAAGGTGAATCCAAAAGAATAAATAGATTGGATCGTACTAGTATCAACTAAAGACTAATCAGTGGTGGTTATAGTTGTGCCTATTTATGGGGGACCCAATGGGGAAACAAGGGTGGGAGGAGAAAAAATAGAAGCAAAAGTATTAGTAAATGTCCTAGGAATCAGGAAGGCAATGGGAGAGTACTTACCATACGAGCCATTACCCCAAGGGTGGCCTAAGGTGTGATTATAGGCTCTATAGTAATTTGAGTATGTTATGAAGGAAGCATTTCCCCTATGATAGTAGTCTTAGGCTCATTTTTCCTCTTGTATACCTTCTCAATATTCCTCAGAGCTAGTGCCTACAATTCTTCCATATATAGCTCAATGCCTTATTGTAATTCACCAAGGTCAATGAAAGTAGGGTCAAATTGATCCAAGATTTAGAGGGAATCCCCTATAGGAGATGAAAATATCAATGTGGTCCCTTGGGAGGGGTTAGGTGTTGAGCATGGTTATTGACTATTGGTTGTCATTGATGTCAAAGAGAGCATGTGGTACTAGTGCATTATTGACAAAGTGATTAGATTGATGATTTAGTAAGTCTTTGACTTAGTGAGATAATTGATGGATGATGTTTATGGTGAGGTCATGTTTTATATACCTTATGGGATGCTATGAGTGATTATAGTGCTTATGGAAGTGAAAGGAATTCATTAAAACAATCATATGAATATCTAAGCTTGATTAGTCATCTTGATAGATAAGGCTGAGTAAGAAGTTTTATGAAATCGTATTTCACATGTGAAGGTTTCAAGATTAGTTTGATATATAATATATTCCCCCATCTAATTATATCATATGGTTAAAATTTTAGGTCATGAGGTTGAGCGTAGCAAAATTTATTAAGGTGAAAAGTTGGCCTTCCAAGTAGAAGTTTACTAAGTTCCCATACTTAGTCAAATTTACAAAAAAGATCTAATAGTGAGAATTTAATCAGATCAAGGATCTAATGATGAGAATTTTATATGATTAGATAAATATATAATGGTGATTTTTATCTTATAATTAGTGATCCAATGGTGCATATTTAGTTAATATGTCAAAGAGTCTAAGATTACATGTACTAGTGACAAGTGTCACAATCTTAGAAGATTTGATAGAAGATCAATAGCACATGGGTGTTAATATATATAGAGATAGATGATGAGGGTTGTATAAAATATTCAAATGTGTAAAAGGAACATAGAGCTACCAAGTGGCATAATCATGGAAGCTCAAATCGATGATCAATGGTGAGCATTACAAGGTAAAGACCAAGATACTCCCAAGGAGATACAAAGTGTATTTATTCAAAGTTACTATGGGACATGAGATTATGACAAATTTTATGATTTTTAGAATTTACACAGTGACTGTTGGAATTTGAATATTCAAATTAATGAAGGAAAACTAGTCTATAATTTTTGAGATATATCTATTGATCTAGGATGAATTTCATAATGGTGTAAAAATAAAAGTTAAAGAGGACTTCATGGTGCATCCAAAAAAATTTATTAGAATTTTTGAATGTTTGTAAATTTGTATATATGGATAGTCAAATTTTAATGTTTGTTAATTCATGGTGCTACTATGTACAAGACTATTGTTTAAGTAAATTGTGCTTTAGCAAAAGAGTGTTTTGGTGGGAGTAATCACTTGAAGATGTCTTAGAGGTCATATGTAGTTGACCTAAGTATTTTAAAGTGATATTCTATTCTTATTTTTATTGATGAAGTGATAAAGGGGTAATAGGTCTCCACGAGACCTATAATGGCTACTAAGGCCTAATCAAAGGGTGTAACTACTTAAGTGTGACCCATAGATGCTATAATCAACTTGTGAGGATGATATTGAGCTATGTATTATCATGATGGAAATATTAAGGGTTAAGGCAAGTATTATGTCCAACCTAGAAGTCGATATTCATGAAGACTCTACAAAGAGTGAAGACTAAGGTAATGGTTTCTAGACTTAGTGTGAAGGTGTTGAAAGTGGAAAAGAAAGAGGTTAGAGTTAGTGTGATCAATGGATGGACTAAAGTACATAGTAGATTTAGGATGAGAGAATAAGCCTAGAGTGATCTAAAATGGGTGTTTGGATGCATTTATTATATTAAAAAAATTTAGTGTGTGTGATGAGTTGAAAAAGAGGTGTTATGCATTGTTTCTCCACCAGATTGAAAGGCAATCCAAGTTTTAGAGTTGTTGATTTCATAAGGTATTGTGTGGGTGCTCAATATCTAGAATAAGTGGGTGTTTATTCATACTTAAGTATGGGTGATCCTTATGAAGTGGGTACTTCACTAATAGGTCTCTTGTTTGTGATCATCTAATAGGACAAGTAGTCCATGTGTTTTTATGCTTAAGAGTGGGTTTTATTCCCTAAAAGGGTTTTTCATGTAAATATTGTGTTATGTATGTGATCTTGCATCGTATTTCTTATTCATTGTTATGTACATCTTGTATACTTTATAAATTCTTGTGATCATTGATTAAGAGTTTAAAAGAATTATAATTGAATTTTGAAATATCTTGCATCACTAATTCACCCCCTCTTTCAATGATTTTACCTCTAATAATTGGTATTAGATCCAGACCTTCATTACAAGTTTAACCACTTGAAGTTTATCTAATGTATAATATGGCAAGTCAATAGATGTAGGGTTTCTCTAAAAATCAAGCACCATTGTTAAATGGGTCAAATTATGCTTTCTAGAGTATAAGGATGAGGACATACATCATGTCTCTAGGGTTTGATAGTTGGAAATATATCATGGATGGTTATACTATAACAAATACTCCTCTAACTAGTGTTGATGACAAGAAGTAGAGTGAGAATAGTTATAAATATATTAATGTTATAATTTTTGGTATATTCGATGTTGATTTCACCAAAGTGATCCATTGAAAATCTACCAAGGAAATTTGGGTCAAATTATAGACTATATATGAAGTAAAATTTAATGTAAAACTAGCTAAGTTATAGAACTACCGAAGTTAATTTTAAGGTCTCAAAATGAAGTAAGAATATATTATGGCCTCCTATCTTCTACTAGTTGATGAGGTAGTAAACATAATCAGAGGTCTTAGAGAGGTGATTGATGAAGCTAATATAGTACAAAAGGTATTGAGGACTCTTACACTCAAGTTTGATTCAAAGGTTTCTACTATAGAATAAATTCATGATCTCACTCAGATGAAGATGGATGAACCACATAGCATCCTTAATACCTATGAGATGAGAATTGATGAGGAAAAACCTCCTAAGAAGGAAGCAACCTTAAAGGTGGCCAAGGAGGCAAAATCCAAAAGTAATAAGTTAAATTTTAAAGATTTTGATCTTAATGAAGATCAACTTGAAGCCATGATTGAAATAAAATTGAATGTAGGATTAAGTCAATATGAAGGAAAAATTCCCTTCAAATGTTTTTCATGAGGTAAAGTTGGTCATTTTTTAGCTATATTTCTAGGTAGAGACAAGTTTTAACAAAAATAATCTTATAAGGAATCTAAATAAAATCCTTTACCATGAAGAAGATAATAGCTCATCTGTAGAAGTATAAGTAAACACATCTGACAGTGATGATTATTTTCATAATGAGGAGACATTGTTCATGGATTTTAGTGATGATGAAGGTGAATGTTATTTAATCAAAGATTTCTCTAGAAGAGATAGCTTAGAGGAAAAAGATGAGATAATCACTCTTTAAGATAAATATCTAGATACTATGGAAGAAATGAAGATACTACAAAGAAAGAATAGAAACTAAGATTTTTTGATCAGATCCTATGAGGAGAAAATTGGACCTTTTGGAGGAATGCTGAGTAATTAAGTCAAGGAGCATGATGAGATCATACAATAGTTTAAAACTCAGGTTTATGCTCTTAATTAATAATTAAAGATTAAGGATTAAGAGTGTATCATGTATGAATAAGAGATAGAATCTTTGAATATGAAACTAAATCAAGATATGAGCAAAGATATAGCTTATGATTTAGATAATAAGGATGAATTTATGAATGATCTTTAATATATTAATATTGATAATAAAATTAAAAATAATATGATGTCACAAATAAAGGACTATGAAGATAAATTTAGTGTTTTTGAAGCAAGAATGAATGATGACACTAGAGAACATGAAGATAGTATCAAACATCTCAATAGTCAATTAAAAATTATGTATATAAGCCTAAAAGTGAAAGAAGATGAGTGATTAAGGTATGTAATTGAAATTGAGTAATTAAAATTTGAGTTATACAAGACATCTTGTAAGGTGAAGTCATTTTTTAAGTACGAAAAGAGCTGAAATGATCTTGACAATATTCTAAGTAGTCAAAACCATGCTAGTGATAGATCTAGTCTTGGATATAAAGAATAATAAAATAATGTAAATAAAGACAAGTTAACGGATTTGAATATCAATCATTAGTAATGGAATGAAGGTATTTATAGATTGAAGACAAATCAGATTAGACAACCAAATACTATAAGGTATGCAAATTTTAATGGTTATTGTTACTCTTGAAATAAGTTTGGTCATACGTCAAAAGATTGTAAAATATCCTTAAGGAATGAATTTTCATGGAATTATTAGAAATAAAATGGAAAAAATTAATAACATCATCACTCAAGATAGTCAACAAGTTCACAAGGAAAGGATGACATCTTTTGCTACAAGTGTTATGGTTTTGGTCGTATTACAAAGTTTTATAATATCTTCATCAGGAGACTAAATAATCAGGTACATGAAAAAATTCATGAAAATTCAAGTAATAATATTATATGTAAATCACAATGTATGTATAATTTGAGAACCTCATTTGTTTCAAATGTCATGAAAGAGGTCACATAACAAGGTTATATAAGAATAATTCGTATTTTACCTCAAAAATTGTCAATCCTATCGTGAAGAGAAGGAGACATAATGAATGGAAGTCTAATAAGATAAATGAGAAAAATTATCAAGTGGATTATTTGACATGAAATAATAGGGAATAATTTTTAGTATCAAGTAACAAGCCTTATCTACCCAAATGGAAAAGGGAATCAAGCAAGATCTTGAGATAAAAGAAAAGAATAAGGTTGAGAACTCATTCAAAGATAATCTAAAGATGAGGAAGGATTGAAATTAAAATAAAAACATGGAGATATGGTGATCTCTTGAGTTTTTGGATCTTTATTTCCTCTATTATAAGTGGGTTTCTCTACCTATGATTCCTAGGAGACATATTTCTTGTGTGGAATCAAGTGTGTATTCTCTAGGTAATGATCAAAATTACAATCAGTACAAAGGTATGTTCTCTTCAAATTGATAATATGAAATATGTGTTTGGATAAGGAGGAGATAAATTAGTTAACTTGAGTGTATTTAATAATATGTGCATGATGTGAGGGGGAACATATGTGAAGATGCTTCAGTCATGATAGAAGTGTGAAGATGTATTCTACAGTTGTGAATTTAAGAAGATAGATATGATGGCTTGATCAAACCAAGTCTTGTATTTTTAAAAGGTATTGAATATTAATTCATTATAAAATAATTTTTTTGATTTATATAGGTAGATAGGTACAAATATTATAAAATCACAACTTTAGATTGGTGTTTTTCAAAGAATAGATGACATAAGATGGAGCTTGATGTTAGGGGGAGATTTCTAAGATCTATGAGTATTTTATCAGGTATAAGGATCAGATAAGTCCAAGTTAATATTGGTTAATATCAAAGGGGGAGAAATTTATTCATATAATTGAAATTATGTAAGTATCCAAGACATCTTAAATAGTATTTGAATGCATACATGATGTAAAGGAATGATTGTTGGTATGTTGAGGAAGAGGCCCTTTGTCATTAATGTCAAAGGGGGAGAAAGATCAAAATTAAGGATTTAATATGAGTAATAAGTCATTCTAAGGGTTTTTTTCCATCAATGACAAAGGGGGAGATTGTTTAGCATGGTCATTGATGTCAAAGAGAGCATGTGGTACTAGTGCATTAATGACAAAGTGATTAGATTGATGGTTTGGTGAGTGTTTTACTTAGTGAGGAAATTTATAAATGATATTTATGGTATTATAATGTTTTATAGAAAATATGGGATGTTATTAGTGATTATAATACTTACATAAATGAAAAAAATTCATCAGAATAGTCATGAATATTTAAGCTCAAGTAGTCATCTTGATAAATAAGGCTGAGTAAGCAATTTTATGAAATAATATTTCACATGTGTGAAATTTTGAATAGTATTTTAATATATTTATATATTATACTATATGATAATATCATATGGTTCAAATTTTAGGTCATGAGTTTGCATGTAGCAAATGTTATTAAGGTGCAAAGTTGGCCTTCCAGGTAAAAGTTTACTAAGTTCCCATACTCAAATTTTTAAAAAGAGATATAATGAAAAGAATTTAATTAGATAAAGGATATAATAGTGATCATTTTATTTATCAGATAAGGATATAATAGTGATCATGATTTTTTGTCAGTAGTTATCCAATGGTGTGTATTTAGTTAATATGTCAAGGAGTTTAATATTATGCATGTTGGTAACAAGTATCACAATATCGAAAGCGTTGAAAGAAAATCATTATCATGTGGGTCTTAATATAGATATATATTTATGGTGTGGGTGGAATAAAATATTCAAATGTATAGAAGGCACATAGAGGTGCCAAGTGGCACAATCATGGAAGTTTAGATTGATGATCAATAGTGATGTCATACTTAGTCAACATTGAAGATCAATGGTTAGTAATGCAAGGTTAAAGTTAGGAGATTTATAAGGAGATCAATGTGTTATTTTTAAAATTTACTATTAGACAAGATATGATGATAAAGTTTCCATTGTTTATAATTTACAAGGTTATAGTTGGATTTTGAATATTCATATTAATGAAGGAAAACTACTATGTAGTTTTTGAGTTATATCTTTTGATCCAGGATGAATTTCATTGTGGTGTAAAAATAAAAGGTGAAGAGGATTTCATGGAACATATAAAATAGTTTATTATAGGGTATAAAATTTTATAAATGTGTATTTATGGATCTTCAAATTTAACTATTTTCTCATTCATGGTGCTACTATGTACAAGACTACTATTTGAGTAAATTATGCTTTAGCAGAAGAGTGTTTTGGTAGGAATAATCACTTGAAGATGTATTATAGGTCATATGGAGTAGACCTAGGTATTTTAAAGTGATATTGTGTTCTTATTTTTATTTATTAAGTGATAAATGGGTAATATGTCTTCATGAGACCTATAAGGGATACTAAGGCCTAATTGAAAGCCGTAGCTACTTAAATGTGACCAATGGATGCTATGGATAACCTATGAGGATATTATTTATCCATGTGTTATAATTATATAAGTCTTAAGGGTTAAGTAAAGTATTATGGCTGACCTAGAAGTTGATATTCATGAAGACTATATAAATACTAAAGACCAAGGTAATGGTTTATATACTTTGTGTGAATGTGCAAAAGATAGAGCCAAAGGAAAGAGATCAAAGGTAGTGTGACTAGTGGATGGAATAAAGTATAGAGATGAATGAATATGATATGAGAATCCTATATTGATCCAAATTTTGTGTTTGGATGCATTACTTATATATCAAGTTTGAGTGCATGTGATGATTTGAATGAGAGGTGATATACATTGTTTATCCATTAAATTGAAAGGAAATCAAAGTTTTGGATTTATTGACTTAATAAGGTGTTGTGTGGGTGGTCAACATCTAGAACAAGTGGGTGCTTGTTCATACTTAGGGGTGGGTAGTCCTTGTGAAGTTTGTGTTTCACTAAAAGGTCTCATGTTTTATTATCATATTATAAGACAAGTAGTCCATATATTTATATTCTTGAGAGTGGTATTTATTCCCCAAGAGGGTTTACCATATAGATCTTGTGTTATGTGTGTGATCTTGTATCATATTTCTTATTCATTTTTATGTACATCTTGTATGATTTATGAATGCTTATGATCACTTGTTAATAGTTTAAAAGGATTACAATTGAAGTTTGTAATATCTCACATCACTAATTCACCCACCCTCTCAGTAATTATACCTCCAACATCAAGTTGGCTACTAGATCCTCCTTGCTTAGATCTTAGAAATAGGCTCTACCCACTTGAAGTGGAAAAAAGTGGAGGTCTGCATAGTTTGTTCCTAATAAGAGGAATGTTGTCTTCTTCCTCTTCTTCTTATCTCTCCTCATAATTAGCATTGAACATGCTTCCATGGGTTGGGGGTGGAAAAGACCTAATGATATCTTCCTTCTTCTCTCTATCCAGTCTCATTTCTAGCTATATGTTCTTCTTCACTATATTTTTGAGTATTATTTCATCATTCATAAAATCTTTATATATCCATTCATTCACATATTTTTTATGATTCTACTCCATTACCAAATCCTTATTTAACTCAAATAGATTTTTGGAAATGATATTTTTAGGATCCCATGCTTCGAAGTCATCCTTAGGCAATAGGTTAGAATCCCTAAACCTAGTAGCTCCAATAACATCATGCCATTTTATAACTTTGGTCCTCCCTAATTTGTATGGAACATTGTGGGGGATATCCTATTCTTATTTTTGAAGACTCCATAAACTTCATATAGTAGTTGATAATCCATATTTTCCTTAGCCAACTTCATTGGCACATACCTTGGTAATCTAAGAAGAGCCACCATCACTCCTATTCTAATGACTATTCAATATGGATACATCCAGTAGCTACCCATATCCTTCAAGGTATACTTAAATTTTGGGGGAACCATCGACATCTCAGACTTAGTGATTGATTTGTAAAAAACTAGGTTGAATTATTCTATAATCACTCTTATGTTGCACTTGATGGATGTGCATTATAGAGAAGAGTTGAGGAACAACCTCTTGTCACTTAGGATACCATGAATTCTAGCCTAGTTGAGCCATTACATAGATAACATCTAATAATTAACTCATCATGAATAATGGGGAACCATTCTTGAAAGTGTCATTCATACTATATACCAGGTTATTATTGATTATTTCTTGAAGTGGGGGAATTTGTTAGACCTCAAAGATTATCTGCAGTAGTAGAAGGGTCCTTATATCCACATAGCCAATGTGTGGTTTACCAAATATTCTATTTAATAGGGCCAATCTAATCTTAATTAATTTCCTAAATTTATGAATAGGCACATTCCCTTGGTCATTGATGAGAATGGATCTTGTTGGGTTAGTTACTCATGTAGCCAAAACCTTCTCTTGGGAGTACACCTCATACCAATTATCAATGACTACCTAGTTATATTTAATATATCATGAGGGTAGATCATAATATTTCTCAAATCTTAGCCATGTTATGAAATCAATCAGGAGCCATTGAGATATTGACTTGAGCAACCCATCCTCACACTTTGATCACCCAAAGATGATTTAAAATAGGTTAGTGCATGACATGACCTATGACTTGGATGTAACCTTATGAAGACCAATTTCATTGATGGTGATGATGTCAAAAGATAACTAGAGTATATGAGGCCTGGTATCATCCTAATCAACTACCTGAATTACTTATACATTTAATTATATGCTACTATAATGTAGGTTTCCAGAGGTTATGGCTTCAGGAATGAACTTAGTGTCATTGAAAATAATTGCAGTACTATATTAGAATAGGAATTCATCATTTCTGAAAGAACTACTCTTACCCAAAGTGGAGGGACATACTTGTGTCATCTCTACAATATCTTAGGTAACAATCAACATATTTTTGATATCCTTTTCAATTCTCAAGATCTAATAATGATGATCGAGGTGCAATTTACAAATATCATGAGCTTTGTTGACTTGGGAGAGCATAGACAGCAGAGAGAGGAAATGTGTATAACTTGAAATTCAAATAACAATTACTTTATTGAGTAGAGTTTTGAAAGATTTCCCTGATGAATTTAACATTGATGGTGATTCTAGTTTATGTTGTATTAATGGTGAGCTTGTCAACTTTGCATATATTTTAAAATATCTTTGAACTATTGATTTTGATAATTAATTTCACTAGAATTCAAAATTAGATTTAATTCACCTTTGATTTTCCATAAATTTTATCTTTAAAGCTAAATATTGACACCTTTCAACACATGGCTTCTACTTCAATTCCAACTAGGTACTCACAGGGCCTGATTATGACTAAGCTTCTTATTTAGCTTGTAATATAAACACATGAAACCGTTTGATATCCTCATAAATTCTTAGAATGCATATTAGTGTGATGACTCATTTATATCCTACCATGTGGCATATTTCAATTTGTGGTGACATCTTAGATGGTGTCTTTTAGTTTTGATTGGTGGTGATATCTTAGATGATATCTTAGATGGTGTCTTATAAGGAAATCACATCTTTTCTTTTCTAGGTGGCTCTCTTAGAAGGTAATTGCAGTTTTACTTTCCCAAGTGTTTCCTTTAAAGTATTTTAGAAAAATGTTGATAGCTTGGTGATAATCATTTGGCTCAGGGGCATACACACATCATTCTAAGAGGTGATCTAATGGAACATGTAATAAAAATTTGTGGGAATGACATGTGGCATCATCACATGGGCCCAAAGTGGACACACATCACTTCGATAGGATATTGTTTATTCCTCTACCAAGTGTCATTCTCAGAAGGAGCCTTGGATAGCTATATGTCATCAAGCATTGATCAAATTTCTTGGGGTAGCCCAAATGTCTACCTTTATAGATCTAATGAGATCCAAATGGATGTAATATTATGTGGACATGTAGAGACATTAGATGAATCTAAGAGGACATGCATCACTTTAGAAGGTTGCTTAGGTATGAATGGTTATCAATGAGACATGTGGTAGTATCTTATAGGCTTAGGCATTATGGTGGAAAATGTGGCATCTTGAATTAAATGGTATTTCTCATGGGAGATAATATTTTTACATGTAGCCCTAGTATTTGAATTCTAATGACTAGTCTCTTTGTAAGCTCTCTATATGATGACATGTAGATCATGGACCTGGTAGATTTTCTTTATTTATCTTGTATAGGATGCAATGAATCCTTAAAGGAATTATGAAGACCAACAAGGTGGACACTTTTCCTTTTTAGTTATATTCTAAATTTTGACGTCCCATGAGGCATCATAAATAAATACTTTAACTTTGACAGTCTATGAGGCAAAGCAAGAAACTAAGTTAGCATTCTGAAGATATCATTTCCCATCTTAATCATGTTTAAATAAGTTTTAAGAAAAACTCTACAATTAAATACTTTAAACATAATATAATGTTAATTTAATAAGACCCATTGAATTTGGTCATGTTCATGATGATTAGAGATCTAAGTCATGCTTCTTTAGTGAAAGCCTATCTACACATAATTGAATTATCAATGGCTAATAATTCATTATTGGATAGAACTTGAAGAAAAATTGTAATAATTTAAATATTTCTAATTGTCAATAATTATTGAAAAATTAATGATGAACTAGAAATTGTAGAATCAAAAGTAATGGCAAACTAGATCAAATCCATATGCAGTTAGATGATTTAACATGTTTAACATATTGGACACTTTTAAAAATTAAAGAAAGGAGGGTACCCATTCTTGGAATAGGGGGTAGTTGATTATCAATAAATGGAGACCTCTATGGGGAAACATTTCAAAATGTTAGAATCCATATATTCTAATCAAATATGAATAAAAAATTAGTTGTCTCATTATGATCTGTAGTTAATATCAAAACTTCTTTTCAAAACTAATGAAGACCCATAGGTTAGAAATAGAGTCTAAACCTTGTACATAATCATACTAGGTGTGTGATTTTAGGTTCATTAACCATTGCCATTGGGTTAAAAAATTATAAATTTCAAGCTTCAAGACATCAAACATGAAATGAATTAAGAATTATTTATATTTTATGTAACTATAATTTGTTTATTTAAGGATGAGTTGGGCATTGCTATACTAACATCAAGGCATCCATAACCCTAATAGATATATCTTTGGATCCACTTTGGGCCTTGTTTTACTATCAACCAAGAATCTATAGCCCTCATATAGATTACCTAATTCACCATTCATGGATTCTAAAGGAATTTTATGATTTCACTTCATTGATGTATCATTTTTTTGTTTTTTTATACTTGCATTCATAAACCAAAATGGTTGGGAACCATAATTATCCAGGTTTAAGGTTTTATCAAGACATAGTCTAGATGTAATTCACTTTCAAACATCAATTTCTTCCCTGGTAATTTATTTGGTGAATTTAAGTGATAGTATGATGGTCCACACAAATTCAAACTCTATTTTAAGAAAATGTTTAGTCATCTAAACTATATTATAGTCTTAAAAATTACTTGGTATTTTCATGAGAAAACCAAATTCTAATTAACCCCACCCACCTTTTCTAAATTAGAACACTAGTAGAGGTTTTCAAACTTTGGATGACCAATCTTTAAACCAACAATCCATTCTTCCCATTTTCATTACCATACTAGCATAAATTAAGATAATGAATTCTTGTTCAAAGGACTTATTACTAAGCTACAACACACAACATAAAACAAATAACAAACAAAAATCAAGAAAGAACACAACATGAAAGCAAAGAAAGAAAATAAACTACTCTAATCCTACCTTCCCTAGCTTTAAGATAGAGTAGCAGATAAGTAATTCTTCATGTATTTCCCATTAAACAACAAGGTTAATTCATTTATTTGTAGGTCTTTGATCTTGAATGCATTTTCACCCAATATTTTTTCCACTTGATATGGTCCAATCTAGAGAGGAGTGAAATTATCATGTTGTTATTTCTTATCATGAAACTTATCCCACAATAAGACCAAGTATGATATGCAAAGTGATTTAACTTTGGATTATTTTTCAAACTATCTTTTTACAACATCATGATGCTTGCTCAAGTTCTTCAATGCTTCATCTATGGCATCTTCCGTTTGGATGATGTTCATTATTTGGTATTACACTCTCTCATCATCTTCCATATACTCAACCATGAACTCAAGGTGGGAAGGTTTAGCATGATATTAAAAATAGGTATTTACCCAAAGACCAGTAGGAATGGGGATGCCTTGAGTGCCTGTTTATATCTTGTTCTATCTGCCCATAAAGAATGTTTTAGTAGGGATTGACATTCTTTGGGTTTATTTTCTATAGACTTATTAATGGTATTTTTCAAGTTTTTTTGGTAGATTATATAAATCCATTACATTGAGGGTAATATTTTAAAGTAATCTTGATGACTATCTAGTTGTCATATGCACACTCAATTAATTTGGCTGATGCAAAGGCTTAGTCATTGTCACATACTAAAGAGAGGGGTGTCCCAAACTGAGTGATGATATTTTCTTTTAGAAATTTTATTACATCAATTTATCTACTATTCTTGGTGGCTATTGCTTCAATTCACTAGGTGAAATAATCCATAATAATGAGTACAAATTTATGCATAGCTAAAGAGTTAGGATTGATCACTCCTATGAAGTTGAGGCCCCATTATGTAAATAGCTTTACTTCAATCACTAGTTATAAAGGCATGGATTACTTTATCTCCCATAAATCAAAAACATTATAGTGTTGGAATTTTCACACATGAGCATGGGACTATTTGAATATGGTTGGCCAATAATAGCCATATCTCAATATCTTGTGTGCTATGGTATTCCCTTAAGGGTGAACACTAACTAGTTTGTCATGGAAATTATCCATGATTTTTGTGGCTTCAACTCTATAAATTCACCTTAAATATATCCCTTCATATCTCTTTCTATAGATAACTCCTCCATTGATCATAAAATGAGATGATCTGAACTTGAGGGCCCTTTTCTACTCCATTTTTAGGTATGGGGGACACATTCCATGTAGCAGATAGTGAACGATATCCTTGTACCAATCATAAATAGATACTTGACCTAATTTTATTTGTAAAACATCAATGCATGGATTAGTATTTTTAATAAATTAGATTAGACCCTGACCTCTAACCAACTTATCAAATTTCATTTCTATGTCATATTCTTGGAGTTTTGTCATCCACTTCCCTCTTCATTATCTAAGTTCATTTTTTCCCAACATCAACTTGATATCTAGATTAGACACTATGGCACATGTCTTGTTCCTCAAGATGTAGTGTTTGAACTTCTTGATAGCCTATGTATAGGCTTGTTTATCCAAAATAAGATAGTTCAATTTTGTGTTCTCAAAGTTGATGCTCATAAAATCCATAGGGTACTCTTTGGTATCCTCTTTTTATGTTAAGATAGTGTCAATAGTGTGATAATAATAAAAATATTATAGATAAAATACTTTACTAAAATTGGGACCTATTAGAATCGGAGATTGAACAATAACATCCTTGATGTCTTGAAAGGCTTTATTTGCTTCAGCAGTTCATTATATCTTAGCATTCTTCTTCAAAATTATATTAAGTGGTCTCACAATCTCTACAAAACTAGAGATAAGTTTTAATAAAAAAATTAATCTTGTTAAAGAAATATTTTAACTCTTTCTTTCTATTAGGGACTTCTACCTTTGAAATTGCATTTATCTTATTAGGGTTAATAGTCATACCTTCTTAGGTGATTACATGTCCTAGAAGTTTGCGTTCAATTACATAGAAGATGATTTTATTGGGATTTAAATAAATTACATACCTCTCACACCAACACTTATTCCAAATGCATCATGTGATCTCTTATATTTTTATAAAAAAATGTTAGATCATCTAGGTAAATAATGATGCACTTACCAATTAATCCATGGAATGTGTGGTCTATTCCTCATTGGAAAGTTACTCCTACATTGATCAATATGAATGGAATTCATTTGTATGTAATCAATCCCCTCTTGGTGGTGAAGGAAATTTTTATTTTGTCATTCTTATTCACTAGTACTAGGTTGCAGCCTAAAAAACCATCAAGAAATGACATCATTTTAGACCTAATCACCAGCTGAATGAATTCATTTAATGATGGAAAGGGATAGTTATCCTTATCTAAGGATCTATTAAAGTTTCTAAAATTGACACAAAGTCTAATTTATCCATTTTAATTTTATAATGGAACAATATTGGCAACCCTTATCGAGTGATGAATGGGAAATATTATCCTTACATCTATCAATTTCTTCACTTCCTTATAAATCAGTGGTTCCAATACTGGATTCACTATCCTCTATATTTTATTGAAGGGTTTGTAGGCATCTTTCAATGGGATAGTGTGAGTAATCAAACTATTATAAAATATCTTAATATGATCATATGACTAAACAATGACATCCTTAAACTTGGTTACAAGGGTAGAAGCTTCCTTCAACTCTTCATCAATGTAAACTAAACCAATGTTAATACTTTTCTCATTTTTGGGGCTTCCCAAGCTGAATTTCTTATAATATTTTTAACTCACCTTGGTTTGTTTATCTTCAATTATTTATTTATCCAGGTCAATCATCCTTTCCAAGGAGATCATGCCTCTGGGGATTCAGTTCTCCTTAATTAGGATTACTCCATATTTATTATCTTTTGAATTTTATACAAAACCTTCATATTATTCATCAATAATATGGGATTCAAATATGATAGAACTAAATATGAAGTCATTTATCTTCTTATCATCATCAAATACTTGGAAGTGATTGATATTGTCTATCATATAAGGGCATGAAATTATTTCCATAATGAACTTCTACAAGTTTAAAGACTCTAGAGGAACCAAGTTTGTTGCTTCTAAAATTAGAGAATTTGCTAATTGGTTCTACTCCCTAGGTGAGAAAACAATATCAAATGAGTCAAAATAATCAATCAAATCCCAAGGTATAAATTGTTACTTTATCAAATAATAAATCTTACACTAATATCTACTTTTATCCTGATTAACAACTAATTCTAAATCACCATAGACTAATAGTTATTTTGCCTTATGTTTGATTATAAATTAAAGTCATAAAATAAAGCTTCATATTCTACTAAATTATTAGTACAAGTAAACTATAATCTATAACAAGTTAGATAATTTTTTCCTTCAATATTTTTTATAATAATTCTAATGCCAAAACCTTATTTAGCTCATGCACCATCAAAGTGAAATGTCCATGGACCTTTACTTTCTTCTTTCACCTTATCATCTACAACAACATTAGTGGTTTCCAATGTGTAAACACCTAAGTCAAAGGATTGGTAATTTACTATTTTGTTCTTAGTATTATATTTAGTCATCATGTATTTCATTTTAGGTTCTTGGTAAATCTTGATTTGATTGGGAATCTCGAGCCAAGGTAACCACATGTGGGAACAATCAATGGACATATATCCATTAAGGGATTTATTCCAATCATGATTTAATAATAATACATAATTTTAAGGTATGTCAATGACTTTAATTTTATGAACTATTGGTTTTGGGGCTCAAGGGTGAGCTGCATATAAATATTTAACAATTTCCCTACCACTTTCACTCTTGATTTGTCTAATTGCACCATCACCTTCTCTGATTTGATTGGGTTTAATCCCATTTTTTCATATATTATTAAAGGCATAATGTTATATGAAGAATCAAAATAAAGAAAAAAATAATGAATATTCTTACCAAATATTCTTATAGTCAATAAAAATGGTGGAACTACATGCTTACTCTTATACATTACCACATTTGCATGAGCCTATTTAGCTTTGTTGGAGTTAGGCTTTTCATTCAATGATTTTAATGACAAATCACATTGTTTAGTGATTTGAGTAGGTTTATGAAATGTTATGTTTCAATTGATATTTTTTAAAGATTCCACTATGTTATATCCACCTTTTGATGTTGTGCATTGATCTTCTACTATTGGTTGACTTTCCTTACCTTTAATAGGTGGAAGATTATTATCTCTTACCATCAGGAGGTGTATCTATTTTATTAATTATAGTATAAGTCATCCGAGCTGGTTTATAAAATTTAATTATTAGGGCATATTTAATCCTTTGGTATTATTGGAAACCATGTATTTTATTGAAATTATTTTATGCTCATTTTCATCTTGACTAGGAAAGTCATAGGTCTCCATCATGAGGACTACTTATTGAGATGTAGAAGCATCATTGGTATTATCAAAGCCTTTGTCATTAATTTAATCAATGGGATTCATCTTTAACCCCTCTATTTAGCTCTAAATGGCTTCAAATGCATGGTATAACTCAACACAATCTAGTTCTCCATGCCTGGTTATATTGTGCACTCAACACTAGTTGGGCAAAGCTAACTCACAAATATTGACCTCAAGAAACATTTACAAAGGCTTAATATTATTATTATACCTATTTAATGGTCTATTATATCTCTAGAAGTTATAATTTCTATTGTAACTCTTACCATTATTTCCCATCTATTTCTTGATATCCAAGAAATCATTAGTGAGTTTTTAAATGGTTTTTTGTATTGAATCTAACTCTCCCTTTGGGGGATCTAAGTTTTTGTTTTGGGTCACATTTTTAATGTTGGTGTTATTTATAGACACCATTTTTTATTGATATTATTCTAGGGATATGCTCCAGCATTCACTTTTTTAAAGAACCCTAGCTACTGGTTGGGTGTAGCATGGCTCAATGGTAATTGGTTGATTATTGGCAATTGGTTTAATGCAGGAATGTTTTGATTCATGTTAGGTATGACATTTAGATCAGGAAGTGTTGGATCATTATTTGGTATATGAAAATCAAGATGTCCCTTTAGGTGTATTTGCTCATCAATATGGGTGGCTTTAGCATATTCTAAAGGCAATGTGTCAATATTCAAGTCTCTTCTCAGGAAGATAGTTGTCATTGGGTATAAAGCATTTTTGTATATTTCTAAATCCAAAGCATCTACCATCTGATAGGGTGGGAATGTCAAGGTTTACATATTTTAGAACCTCACATTGAATGTTTTAATTGGTTCTTGTTGATACCTAAAACTTTCATTCTCAATGAATAGTTTCCCATGGGAAGTTTTACATATGTGGGACCAAAATTATGATCTGTGAAGTGATCTCTAGGATTTTAGAAGCTGAATCTTCAAAAAATTGGGAAAGAAAAAGGGAAGGAGGAAATGCAAATTAAACTAAGGTGATGCACCATAATTCTTAATGTATCCATTCCTAATATTGTATAAAATAACTTGAACTTTTAAAATATTATAGATGATTTAAAAGATCATATGCATGATTTAAAGCCTACAATATGAATAAAATGCAACACTATAGATGCAAAGAATAAAAATAATAGGTAGTAATTATTTCCATATAATTCGACACATAACATTACATCCTCTTCATTATTAGGTGGAGAACAAAATACAAAGGCCCAAAGGCATAGTAAAAACTATTAAATCCTTCCCATGAGGAGAACCTGCTAAGCTTTTAGAATGAAAAACAAAGGTTTATACTATTTACATTCAAAAATTAAAACTATTACAATGGTTGTTTTCTTTGGTAATAGTCATTAAAAAAATAAATATTATCTAATTTTCAGCACCTTACAAAATAAAATATCCCAAAATATATAGGCATGATGACCTCATATGGAAATGACACCTAGATTCTAAAAATTGCAATCATGATGAGGCTATTGTAACTAAAAAGGGGAGCTTTGTTTCATGAGTGCATATGATCTTGAAATATATCATATGGCATAACCTCAATGCTTCATGACTCTAACTATGCTTAGAAAAAACATTGTAGTAATATGTGTCTCACTCTGAATTGCCTCTAGAATTATTGTTAGAAATGGGGCCCACCTCTTTTGGCCAATGGTGAAACTCAAAGATTTGACAAAAAGAAACCTTCTTTAAATAAGTGTTGTGATGTCATGTGGAAAGTTTGCTTATTTTTAGGAATACCTACATAGTGGTCCCTACCTATTGTTTCATTAGTCAATCTCATACCTTAGAGCTCTAAAAGAGAACCCTTCATTCTTAAGGAGTATTATGATGCCATGTGGTGAGCTGACGCTACTCCTAGGGAAGTTGAGAAATATTTTATAGAGAATGAGCATGGGGGTGCCACATGGCACTAGTGCAAGGAGCTGAGACTTAGTCCAAAAATAAAAAAGAGAAACCTAAGAAAGAGGAGGCTGATACCAATCTTCCTAACTTTCCAAACACATCCACAATGAAAAGATAACTACCCAGAATATTCAAAATGTGAATTTGATCCATAGTCCCTAGTGACTTGTAGGGGAATCCACCTGTAGATAGAAGGACCCAAAAGTTTTGGTTTCTTAGACTAGCCAAAGCAAAATTGAAAAAAGGGTGAGGCTCATAAAACTTATAACTTATAAATATCTGACTTTAAAGACACCCACTCTTCCTCTTTAGGCTAAGACTTCTTTTTTTGAGTGTCAAAGGATCTATCTAGATCAATTATCTCCTTTATTGAGATTTTGCTCAGACCCTAAACAACCATCCAAATTTGAAATTTGAGATGGGAAAGAGGATGTAAAATGGTCTCCACTTTTAAGATGCTTGGTGCTTGACCTAGGGTCACAAAAATGATCTATTCATTTTTCTTCATGATCAATAGATATTTTATCTTTTCCTTTGAAAGGAATGTGTTATCAATGAAGAATAGGGAATCCTAATTGAACCAAATATCCAATGTGTCCCTTAATATCCTAGACCACTTGATCTAAGGCATCTAATAATGCTTTACACTTTCATGTGGCTTTGATATAGCTTAAGAACTCGTTAACCTTGGCCATCACCTACATTTTATTGACCACCCCTACTTCATATATCATCTCATCCATTCTGCTATATGGCTTTTGGACTAGGAGCTACAAATCTTGGACCTTGGGGGATATAAATAATAAGACTCAATCCATAGATGTGCTCACTTATGTGTTTAACCACTATAAGTCTACAATTAATCCAAGTAATAGATTAAAGTTTGAGGCCACATTTTTTATCCTCTCCTAATATGAAACATATAATTTTTGGATCATTGAGAGGATGTCTATACTCTAAGAGTAGGTGGCAAGGTCATTCTTTAATGACTAGATTTATTGATCCTTGGCTTGAGACTTTTTTTAAGTTATTATTGAATATGTTGTTGATTCATCTATTTATATGCACTCATAGAGTCTACGAGAATATTATGGGTCTATGTGAGCTCTATTTATTTTTCTCATAGCTTATTTTTTGTGGCCTCTTTTTCCATTTTTAGGCCATCTACTTTGGCCTTCAACTCTAATAATTTTATTTGTATTTGGGCTCTTTGGTTAGCTTTCGATTGGAAATTCTTAGTTATGATGAAAATATATAGGTTAGGTCTCATCTTTGTGAGCTCTACATCTTTGGCCTTGGCCTCTACATTTAGGTAGTCGATGGTGGCCTTAACTCTTGTGATATCTTGTTCCTTATTTTCCAGTTGACAGACTACCTTAAGTTAGTATATTATGATGGAATTTTGGATCTCCTCCATCAGTTTGACCTTTTCATGTGATCTAGCCTAGATAAGGTTAAGGTTAATGATATGTATTGAGTAATCCCCTAGCTGCATCTATTCTTAGGGATTGATTACTATGGACATCATGTGTGTAATAATCAAATATTATTGTGTGGGGTCAAAGAATAAACACATGTGTGATGTCACTAGGGCCTTGGCCACTTTTACTCTTATTTTATCTACTTGGGCTTCTTGGGATTTTATCATAGTTTCTAATTACTAGTAGAATTGGTCCTGTGATTAAATCATTCCCCATGAAGGGGGGTCCCTATGGCAATCCAAAAGGAATGATCAGTTACTATTGTGATGTAGTGGATGTTATTCCCTTGGGGATGAGTGGGTGAGTGGTTGATGTGGAAGGAAAGAAAGGTGAGAGGCTACAAATATGGGTGGTGGATGGTTGTGCCATGATGGATGTAATTATGGTGGATGAAGGTGGAGTGAAAAATGATGCAAGTATGGTGAGTGGCTAAATAGTGGAATGTATTATAAGTATTGTGAAAATAGTGGAAGGTGAAGATGAAGTGAAGAATAAAGTAGATAGGAGAGGGTGAGAAAAATGTACCTTTTTGTTTGGGATTAGGAGGGTTAAAATTTTGCACCTTGGATCTTGGCTGAGCCACCCCTACTTTGGGTTGCCCTAGAGTTGCTTATTCCTACTATTAGGGAGTTATATATAAAGGAGGGGGCCAAGAAATAGGACTCTAAATTATGAAAAAATACTCTTATTTTATTGAGGGGGCATCTTCTTCTTCTCGTTCAACCAAAACCTCTTCTTCTACCTAATAATCTTCCTCATCGTGATCATCTTGGATGTTTTCAAACTACTCATCAAAGTTTAGATATTCAAAATGGAGCTCCTTCTAGCCAATTTCCTACCTATACTTCTAGTAGGATTAAATTTTTTCCTTTCTCAAACCCCTTTGGATGAGTTGTGCTCTTAGACCCTTTATCATGAGCTTTTTGGGATCAAAATCTTGGATTGGTTTGTAGAAAGACTCTTACAATTGGTGGGTGTTTGAGGGGACCTTTGATATATCAGCATAGTGTTTGATATCATATTATATCAATGACTTACACTCTTCAAAGTATGACTAGGGATCATGGTTGAAGGTGATGGTGATCTTGAGAGTGGTTATATATTTGGTTGGGTCATAATTTTATTGATCATTAATCTGATCTAGGTTAAGCTCTACTAGTTTGATAATAATAAAATACTCATATGACCTCATCATAACTATAATTTACCCTTTTGAAAATGGGACATCATATAGGTCCATCTTCTTCCATCCCATGCCATATATTAAATCTACCACATCGATCTATCAAGTAAACTCCAAATCTAAGGTCCTATTTGTGAGCATGCATGGGAGCTAGAATGGCTCCTCCTTGAATCCATGGACTTTGATGAATGTAAAGTGGGATCCAAAGAACCAATTACATGGAATTTTGTAGCCAGTGAACCATGCTTTTTAGCACTTTTTCATTTGAAATGTGATGGCTTCTTGACTAAGGTTGATCAACACTAGAGACATGAAGTACTCTAAAAACTCATAATAATCCTATGTGACAAAAAGGATGTGGGTTTATGAGGAGATGGGGATTAATGTATAGGTATATGTTCCCATTTTATAATAATTTATGGTGAAATATGGTGAAAATAATATGGTGCTCACATAAAGGATCATGTGGATAAGGATGGAAGAATAACTTGAGGTATTCTAAGACAAAAAATTCACTAGTTGATTATGAATGGTGTTAGTAATGGCATTTATAAATTCCATTTTACAGGCCTTCTCCATACTCACTATCTTCAAGTGGAAGATTTCACCCAACTACAAATAATGGACATTGATGTTTGAGTCCATTCTGAAGATGAATGCCAACATAGAGAGGGCATCTTTCATATCTTGCACCATAAAGCTTGAGAGATAGATGGGTAGAGGTGGCACTTCTATGTAATTATTGTGGAGAGATGAGTTGAGTAACTTTAGATTATATACATGAGTGTTCTATACATTTTATAATCTCTCCATATCAAATATGTTTATGCTAGGGTCATTAGGGATGTAGAGCATCTCTCTCATTACATCAACACTGATCTCCACATTTAGGTGGTTTCCTACAATAATGATAGTGTTAACATTATATATTTCTACACATAAAACACTAATATTTAGGCATCGGTGCATGAGAGCCACCATATATTGAGCCAAGGTGGATCTCTATATTTTAAAGCCAAAGGAATTCAATTTGTTGTTCTAAGCCTTTGTGAGCATGTGGGCATGATCACCCTCCCTCAGATTCTTCATTTTTTTATTAATTTGGGACCAAAGATCCCATTTTCATAGTTGAGGACTAGTGTGTGGTCCCTAAATTATCCCTTAATGACACTCTTCATGTTTATTACTATGGGATTTGGCTATGTAGGGAGGAAATCATATGACTTGATTTCTACAAATTGTATGGGAAGGTCTCTATGACCACCTGATCTCTAAGATCTTTGCTTCCTAGGGTGTTTATCACTAGACAAGGATGTTGGAGGTTTGTCAATGATGTATCCAAGGTGACCAATGATGTTTATGAGGTTTCATGTTTGCTAGGATGACAACGAAAAAGTGTGATTTAATGAGTTTCAGTGTTCCTATAAGGTTCTTTAGTGTTTGACTTAGTGAGGCAATTGATGGATGATATTGATTGCAAGGACATGTTTCATATACCTTATATGTTATGAGTTCTTAGAGTGACTACCAAAGAGAACTAAATTCATTAGATTATTCATATGAAGGTTTAGGTTCAAGTTGTCATCTTGGTAGATAAGGTTGAGTAAGGAATTTGATAATGTCATATTTCACACATGTGAAGGTTTCAAGGGTGGTTTGATACGTGGATGGATTCCCTTATGTGAGGATATTATATGGTTCAATTCTTAGGTCTAGACATAGATTGTAGCAAAAATTATTAAGGTGAAAAATTGGCTTCTCAATTAGAGTTCTCTAAGTTCCCATACTTTTCCAAATTTGCATTATCAAATATTTACAGTGAGCATTTAATCAAATTACAAATCTAACAACAAGTGTTTAATCTGACTATATAATGATCTAATAGAGTGTGTGATCTTTTCAATAATGATCTAATAGTGAATATCTAGTCAATATGTCAAAGGATGCTTAGAATGCATGAAAATCTACCAAGTGGTGGAATTTTATTGAATTAAAATAGGTAATATGCTCAGAAGGCATGCAAAGGTGCCAAGTGTCACAATATCAAAAGCTTTGATAGAATATCAATGGCATGTGGGTGTTTATACAAATGAATATTGATGGTGCATATAAATTCAACAAGTTAATAGGGTGCTCAAAATACATGTGGGACTACCAAGTTTTAAAATCTCATTGATTTTGACAAGTAGGGTCCACATAAATCATGTAAGGCTGCCATTTGTCTCAATCTAGGTAGCATAGATCAAAGATCAATAGTCGATGGTGTAAGGATAAATTTAGGATACTTTTAAGGAGATAAACAGAGTGTATTTTTTCAAACTTAAAAGAGACATGAGATGATGACAAAGTGTTTGACGTTTATCATATACAGAGTGACCGTTAGAATTTAAATATTCAATTTTGTGAAAGAAAACTAGTGATGGATTTTTGAGCTATAACTTTTGATATATGCAAAAATTGTTGATGGATTAAAAATAAATGTTGAGTAATTCAAGGTTCATTTATAAAATTTTATTATAACGTATGAATGTTTTTAAAATTATATATATTGAGATTCAAATTTGACTATATGTTCGGTTATGGTGCTATTGTGTACAAGACTATTGTTTGAGTAAATTATGCTTTACTAGAAGAGTTTTTTGGTAGGAATAATCACTTGAAGATGTCTTATAAGTCATATGGAGTGGACCCATGTATTTTAAATTGATATTGTGTTATTTTTTATTGATGAAGTGTTAAAGGGGTAATAGGTCTCTATGAGACCTATAAGGGCTACTAAGGCCTAATTAAAAGGCGTGGCTGCTTAAGTGTGACCCATAGATGTTATGGACAACCTATGAGGATGGTATTTAGATATGTGTTATCATGATATAATTATTAAGTTTTAAGGAAAGTATTATTTCAAGCCTAGAAGTTGATATTCATGAATATTCTATAAAGAGTGGGGACTAAGGCAATAGTTTCTAGACTAGTATGTGAATGTGTTGAGAGAGCATAAGATAGATATAAAGGAAAGAGATTAGAGGGAGTGTGCTCAATGGATGTATTTAAGTATAGAGTATATTTATGATTATTTAATAAGCCTAAAATGATCCAAAAGGGGTGTTTCGATGAATTGCTTTTATGATCAAGTTTGAGGGTGTGTGATGAGTTGAAAGAGAGAGTAGAGTTGAGAAAGTGTGGAATTGATAGGAGAGAACCTTTATAAGAGAAGGTATATGTTAGTGAGGACCATCAAAGTGTGACAAAGATCAGACATATTTATTTTATAAAGTTGATAAAGATAAACACATTTGTTATTAGACCTAATAAACCTATAATAGGTTGATTAAGTGAGTAAGCCCTAGAGGTTATTTAAGAGAGATAGAAGGGTGAAGAAGAGTGAAATCAAGCAATGTCCATCATCAGGTGTATAATAAATTAGATCAAAGGTGGTTGGTTTCCTAGGGGGTTTGTTCCTCCTTGTGGGATGGGTGTTCCTTGATCAATTGGTATTGGTCTAAATTTGGATCTTGTTATTATAAGACTCTAGTCCATTTTTTAGGTTCTAGTGGGTTCTATTCCTCAAGAGGTTTTCCCATGTAGATATTGTGTTATGTGTGTGATATTGCTTATCTTTATTTTTTATTACTATAAATTATGTGTATGCTTTATGAATGATAATGTTATTTGGTTAAGGGTTTGAAAGGATTGGAATTGATGTTTGTATTATATAACATCACTAATTCACCCCCCTCTTAGTGATTGTACTTGTAATAAATGACCTAGAATATTCCATCTTGTAATTATTCTCAATAGTATTTTTTGAACTTTGATAAAACACTGGATATTGACCTTTGCTCATAATTATACATAATTCTTGACTAAAGACTTCTTATGTAGCTTAATGATCTTGAAAAATATTATGGTTATTAAATGTTTTGTTTGATCAAGAGATGGTTATTTATAGGCTAACTCTCATAGAAAAACTCATCATGTATCCTTTTTTTGAATTTATGCACTCATAAATGAGAAGTGTGACACACACATTTGAGGATCCACGCATGAAAGATTTACAGTGATCCTTATGGGATATCATGCAATTAGGAGTGCCTAAACATTAATTATAGGGGTAGTGGGGTAGATAACCATCTATCAGATAGGATTAAAAATAATGGGAGATAAGGTTTGGACACCTTGCAATGGAGCAACATCAACTTGTGCCAGTGACACTTATTTATGAAGGGAAAAATTAGTGTAAAGGGAAACTAACTATGTAAAAGGTGAAGATAATAATCTAGTTAAAATGCTTCAAGTGGATTTTGTTAACTAGAATCTCTAAGGTATTACCTTGTTTTTCCACCAACACAAACACATTTCCCTACCTATTTCTAATGATACAAAAGGGTCCTCTGCATAGGGAATCAAACTTTGCATGATGACATAGTTTTGTGTCCCTTTCATCATATTTCAGAACCAAGTCTCCCAACTTGAAACCTAGGTTAGATGCCTTATTATAAAACCATCTCTTAACTATCTATTATTGGTTGATCTTAGCATCACTAGCTTATTCTCTCACTTTTGAAGAGTGATAAATTCCACTATCTTGACCTCTATTTCTCCATTTTCCACTAATTCAACATCTTTAAACAACTATAAATTAGGAATCTCCATTAAAATGGGCATGACCACTTCTTTCCCATATGATTATTCATATAAGGATGTTTTCAAAATATAATTATAAGTGATCTAATTGGCACACATAGTTATGTTTAGATGATTATGCGACTTCCTCTATCGGTCAACACCCAACCTCTTAATTAACCTTATGAGGTTCTTGTTGGTTGATTTGGACAACCCATTCAGTTGTGGGTAGTAATTAGATGAGGTCTTAAGGAAAATGTCATTTCAAAGTGCAAATTATGAAATCTTTGAATCAAGAAAGGCCTTTATATTGTAAGATATGATCATTTTAGGAGGGTTGAACCATGCTACTAGTTATTTCAACAAGTTAAGGAACACATTTGTAGTTACTTCTTTCAAAGGGGCTACTTTGATCGATATTTTGAATCAATCCATGGTCATGAGTATCCACTTATGGCCTATAGTAGACATGAGATTGATCATCCCAATGAAACCCAATCCCTACTACATGAAAGGCTCATTAGGCACAATTAAGTTCATTGTCATGGCTAAATTCTTTTGATTGCCTATGAAAAATTAGAAATGTTGGCATTTTTTTACCACTTGATAGCAATCTAAAAATAAGTTTAGTCAATAGTACCTAATAGTCATGATTTTGGTTGTGGTTGTTTTTTATAATAAATGTCTTATCGAAGGGTTAAGTGCATATATTGTAGGATTTTTCTACCTTGGTGGTGGTCAACACATCTAAGTAGCTCCCCATCAAAGTTCCCTTTGAAAATAAATCCTTGGACTAGTGTATAACTAGGTTTTTCAAACCTATAGAATCTCCTTTTGTGTTCAAGAAATTCATCTAAATATAAGGTAGTTTGCATAAATTATGTTTTATCATTAACCTAAGACCTGACAATTTCATACTAACCCATTAAAATTATTTTTGGCGTATCCTACTTATCTATCATGGTGTCTTCACATTGGGACAAATATTCTCAAAGTCCTCTCCCTTAGATCACCTTGGTTAATCTGAATGTGATATCATATTCCATAATCTTGGTTATTTAATTATTTATTTTCTTGATGATTTCTCCCTCCATGTTGTATTCTCTAACACTAGAATACAACACATATATCATTACCTTGCTTCCCTCCACCAGGTGTCTAAATTTCTTGAGAATTTTAATGATGGAAAAAACTTACTTCTTAATGAAATTATACTTAGTCTCATATCCATGTAGGGTTCTTGAATAGAATTTAATAGGATGTTCACCTTTCCTTTCATCTTATCTTTGAGTTAATATGATTACCAAGATATGTTCACTCCCATAAACATAAATGACAAATTATTTGGTGAAGTTAGGATTAACTAGCATGGGAGTGGTGGATATGGATTCCTTGATCATATCAAACTCTATTCTTCTTTTAGTGGTCTATTTAAAGGTCTAGTCTTTCCTTAGCATCAATATGATTGCCCTTACTAGCCTTGTAAAGTCAAATATGTATTGGCTAATGAATTTGATCTTCCTTAAGAAAGACTAGACTCCTTTCTTGTTAACTAGTAAGATTGAGTCCCTAATGTCCTTCACTCTATCTAGATCAATAGAGATTCCTTATTTGGATAGCACATATACTATTATCTTACCTTACAAGATGTTGAAGACATATTTTTTGGGGTTGAGGGATACCTTGACTCTTAACACTTTTGAAAATTTTTATCAAAATGATATTTCTTTTTCTTAGAGAACATTGTTAGATAATCTAGATAGATGAAGATTATTTTATTGATCAATCTTTGAAAATATATAGCCATGGCTCACTAGAAAGTAAACCCTAAATTAGAGAGGATAAAAGGCATTTTTTATATGAAAAGGTTCCCACTTTGTAGTGAAAGTGGTTTTATGTTGATCCTCCTCATTAACCCATACCTAGTTATAATGTTTGGCCACTTTTGACCCACATATGAAAATCTCGCATGGTTTGATGAAGCAATGGATCAAAGGCTTAGAAATGAGTCAAGCTAAGAAAATGGAGGTATTGAAGTAGGTTCTCATATGATTCATTAATTTGGAGCATGGAAAAGGTTACACAAGCCTTAGAAAATCATCATCACGTTGAAAAAATGTTCAAAGGATGAATTGTGCAAGTTTAAAATCCATACTATCATCAGGACATCATGAATAACCAGACTAGACCAACTCACTTGTGTTATTTTTATCTCACTTAGGAATCCCTGTGAGCCAAAATATCATAGTGTCATGGATTTTTTCATGCTAGGAACATGCTCTACAAGTTTTATGTCTACATGACCTTTTTATCTCAAGTTATGAGCATTCAAAGATGAACCAACATAGTAAGATGTACATGCAAATGTCAAAATAAAGATTAATTAAAATAACCCCTTTTGAGATTAAAGTTAATGGTTATATGAATGTTAATGATGGTAACATTAATGTCATTTTAAGGGAGTGTAGACATCAATTTTAAGCTTGTAAATTAGCTATTAGATTTCAAATAATGGGTCCTAGTAGATCCAATGGTCCACATTACTTTGTACATCTTGATCTAACAGTGCATTACGAGTCAAAATGTCAAGGAGATCAAGAGGTCACCATATAACATAAGCATATAAGGATGTATATTGATATTAGATCTTGAGATCAAATTTAGGACTACCAAGTTGTAGTAGCCTAGATAGATTGACAAGACAAGGAGTAAGATCAATGGCTCTAACTTGATTATACAAATCAAGATCAATAGTGTAAGTAAAGGTCAATATGTCAATAGTCTAACTCAGGGTTGACAACCAATAATAAAATGGTGAACCTGAGACATTTTGATGAAATTTAATAGATTTCCATTCAAATTGATCAAGGTAAATATGAAGGAACCTAACTTTAGCTTAGTCTAGGCTAAACCTGATGGACATTGTAAGATCTAGAATCACCATTAAAGATCCACAAGGACAAAATAGGTCTTTTCAGACTTAATATAGATAAAGCATCAAAAATTTAAATAGTGAAATAGGACTAAGCATTGCTAATAGAGATCTATGGAGGTAGAAAAGGTCTTTCAAACCTAATATAGACCAAGGGGGTGGTAGATTATTATCAAATCAAGAACATGCACCTATGAAATTATTTTGTCAACCAAAACTATAGGAAAACCATTAATCACTTACAGATGAATCTATGATCCAAATATGGAAATGAAACTTATATGTATTTAATTGAAAGGATCTCATCTATCAAAGTGGTTCCATCATTGACAAAGTAGGTACTAACCACCATTCATGAAATGGCATTGTTAGTTTTAGGTTTCAAGGATTTGATCCTCATGAACATGTCAAGTGGACTTAGGGTCCCAAGGTGGTGAATTGGTAGTTGGATAAATAATTAAGGGCATTGTTTATATTTAAATAGAATTTGTCACTATGTATAACAAGCCCTTATCTTCTGGTGGGATCTCTCAGCCAATGAGAGGATCTTGAGGACATTGGGATAAAAGGGGGCATATTTGTTAATAAAAGCACACATACAAAAAGAAATTAAGGAACTACCAACTCACATCTTCATCATGATGACTCTTTATCCATTATCTTATTCATGGCTCCCATCTCTTTCTCTCCCTTTTAGCTATAGATAGAGGCTTTTAAGATAAAAAGGGTATCCTCTTTGTATCACTATGATCCCTCTCTTCGAAATGACTAAACTCTAACAAGATGGAGTTTGTAACCTATTGAGATGAATACAATAATGTTCTTTAGATTTAATTATTTTGGTATAGTGTGTACATGTCATATTTGCATATGTGGCATAATTCTCTCCTTTATCAAGTCATGATCTCACATAGTTACTATTTCATCTTATTATACAGGTCATTATTAGTATTATACATCTTTTTATTGAATCCCCCATGTGGATATTATGATTGGTTAGTGTCTTGTATTAGACCTTTCCATCATTTGCCTCAAAGATCATTTGGTGAACCTCTAAATGAAATATTAATATATGATAGATATTTGGAATCTTAGATGTAGTCTTGTGCTTATTTCATTAGTATTTAAGAGTTAATTAGAGTGGATCAACCATAATTTAGGTGCATCACCATCTTTACCTTAGATTTCCCTTTCATGTTATCTCTTTCTCCCTTTTCCCTAGTCATTAGTAAGTTTTAGTGGTGGAAGTGAGCTAAAATGATTCATCAAAGGAGATAACCTCATTAAAAATCCTAGAGGTTTGGCCCCATTATAGGATACCCATAGCTTGGGGGTAGTCCCATGTTGAGCCAGATTTGGAAGTAGGACCTAAACATTTTTGCTTCTAGCTAGGGTGTAAATCTAGACCTCCAACAATTTTGGCATACCCAGTAGGACCAAGGTCTAAAGTAGTGGAAGGATTTTTGGTGTTTTTATTCTATATATCAACCATTGGAGGCATTATACAAACATAAATGGTGACTCCAAGTATCTATCAATTGGTTAAGTAGCCTAACTAAGTGCATAATCATCATAATATAGTATGTGCAATCAATTATCTCTTCATCAATATGATTATCATCTACCTTAGCATCACACTAACTAGGAAAATAATGTTTGTGTCCTCCCCAAGTGGTTCTCAAAGATCCTATCAACCCTATCATGGACTTTATCCTCCTTCTACCCCTACATATGACCAAATTCAACCTCTTTTGCATTCAAATCAGTCCTCTACTTCCCCTTTTCAATACAAAGCTTACCTTTTTACATCCTTGTCAGGATTCAAACAAGCATTAAAAATTTATATTGAGTTGATAATGGATATCAGTAAGGATCTATATTTTTCTCCATCCATCCCTATCTATCCTATATAAAAATTAAGAAGTTATCTTTAGCTAGTGAAGAGTAAATGGTCAGTTTTTGAAAGTGAACAATGGTCATCTTGTAGGAATTAAGACATAGAAATGATAAGAAACATAGTCCAAAATGTATATAGTATGTTAATATCTTATGAAAATTAGTATGCTCATTTTGTCCATCTTGATGTGCCCTCTCCCCTCTAAGAACTTCAAGGTCAACCTTCAAGAGACCCTAATCAACCCCCAAATCAACCTTGTCAAAGTTTATCCTTTTGAAAACATAGAGAGGTAATATTGAACCAAGGAAGAACAATCATGAAGATAAATGAGGGGATCAATATTGGAAAATAATTCCCTATTCATGCCATAGAGAGGATAAACATCATCTTTAAAATTTTTTGGAATGTATGAGCATCCATTGAAGAAACTAACTACCCACATGTTAAGAATCAAGAGATGAAAGTGTGGGTATTATCTATTTAAGAAGTGTTTGAGAAATAAAAGAATGAGTATGTCAATCTTGAGCCAATAAATTTTCTCTCTCCTCCTATATTCCCATTCTCACTCAAGATCATGAAGTTATTCCATCTTGGATCTTTTCGTACGATCCTAACTATTTCATACCCTCTCTTATGAAACCACCCTCTCCCATACCCATTTAGGAAAAGGAGAAGGTGGCCAAGTATTACAAATTACCCTCATGTAAATCAATCAAGGAGGATACAAAGAAGAAAAGGGATGTGTTATTTGACGCAATCCAAGAAATAGTCTTGGTAGAGGAAGGGTTAGTTATGCAAGAAATAAATTAAGTAACCATAACTTAGATCATTGAGTTTAGTGTGTAAGAGTTTTGAGACTCTCTCTCCTTAGTACAAGAACAACCTAAAAGAGAATTTAAATTAACTAGCTAGAAGGATAGCCTCCTAAGATTCAATTAAGGTGAACTTTTTCACCCTCCCACCATCTCCCTTATAAAGGAAGATCTTGTTCTACAAAAGATAGAAGAGGAACTTGTAGTCGTAGGTGAACTAAAGAGGACAATGCAAGTGTTTATGATGAAGAAATAATAATGGGAAGTCCACTTCATCCAAAAATAGAGAATTTAGGTTTGGACTAGCCTTCTTGGCATGGTTTTGACATAAATAAATTAGATCCTGATAAGGTCAACCCTCAAGATGAAAATAGAGCATATTTTGAATGGACCACTGAAGGTCCATTCTACATAGATTAAGAAGAGGATCAGGACGAGGTGTTTAAGGTGGGTACACTTCAATATGAGGTGACAAATGAAAATATCCCTAATACATTGGAGATATAATAAAGCAAATTTGATATTGAGAAAAAAAGGTGTGATAATTTACACCTTAGATGGTCAAATAAACCCTTATTTATAGTTAAATAATAAGATGAAACACTATGTGAGGTTGATGAAGGAGACATATAAAGTGCTCAAGTGATTCAATTTGATGATTGTATCAATGAAGAGCCTGAAGAGTTATGGTAATAGTTCAATACCATAACTAAAGAATTTGAAGAGGTTGAGGGACATCCTTCCAAAAACATATGAACATTTTGCTCTAATCATGATCAATCTTGATTTACATAAAGCAAAGGTGGAAGAACATGGTATTTTTGAACTACTAATTGAACTAAATGTAGTTTCTCCTAAGAGCCCAAATGAATTCTTCAAGCATGAATCTCTCAAGAGTGATGAATAAAAACAATCAAGTGCTCCCATAGTCCAACATAAACCATGTTTGGAAGCCTTAGACTAATATATCTACATAAGAGACATGTTCATTCCATTTCATTCACTAGGGAGCACATCAAAAGGATTGGTCAACAAGCTAGTTGGTCCACTAATTTTGATACCTCAAAATCAAGTTATTTTTCATCTTGGTTTACTACAACTGAATGATACTCATATTTTTCAATTTGACCTAGGAAGGAGGTGCTTATGAATTATTATACAATATTGTATATATTAAATTAGGTTCATGCTTTCCTAGAAGTGACATTGTGCACATTTGTTTAAGAGGTTAATTTACCTTTAATAAGCTCCTTGGGTACTTTGTCTTGTTTTTTCTTTTCTTGATCCTTTGTATTTGTCTCAAAAGAGGTTAGAGTGAGATTTGTAGCTAGTTTTAGATCTAGGTCAATGTGTTAGAACAAAATGGAGAATCCATGCCCAAAAGATTAGACAAGGAAACATGGTCTAGGTTCTCTTACATATAGAGGCATGTAACCCTTATGAGTCACCAAAGATGTTGGCCATTTTTGGCCCACATATGAAGATCTTGCATGGTTTGATCAAGTAGTGGATCAAAGGATTAGAAATGAGTCAAGATATGAAAATAGGTGGATCCAAGTAGGTTTTATTATGTTTCAAGAATTTATAGTATGGACCATGATGCACAAGCCTTATAAAATCATCATCACCTTGAAAAAATGATTAAAGGATGAATTATGCAAGTTTAAAGGATAGACCATCATTAGGATATCATAAATAACTAGACTAAACCAAATCATTTATGTAATTTTTTATCTCACTCATGAATCCCTATGATCTAAGATATTGTAATTCCATAGATTTAATCATTCTAGGAATATCCTCTGCAAGTTTTATGTCCATGTAAGATTTATATCTAAAGTTATGAGCATTCAAACTTGAACCAACATAGTAAGATGTCCATGCAAATGTCAAATTAAAGCTTGAATAAAATAACCCCTTTTGAGCTTAAAGTTTATAGTTGAGTGAACATCAATGAAGGTCACACAAACATCATTTGAAAGGAGTGTAAATGTTAATTTTGAGTTCATAAAGTATCCATTAGATTTCAAACAATGGGTCCTAGTAGATATGACGATCCACATTATTTTGTACATCTTGATCCAATGGTGCAAAATGAGTCAAAAGGTCAAGGAGTTTGAGAGGCCACCATGCAGTGTAAGAACATGAGGATGTAGACTGATAGTGGATCTTGAGCACAAATATGGGACTACCAAGTGGAACCAACTCAAACAGATTGACAAGTCAAAGGGAAAGATCAATGGCTCTCACTTGATTGTATAAATCAAGATCAATGATATGATCAAAGGTCAATAGGTTAATAGTCTAAGTCATGATCGACAACCAATAAGCAAAGGGAAATCCTGGGGTATTTTAACAAAAGTTGATAGAGCATTATTCAGCTTGAGTAAGGTAAATACAAAATAAATTAGCTTGAGCTTGATCTGGGCTAAACTAGATGGATATTTTAAGATCTATAATTGCCATTAAAGATCCATATGGATAAAATACATCTTTTCAGACCTAATATAGATAAAGGGTTGATATTTTAAATAGTGAAATGGGACCAATCATTGCCAATAGAGATATATAAAGGCAAAATAGGTCTTTTATACCTAATATAGACCAAGGGGGTGGTAGCTTATTTTCAAATCAAGAACATGAACATATGAAATTATTTTATCAATCAAAAATATAGGAAAACCAATAATATTATATTGGTTCTCCACCTATAGATGAACCTATGATCTAGATATGTAAATGGAGTAGATATGTGTTTAATGGAAAGGGTCTCATCTATCAATGTGGCTCCATTATTGACAAAGTAGGTACTAACCACCATTCATATCATGACACTATCAATTTTAGGTTTCAATTATTTAATCCTCATGAACACATCAAGTGGACTTAGGGTCCAAAGGTGGTGAACTAGTGATTGGAGAAATAGTTAAGGGCATTATTTTCATTCAAAAAAACTTTGTCACTATACATAACAATCCCTTATCTTCTAGTGGGATCTCTCAACCAATGAGATGAGCTTGATGACTATTGGGATAAAAGGGAGTCTATTTCTTAATCAAGTCACGCATAAAAAAGAAATTAAGGAACTACCACCTCACTTCTTTATCATGATGACTCTTTATTCATTATCTTATGCATGGTTCCCATCTCTTTCTCTCCCTTTTGGATATGGATAGAGGATTTTGGGACAAAAAGGTATCCTCTTTGTATCACTCTGATCCCTATTTTGGGCATGACTAAACTCTACCAAGATGGAGCTTGTAACCTCTTGAAATGAATATAATACTATTCTTAATATTTCATTGTTCTGGTATAGTGTGTACATGTCAAATTTGCATATGTGGTAGAAATCACTCCCTTGTCAAGTCATGATCTCACCTAGTTACTAGTTCATCTTATTATGAAGGTCATGTTTAGTGTTCTAAGTCTTTTATTCAGTCCCATATATGGATACTATGACTGGTTAATGTCTTAAATTGGACCTCTCCATCATTTCCCTCAAATTTTGATCATTTGGTAAACCTCTACATGAAATATTGATGTATGATGCATATTTAGAATCCTAGATCTAATATTGTGCTTATTTCATTAGTGTTTAAGAGTCAAACATAGTGGATAAACCATAATTTAGGTGCATCACCATCTTTACCTTAGGTTTCCATTTCATGTTATCTATCTCCCCTTTTTCCCTAGTCATTAACAAGTTTTAGTCATGGAAATGAGCTAAAATGATGCATCAGAGGAGCTAGATGCATTAAAACTCCTAGAGGTATAACCCCACTACAAGATGCCCATATCTTGGGGTCAGTCCCATGTTGAGATAGATTTTGAAGAAGGACCTAAACACTTTTGCTTCTATCCAGGTTATAAATATAAACCTCCAACAATAACGTGATAACTCATCCAACAGAGAGAACATTTCTATGCATGTTATTATTTGGAGGATATATTGTTAGAACATTATTAGTGACATCATGATGATGTCATAGAGGTGTATAGGTGAGTGGATGAAGGGCCTTGATAGTCTAAGTGATAATGACAAAGTGTGTAATGTGTTTATCCTAATATGCTCAAAGTATGATCGGTTGATCTTTAGATTTTGGGTTGGTTCAAGATGTTCAGGGATGAGTATGGTGATTTGAGCATGTGTAAGGGGTAATAAAAATGGTCAAGGATGATTGGAGAGCTTATGTGCATAATTGGAATTCATATAGTAGTCCGTAGTTTCATCTAGATAGTTTGGGTCTAGTGGCAGTTTGGTGATGTCACCATTGCCACATATGGATGAGTCATGGGGAGTTGGTCATATGGTTGTGATCAAATTAGTCCCTATTTTACTTTTGTAAATTTTCATGTCATGTGCTAAATCCTACCAAAATATTTTCAAGTGCAAAGTTGGGCTCCTAGGTAGTTTGATAGTGTTTTCCCATACTTAGCCAAATTTACATGAGGCAAGAAAGAGCCGAATAAGTAATTTGGTGATGGCATATATCACACATGTGGACATTTTAGGAGATATTGATCATATAGGTTTTTTAAATTTTATGCCTCATTTATTTTATCTAAATTTTAGATCATGATCTAAAGTGAATCAAAATATATGCATGTGCAAAGTTGGCCTTTCTAGGCTATACTTGGCATTGTTGGCTCTATGATAGATAAATTTGAGGAGGCATTTAATTGTCATTATATCTCATACGTGTGAGATTTATACAAGTATATTATCCCATTTATGTACTATAATAGGTAAGGATATAATATTATATAAATTTCAAAACAAGCTCTTGGGTGAAACAAAAGATATGGAGGTGAAAAGTTGGCCTTCCATGTAGATGGAAATGATCCCCATAGTCATTTTTGCATGATGTTAAAGAGCAAGACCTGTTGGATATCAAAAAGTACATGGGAGTTCATACATATATATATAGCATGAAAAATTTTAAATATTTCAAAGTGTTTGATGCTTAAAATAGGTAAATATCAATCACATTACAAAATTATAGATGGATCATGTTTATTCCAAGATGTTAGGATGTTACGAGATGGTGCCAAGTGTTTGAGGTTTAATGATAAGTAGAGACAAATATAAAGTTTATTACAAGGATAAATAGTGAGTGGGTGTTCATAATAATCAATATAAATGGTTAAAAATAAATTCAAGAGGTCAAAGTGATAGTTGTTTAACATTGTTAAGGACCAAGATATGTACAGAAGATCGATAGTATGCATTGAGTCAAAGTTGCTAGATTACACGAGATAAGGTCAACTAATTAGAGGTTTAATGTTTGTGAATTGGCACACTATGAATTAAATATAAAATAATATAAATGGTTTGTGATAAATTTTAATATGTTATGACACAAGATGTGAGCATAGTGTATGAGGTTTAACTGTCACCATTTGCATTTGAATATTTGAATTTACAAAGGAAAAAAAATTACTGATATATTATTTAGCTATATCTTTATATATATGTATAATTTTCTCATGGTGTAAAAATAAAACATGTATAGGAATCCAAATTGAATATATAACTATATATTTTAATATATTAAAGTTTTTTCATACATAGTTATGAAGGTTTTAATTTGACTATGTTTTCATGTATGTCCTAGAAGTTACCCAAGAAGATTATTCGAGCTTGTTTTGATGTTGTTTTAATATTTATTAATGAATTAGATATTTGGGAGTGTTTTATAATCCATGTATACCATATGTGTTCATTATGAGGGTTTTAACAATCATATACAATATGAAAAATAGTTTAGAAGTTGATTGTGTATTCATTCATGGTGACTATGTGCACAAAGTGTAATTTGAATAAATTGTGCTTAAGCAGAAGGGTATTATGTTGGTTTTTGGAACTTAAGGGGGACCTATCAATAATATGAAATGGCTCCATGAATTTTTAAGTGGTCTTGTGTTCTTATTTTTTTCTATGAAGTACGAAATGGTTGAATAGGTCTTCATGAGACCTATAAGAGCTACAAGGGCCTAATTGAAAGGTGTAGTTTCTTAAGGGTGACCCATAGATGCTATAGACAACCTATGAAGATTGTTTTTAGTTGTGTATTCATATGATAAATTCCTTAATGTTTAATTCATTCCTAATGGCCAACTAATATGTTGATAATTATGATAGATCTATAAGTGGTGAAACCAAATGTGTTAGTTTCTAGACTTATGAGAGATTTGAGAGAGGCTTATGTGTGTGAATTATGGATCAGAGGAGAGTTAGAGTTCCTAATGGATGATTTTAAGAGAATAATAGATTGATTACTATTTTTATGACTTATATCTCATAATTATACTATCAAAATAGTACTCTTATAGATTGAGTGTGAGCAAAGGTGAAGAGTGATAATCAGAGGTCCATCATAAAGTGTTGAAGACATCATTTCATAGGTGGATGTGTTCTTAGGTGTTTTTTTGGAAGCTCAACATATAGAGGGTTTTAGCCTCCTTTCAAAGTGAAACATGATAAAAGTATAGTTGTTGTGGTAGTTTATCTAGATATGTGTGGTAGCACTTTATTGGATTATAGTCTCACTAAATAAGGGATTTTAGTTCCTTGATTAGTTGTAGCTGGTCCAAATTGGTTCTTGTTATTATAATATAATAGTCTAATTACAAGTTGTAATGGGTTTTCTCACCTAAGATGGTTTCCCACATATGTCATGTGTTATGTGATTATTTTGGTATTATCTCTCTTACTCATTGTTATGAATGGTGTGTATGCTTCATTAATATTTATGGTAATTGATTAGGAACTTGAAAGGATTGAGATTGAAGTTGGATTATTTGGGCTCACTAATTCATCTCCCCCCCTCAGTGATTGTACATCTAACAATTAGTATTAGAGTTGGTCCTTTTGTAAAGGCTTGATAGATTAAAGGTGATCCAAGGTACATAATGGGTAGTCATCAAGGAGGTTTATCTACTAGGAAAGCACTGATGTTTAATGGATCCAATTTTTATTTTTGAATTACAAGGATGAGGACATACATTATGTCCTTAGGGTTTGATGTATGACAATCTGTTATAGATGGTTATGTTGATCTTACTACTCCTCCATCTAGTGTTACAAAAAAGAAGTTGTTTGAAAACAATTTCAAGGCAATGAATGTTATCACTTGTGGTCTTTCAAAGACTGAATACACTAAGATAACCCATTGTAAATATTATAAATAAATATGGTACAAAATATAAATCATTTATGAAGGAGATTCAAAGTTTAATATTGATAAGTTACAAACTCACAAAAGGTAATTTTAAAGTATAAAGATGAAAGAAGAAGATTTTGTGGCATCTTTTCTACAGAGAGTTCATGAGATTGTGAACATCATCAGAGGTCTTGGAGATAACCTTAAAGAGGATACTATAGTTCAAAAGGTATTAAGGTCTATATACCTCAAGTTTGATCCAAAATTATTTGCTATATAACAAATTCATGACCTTACTCAATTGAATATGGATTAATTAAATGACATCCTTATTGCATATGAGATGAGAGTAAATGATGATATACCACCAAAGAAGGAAGAAACATTCAAGATAGAGATGAAGACTAAGAAAAACTTCCAAGGTAAGAAACCTAAATAGGATGACATATCTAACATTGATGAGGATGAACTAATTAATTTGATTAGTAGGAAATTAAACACAAGATCAGGGAAGTATAAGGGTAAACTACCCTTCAAATGTTTAAATTATGGAGAGATGGGACATTTTGATCATAAGTATCCTCATAAACATGATAATAATGGTGATTAATATCATGGTAAAGTCCAAGATGAATACAAGAAGACATATAAGAAGAAAATATTTATAAATTATAACAATACAAAGAAATCCTTCAAGAACAAGAAGATTATTTACACCAAATAAGTTTACATCTCATCAAATGAGAGTGAAGACAATGAATCATAATATTATCATGAAGATGATGGTTTTTTTGAAGATTGAGCTCTATTCATGGTTGAGGAAGGAAGTTGCTCACATCAAAAGGAGTCTACTTGAAGTGATTTAGATGATGATGAAGATGATATGGAATATGAGACTACATTGACAAATGCTCTTGAAGAATTGAAGATTGATAAGAAGATCAATAAGAAGATTAAGTCTCAACTCAAATACTATGAGGAGAAATTAAGTGTGTATAAAGAAAGATTGAATGAAGATACCAAGGAGCATGAAGATATGGTCAAGCATCTTAGTAGCCAATTGGAAATCTTATCTACAAGCTTAAAAACTAAAGAAGATGAATGTTCAAGGTATGTTTTTGAAAATTTGTCTTTAAAATATGAGTTAGAGAAGACATATAGTAAGATGAAGACATTTGTGAGAAACAAAAAAAGATCATGTGATCTAGAAAATATTTTGAGTAATTAAAAACATATTAGTGATAGAACTAGTCTTAGATATGAAGAAGAATAAAATAATGTAAATTAAAACAAGATGAAGACTAATATAAACTAGGACAATCATACTTTGAAGACAAATCATCAGACAAGGAATGAAGTTGTTGGTAGAATAAAGAAAAATCAAATTAGATAGCTAAATTCTATGAGGTATGAAATATTCAATGGTTATTGTTACACATGTTATCAATTTGGTCATTTAGAAATGATTTTTCATGGAAATATGATGGGGGTCTTCAATAAAAATGATTGAGAAAAATTAAGTGTTTCAATTGTATTGCTGTGGGACACTTTGCAAACCATTGTCCACATAAGATTAGACAAGGTGAGTCCACTTCAAAAAGGTAAGATTGTTTTGCTTGTCATGACAAAGGACATATTGTAATATTTTATCCACACATAGTAAGAAAAATTATGTTTCCATAAATGATTATGGTGTGCTACAATTGTATATAGATAGGTCACATTCCTAGGTTTTACAAGCAAAAGTCTACAAGTTAGATTAGGTTTAATCAGGATCCTAGAGGGCAAGGAAGAAGGAAAGTCAACTCATGAAAGCCAAATATGGTAGGTATGAGTCATGATGATACTTTAGGTTTAAGTAATTTATTTTATATGGTGTAAAATGCTTCAAAAGTTGAAGAGTTCTAAGGTCTCTCATTGTCTGGTCATGTTGTGAGTGAAGAGACCAAGGTGATGGTTGAAGCTATTCCTGAGGTATGTATGGATCCAAGTGAAAATATTTCTATTGATAAGAATATATCATTAAAATAACATCAATTGTATGTGCTTAATGATGAGGTTTCAAACTACAAGGTGGATTATTCAGATGAAAAGGTATGTACTTAATCTTTATTATCTCCATGTATTATCAATCTAATTCTAGAATAAAAGGATAATATCATAGTGGTTGAACATGTTTATTATAGTAAGCCTAAGAATAATAAGAATAGCTAGAGGTACTAGATGACCAAGGAGAAGGATATGAGGAGTTGTGGGAAACTCCTAGTTTCACATTGTTCTAGGACATTGTGAAGTGGGATGTCTCTGCCTATGCTTCTTAGGAGACACATTTCTTATGGAGAAGTAAGTTTGAGTGCTCAAGATTATATTTAAATTATGAACAAACAATTGTGTTGATATTATAAGTCCTTTGGTTAAGGGGGATCAACAAGTTCATGATCTTTCTCCATAGGTTTGTGAAGGAGCTATTGTGTAGGGTCAAAATGGGTGTTTTTAGGTGGTCTAATGAGTTTGATGGAATGCCAAGAATATTTTTGTTCTCATAAAGTTTTGTGTACTTCTTTGTGATGTGATCCAAGTGTTTTATGGTCTAAAGGTACATTGAAGGTAAATTAAATATTTTTGAGTGCTCTCATTTTTCTTAGTTTTTGGCTTAAGGGCAAGTAGGCCTAAAATGGGTTATAGGAAGTCAAGGCTCCAAAAGGTGTGAATTCTTAAATATTGGTCCATATGTGTGTAATGGGTGTCTCTAGGTGTGAAATAATTTTTAGATTTAGATGTTGACTAGAAGGAGGTTTGTTGACTTTGTATGTTTTGAGTTTCTAGGGTTTTGGGCTTTACTTAAAAAGTGGTTTGACTTATGAGTTAAGGTATGAGGCTTATTAATAGGCTAAATCAAAAAAATGGGTTATCAAATCATGATTCATAGAGATCAAAAAGTTTATGGATTTTAAGGTATTTATTTTTTTGTCAAGATGGAGGCTTAATTGGCAAGTAGGTTTGTAAAGGAAGTATGTCACATAAGATGAGCCATGTAATGGAAATTGGTGTGATCAAGGGGTAATATGAGATAGATCCATATATGAAATTTTATATCTAGAATGTGTGTCTACTAAATGTTGTTGGCTATGTAAGCTCTAAGTAGGGCTACAAGGAGACCAGATAGGCCTAATTTGAACAAGAGTGTTTTTTTTCTCATTTTAAGGAGAGTTATCAAGTTGATTGAGAGCATGTGTCTTATTTGGTGAGTGGAATGAATCTATTGTTGGTACTTGTGATAAATTGAGATAGAAGAGGCCAGTAAGACTGTGTGGTGATTCTTCATGGTGTATGGATATCTAAAGATGCTTAGGAGGTGCATATTATCATAAATATTAGGGGGTACCTCTCAGATACTTCTTGGTGAGTTCCATTATATTTTAGTGGATTTGTGTTTTCTTTCTTTATTGGTTGTAGTGCTTGGTTAAAGAGTGTGTTGGCATGGAGCAAGAAGAAATTGTTAAGGTAAGAGGAGGTTATCTCAAGGTAAGGGGGAGTTTGGATCATATTGATAAGGTGGTCCTCTCCTATTAATGGTATATTTATGTCCTTAATATTATATTGTTCCCACTTTGTCATTGTGTTAAAGGGGGAGAAATTTCTTGTTGTAAGAGTACTTGAAAAGAGAGAAGGAAAGTGAGCTTTATATTTCTATTTGATGGTTGTTGACATAAATGACAAAGGGGGAGATTGTTGGAGAATTTTCAATGATTTCATGATTATATCATGGAGGTGTCTAGGTGGGTGAATGAAGTGCCTTGATAGTCTAAATGAAAATGACAAAGTGTGGAATGTGTTTGTCCTCGTATGCTTGAAGTATGATTGGTTGATCTTTAGTTTTAGCTTGGTTAGATATGTTTAGAAATGAGTATGGTGATTTGATAATGTTAAAGAGTTCCTATAAATGGTCAAGGATGATTGGATATATTTTTTGCATAAGTTTAATTCATATAGTAGTCCATAGTTTTCATCTAGATAGTTTGGGTCTAGTGGCAGAAAATCTAAGTATGAAGTTTGTTGGCATCACCATTATTATGTATGGATGAATTAGGGTGAGTTGGTCATATGGTTGTGATAAAATTAGTCCCTATTTTATTATTGATAAATTTAAGATCATGCACTGAAGTGCATTAAAAAAAATTTCAAGTGAAAAGATGGGCTCCTAGGTAGTTTGATAGTGTTTTCCCATACTTATCCAAATTTGCATGAAGCAAGAAAGAGCCAAGTAAGTAGCTTGGTGATGGCATATATCACATGTGTGTATGTTTTGGGATAATTTAATCATATGGGTTTGTTAAATTTTATACCTAGTTTATTCATACTAAATTTTATATCATGAAACAAAGTACATCAAAATTATATTCATGTGCAAAGTTGGGCTTTCCCAAGAATTATTTAAATTTTTGGCTCTATGACAGATAAATTTGAGGATGTATTTTAATTTAATTATATACCACATATGTGAGGGTTCTAAGAACATATTATTACATGGTTGTATTATCCTATGTAATTATATCATATTTAGAACATGCGCTCGGGTGAAGCAAAAGATATGGAGGTGCAAAGTTAACCTTCTAGGCAAATAACAATGGTCCCTGTATTTAGTCATTTTTGCATGATGTTAAATATCAAGATCAGTTGGAGATTCAACGATGCATGGAAGTTCATAAATATAGATATAAAGTGTACATAAATTTAAATATGTCAAATTATTTGACATTTAAACTAGGTAAAGATCGATCTCATTAAAAAAGGATCAATGAAGCATCTTTATTCCAAGATGTTAGGATGTTGCAAGATGGTGCCAAGTGTTTGAGGTTTAATGCTAAGTAGAGATAAATATCAAAATTCTTTCAAGGATAAAAGGTAAGAAGGTGTTTAAACTAGTATATATAAATGGTGTGAAATAAATTTAAGAGGTCAAAGTGAAAATTATTTATCATTGTTAAAGACCAAGATACGTATAGAAGATCAGTAATGTGTGTTGAGTCAAAGTTCCCAGATTACATGAGATGAGATGAACTGATTCAAGGTTTAATGTTTAGGAATTGGAAAACTATTAATTTAAGCTCAAATAATATTTATGGTGCATTATCAATCTAAATATGTGAGGATATGAGATGCATGCATAGTGTCTAAGATTTAACTATGACCATTTGCATTTAAATATTTGAATTTACAAAGTAAGAAACTATTTCTTTGTATTTTGGCTATATCATTGATCTATACATAATTATTTTATGATATAAAAATATAAATTATATAATAATATAATTCACATATGTTAATATATATTTAAATATTTTAAAGTGTGTATAATCATAGTTATGAAGGTTCAAATTTAATGATGTTTTCGTGTATGTCCTACAAGTAACTCAACAAGATTGTTTAAGCTTGTTTTGATGTTTTTTAGATATATCTTAATGAATTAGATATTTGGGAGTGTTGTAGACTATATGAGGACCATCTATATGAATTATGAATATTTGACCAATCATATGTAGTATGAATAAAGGTTTATAAGTTGACTGTGTATTTGTTCATGGTGACTGTGTACATAGAATGTTGTTTGAGTAAATTATGATTAAGAAGAAGGGTAATATGTTTGTTATTGTAACTTAATGGGGACCTATAGATCATATTTAATGGTTATATGCCTTTTTAAGTAGTCATGTGTTCTTTTTATGTTGGATGAAGTGCTAAATGGGTGAATAGGTCTCCATGAGACTTATAAGAGCTACAAGGGCCTAATTGAAAGGTAGAGATATTTAAGGGTGACCCATAGATTCTATGGACAACATATGAATATTGTTCTAAGATGTGTATTTATATGATATATGCCTTCTGTTTTAATTAATACCTAATGTATGACCAAGATGTTGATAATCATGATAGATCTATAAGTGGTGACACCAAATGTGTTGTTGGTCTCTAGACTTGTGAGAGATTTGATAGAGGCCTATGTGTGTGAATTATTAAGGGAAGGAGAGGTAGATTGCCTAGTGATTTATTTGAAGATAATAATAGATTGAGGACTATTTTTATGACTTGTAGGTCATAATCATATTGGCAGAATAGTATTCTTGAAGATTGAGTATGAATAAAGGTGAAGAGTGATAATCAGAGGTCCATCAAGTGTTGAAGACTTTAGTTCATATGTGGATGTGTTCTTAGGTGTTTTTTTGGTATCTCAAAATCTATGGGGTTATAACCTCCTTACAAGGTGAAAGTTTCTATAAGTCTTGTTATTATGGTAGCTCAAATAGATAGGTGTGGTAGCACCTTGTGGGATTGTAGTCTCACTAAATAAGTGATTATAGTTCCTTAATTAGTTGATAATGGTATAAATTGGTTCTTGTTATTATAATGAAATAGTATAATTATAGGTTCTAGTGGGTTTTCTCCCCCAAAAGTGTTTCCCACATATGTCATGTATTATGTGATTGATCTTGCATTGTCTCTCTTTCTCATTGCTATGAATTATGTATATGCTTCATGAATGCTTATGGTAATTGATTAATAACTTGAAAGGATTGAAATTTAAGTTGGATTATTTGGGCTCACTAAATAACCCCCCCTTTCTTAGTGATTTTACCTCTAACATATATTCCATTTAAGGAAGGGGGTAATGATCTTTTAGAGATGCTTTGTTTAAGTCTATAAAGTCTATGCATAGCCTAATTTATTTATTCTTTTTTCTTAATGGAACCAAGTTGGATACCAAATTATAATTCTTGATTGGGTATATAATCCTTGATTCAATAAATTTCCTTAGTTCTTGGTTTATAAGAGACTCAATTTTTGGTTTTTATCATCCTTTGATTTTAGCAGACTAATTTGGATACTTCAATTATATCTATGGTGTACTTGATCACCTCATGGTCATACCCCTTCAAGTTTTCATAGGTTATGCCATAAACCCTTCATTATTATTTTATAAAGTTACCAAATAGTCCTTATCTTGTTGGGAAACTTCCTTCCCCAAATGCAATTTTCTTCCATCTCCTACATCGAGCTCATAATAGTCACTTTTGTTAGTGACAAAATTCCTTTTGTCATTCCTTGCATCATCAAAATCAAATAGATTATCTATCATGATCAATCCCTTTGGAATTTTATTAGACTTTATTTGTATGATTTTATCTTCATAGAATTCTTCAATCCTTGGTTATAACTACTCTAAAAACTCACATTACTACTAAAGAAATATGATAATTTGGGGATCACTTTAAAATACCTTCTATTTATGATCATTATCTAAGATAATAGGTCTAATAATCACTCACACCATTTATTTGCTGATCAACAAATTAGTTACCAGATCAAACTAGGAGCCAAATACTATATTTCTATGTATGGCCACATTCATGGACCTTAGAATGATTTGACTATTAAATGATTCAAATTCTTAAATTAAATCCCATATTAGATGGTGGTAAGACCTCATGTGGACATTATTTGTAGTTATGACTCCTCTTACTTGTTTTACTACTAGTTCAAAATCTCTAAACACCTTTAAATGCTTCACACCCATGCACTTGGTAAGGTTAAGGCCATGAACCAAGGGCTTCATACTTGGATTCATTTGTGTAGACAAAATATAATCAAAAGGCCCTAAGGGTCTCTTTTCCTAATGGAGACACAAATTGGATACTAGATCTAGAGCTAGTCTTGCATTTTTCACCATCAAAATATAAAGCACAAAAATTACATTCATTTTCAAGTTATTTTCTCTAATCCTCCCTCTTCTTCATAATTTTGGGGATTGGTTGATATTCATCATGGATTACATAAGTCTTGAGGCTGGTGGCATTAAAGTTTGTGAATGGATCATTTTTGATGAATTTATTAATCAGGACATCCTCTTTCAAGATATTGTTATCTATAACTCTTTCTTCCTCAATCATTTCTATGAAATACATCTCTTTCTTGGAGAAATAACTGTGTGCTACTTCAAAATTCATCATAACATCATCAACTATGTGATTCAAATGCAGTGGATAGGACAACACCTTAAATTTTGAGTCATATTTTGCCCTTAGGATTAAGTGAGACCAATCCAAAGATAAGTATCTACCTATCTTGGTTGTGAAATCTCTTGACAAACATAACCCAAAGACTGGTGGTATATATATTACCACTACTTCTTGGGAGACTATAATACTAGGAAAAGAATACAAAGTTAGGGGAAGAGCCTTGATAACACCTATGGTCTGAAATTTCTTCCCATCTAACTACATTAACCATTTATATAAAGGTTCATATTAAAGTTATAGTGCATCCATGATCTATTTTGGCATTACTATGGTGTTGTCATTGGAATCAATCATAGAATTGTGCAATAACTTGTTCTCCATAATGAGAATTAATAAAATGGGGTGGTTTTGTTTTACTTACCCTTTCTTTGGAGTTGATGAACATAAATGGTGCATGGAGTTGTGTATTCCCACTAGCTTCCTTTCCCTTGGTTTGTGTTTGCTCCAAATCTAAGTTAGCTCACATAAGTTTTTCCTAATCTTCCAATGCTTTTCATAATAGATATTTTTTCTCAAGGATAGACAAGACATCTAAGAGAAAAGCATTGGTTAGGGCCTTTTTAGTTATTCCACCACATTAAATGACTCTTGAGGTTGGACTTCAGGGTCCTTTCCCTTATTTTTTTACTATTTCAATCCATTTTTGATATACTAGGGGAGATGGTTAGGGTCTTGAACATTTCCTAAAAGTCACTTTAGGCCTTATGAAAGGCTCTTGGACCTTATCTAGTTTCTTCTTGGATCAAGTGTAGTAGTCTAATTGGAATTGTAGGGATTTCATCATGGGGATCTCATTTGCATAAGCTTCATATTCATCTTCCACCTAAGATAAAAGTGCATGTTTTGAGGATATATATTATTCTTTCCCTAAGGACATTCCTTACATTTGATCGATTAGAACAAAAATTTTAATGCCTAGGGATTGGTATCCATAAGGATTTGAATCAGGTGCATTCCCTTATCTTTGTTTCTCAACAACCTTTTGTTGTAAATTACCTCTTGGGAAATTTTAGGGTTTATGTGTGTCATTACATAGAAATAAACATGAATTTGAGTCTTTAGTCAAGTTATCTTGGCCAGGGACTAGTTCTCTATTTGAGTTTGGTAGTACTGCTTGAAAAGGATTAGAAATCGAGATGATTTGATTTATAGGTTGTGCCTAATGATTTAGCCTCTACCTTCCCTACTACTATTTGTGTTGATATGGTGATTTTATACCTTGGTAATTATAAAAAGGGGGTTTTAGGGATATATATTGATTCCTCTTGAGGTTTATGATCTCATTTTAGAAGTTTCACAAGATGTTATTCATGTCATTCACCTCTATAGCTATCATGGATGAAACAGACATGCTCATTTGAGTAGTTGTATATACATACATGAAATGAGATTCTTGTGAGGTTCTTGAGACTTCCTCCTATGATGGAATTGATAGTTTTTGAAACATGGGCATTGATGGTCATAGGGGTAGTTTCTTGACAAATATCAAATTATTTTTTGCTCTAACTACTAATTCATATGCATCTAGTAGTGTCTAGCCTCTAAGGGACTGAATCATAATAGCTATGTTTAAGTTTAAGGATTTAAGTAAAAATATGATGGGCATACCTAGGGTGGTTGAAACCCTACCATGATTATTTACCAAGTCTTCTCAAAACTAGTAGCATAATTAATTATAGCCTCTTATAATGCTCGTTTAATAGTGATTAGTTGTTATAGGAGAGATGATCAGTCTTCTCTCTCATTGAATCAATTGAAAAATATACTACCTAATTCATCTCAACTAGTGATGGATTTGGGAGGTAAGGAATGATACTAGTCAAGAGCTCTTCCTTTGAAGGAGGTGACCAATAGTATTAAGGATATGTTTTGATATATAATATAATGCATGATATAAACATTGGCAATATCTTGAAGATGTTCTGATATGATTTTGAAATCCTCCCATGTGAATTTAGGGAGTGCATACAAGGTGTTTTCAAGAATAGGATCCCACATATTAGGGGCTATAAGAGGGATGAGTGGGCTACCACTATTTCATGATACATAATTCGTTGGTGCTCCTTGGATAACCATCTATTATGGTTATTGTGTTGTGCTAGACCATGTGGTTTTTTGGTGACTTATAGCTACTAGAGGTGGTAGTATTAATCTTGGATTATGCACTATTAGTGACCTTATGATGGGTCTCTTGCTCATAAACTTTGATTTCTAGTTAGGTGATTATATGTGGATTCATCCCACTGAGCGTGCCAAAAAAGTGAACCATTGATGCCTAAAACTTATATTCTTACTAAATAGTTTCCTATGGGAAGATTTACAAATGTGGGATGAAAAATTTGATCTATGAAGTGACCTCTAGGATTTTAAATCCTATATCTTTAAGAAATTAGGGAGGAAAAGGGGAAGGAGGAAATTCAAATTAAACTAAAATAAAACCATCTGAGGTGATGCACCAAAATTTTTAATATATCCATTCCTAATTTTTCATAAAATAGATTGAAATTTTAAAATATTATAGATGATTTAAAATAGCATATATGTTATTTAAAGTGTGTAATATGAACAAAATCCAACATTATAGAAGTAGAGAATAAAAATGATAGGCAATAATTGATTCCACGTAATTTGACATAGAACACTATATTCTCTTCATTTTTGGGTGGAGAAAAAAATATAAAGTCCCAAAGGCACAATATATAATATTTAATTATTCTTATGAGGATCACCTGCTAAGGTATTATAATGAAAAAAATACTTGTACTATTTCTATTAAAAAAGTAAACCAAATACAATGGCTATTATCTGTGGTAATACTCATGAAACAAAACAAATATTATCTAATTTTTAGCCCCTTATAAAATAAAATATCTCCCAATATATAGGCATGATGGCTTCATAGGGAAATGACACCAGAAACCTAACACTCATGTTCATGGTGAGGCTATTATAAATGAAAATGGGAGCTTTAGCTCATGAGTGTAGATGGTATTCACATCTCAGATATGGTATAACCTCAACACCTCATGATTCCCATGATGCTTAGAAGAAGAATTGTGGTGATGCATATCTCCCTTTAAACTACCTCTATAATTCTTGTTAGAAATGGGGCCACCTCCTTTATCCAATGGAATAAATAAAGGTTCTAACAAAAATAAATATGACTTAAATAATCACCATGATGTCACTTGGAAGGTTCCCTTTATTTTATTCATACTTTCATAATGGGCCCTAATTATTATTTCCTCATCTAATGGTGCACCTTAGATCTCTAAAAAAATAACCCTTCACTCTTGAGGATATTTTTGATGCCATGTGGTAAGCTGATGTTACTCCTTAGGAAGTTGAGAACACTTTTTCCAATAATTATTGTGGGGGTGTCATGTGTCACTAGTAGAAGGAGCTAAGACAACCTAAAAATATAAAAAAAAAAGGAAACTTAGGAAATAAGAGGTTGATACCAATCTGCTCAACTCACCAATCATGTCCATTATGAAAAACTAACTTCCTAAAATATTCAAAACATAGATTTGATCCATAGCTCCTTTATGTCCCTTTTGAGGGTGGTGAACTATTATTACACAACTCTTATGATTACTACCCTACAAAATTTGGTAATAAAAGTATCATTCAACTGACCCTATTTGTGATGGAATCTTTTGGTATGTTGAGAAACCAATCATAAGTCATGTCTTATAATGTGAATGGAAATAGTAGGTAAGACACATCATTATGTATCACATTAAATAGACTTAAATATACCTTAAATGACTTTATATGTTCCTCAGTAGTTACTCTACCAATGGGGGTAAAGACGGGAAAATATTTTTCTAGATTCCTTGGCAAATCATGCACCGCTCCAAGGACATTGATGGATGAACCAACTAACCATGAAATGATTGGAAAGAAGCGTTGTGAATTTTGGTTAGATGGGTAATATGTATGGGTCCTAAACTTCCTATGTTTACATTTATCTACTCTATCCTTTTTATGGGTTTTTAGGGACATTAAAGGGACTCTAGGTTCATATCGAGACCTAGTTCTAATCTTAGGAAACTCCATGATGTAGAATAGTTGTTAAGAGTAAAGGAACTCAAAGATAGCCTCAAAATTGAAAAATATTGCAAATATAAATAATCCTTTTTATAGAAAAGCCTTAGATCAAGTAGTTTTACCTTGATCTTTGAATATCCAAGCCTTGAAACATAAAAGTTTTCAGTAATGCACAAATATAATTAATCATACATGTTAACCTATAAAAATCAGTGTTAAACCAGCATTTCAAAGCATTTCCATGTCTAATTTAGAAACTTGAGAGTGTTTAAGCACTTCAAAACATCCATTAGCATAAAGATGCACAAAAGTTTACTTAATTACAAATGAATTAGAGAAATTATGACCTTAAATGCCTAGATCTAGTACAAATGAGGTCCCAATGATTGATATTTGCACAAATTTAGACAAATATCTAGATTCGTTACTAAATTTATGAAAATTAACACTAACTTTGATGAAATATTTCAAATAATGAGAAGATTCATGCAAAGAATGCAAAGATTCATATAAAGAATGCATATCCTTAGTGTTCTTTAACAATATTTATGTACTTTGAAACAATTATGCATATATTTAATAAAGTACACTAAAATTTTATAGAGATGCATGAAATTAATTTCATAAAGGCCCTCCTTCTATTGATAATTTATTCCCTTCTTATTGGAGCATTTAATGTGCTCCATATGTCAGTAGGGAACTAGGAGAAAGTAATGAACTCAATTTTAAGTCCTAGAAGACTTGGTTCTTGAGTTGTTTATACAATTAATACTAGAAATAGCACAAATAGTATAGATATTGTCACCAATTTATAGGTCTAAAAGTATACCCTATTGTAGGGACAATAGATGCTACACAGTGACACTTTACTTCATGCTAATCTTTGTGAAATTATTTTAATCTTTGCCAATTATTTCCAAAACAACAAATAATAATGGATATTTATAAAATGAAATAAAATAAATTTAGTCATGGGGTATATCTAAAGGTGATAAGGGTAAGGTAGAAAATAAAGTTTTCTTCAAATGATCAAAGGTTTCAATTCATTTAACTTCTATCACAACAACCAGAAAAACTATCATTCATTGACCCTAGCTTAATACTCAAATATAAATGAACATAGTTGAAACTTCAAAGGAAAATTAATGCATATATCTAAAATCATATGTTTCACAAAAAATATCCATTCACAGTAAAGTTCCATAGCATATTTAATTGTAAATAAGATGAAAATGGAGCACATATACTAGTAGATTTATCATCCTAATGTTAAAATCAAACTAACAAATGCATATATTGAATGTTATCTCTAAATTCGTTAGTATGAAAAACCAATAATCATATAAAATCATGAGAAATAGGAATCATAGAATACACAAAGTAGCATACAGACAATCTCTTGAATTCTTAGATCTATTATATTAGTTGTATAACAATTTTTCCTCCTTTACAATGAGGGAAAAACCCATATATATAGGCTTTAGAATTTCCATATAAGTTCAAGTGGGCCCATTAAAATATCCCCAAAGAATATCCAAGTGGCCTAAATGCCACATATATAACAAAATATTTTAAATAAAAATTTACAAAATGAAGCAAAATATTCTTTAAGGTCCCAAAGAAGGTTGTTTCTAGCTTGTTGTTGTTGCCTTTGTTTCTCCTCTACCTCTTATTTTGTCTAAACCTCTATGTAGGATAGGTAATCTTTTTAAATTTGGATGAATTCTAAGATCATGGGTTGGAATAATTTAGGTGTTTCTTCAATGAGCCTTTTGTGCTCCATGAGTACTATCTTTAGTGCTTCTTTAATGGCCTCTACTCTCTCTAAACTCTGATAGGCAAGTGACACAATATTCATCACCTCGATATTAGTCTTGGCACTAGTAATGTATTGATAGAATTTAGAAACAAATATTTTCATTTGAGCCTTGAATTCTTGGTCATTCATGATGGTGAAATTAAGTTTGGTCACCCTAGTGACCATGGCATCCTTTAGTAAGAGGGTGATCTTGAACTTAATCTTTTCTAAATATTCAAGTGCATCCTTGACCTGATCCATCCATCTCTTCAATATCCTTCTCTTATTCATCATGATGGCCTATGTAGGGATGATATACTCAAGTGTCAAAATCTTAAGGTTTGGTAACTTATTACTCCTTGTAACTCTAGCAAGTTTTGCCTACTTAGAATCATAGAGTGCAATTTTTTGGTCAAATTTTATGACCACATTGAACTATAGGGTCCCATATTCCTATTTTATCTTCATAACTTTCTATAATTTGAATAAATTGATAACAATATTGATGACCTATATTTTAGTGTATTCTAGTAGTATATGTAGTGCATGTTCTTTAAACCTTTTTAACTCTTTTTACATCCCCTTCATCAAGGCAACTATGGATTCTACCTAGGCTTGGGTTATAGACACAGGGTCCTCTGCATATTCATCCACTTCATTAGGGATAAAATTCCTTTTCCTTATCAAAGTGAAGAAGGAATATTCACTTTCATGGGCAACCACTGAGATTGATTGTGATTTCTCAACTTCCCTTCTCACCACCCTCTTTATTGTTCCTATGGTAGTATCAAACCTCATCCCAATTTATGGTGTAAAGAGGACCACCTAAGGCCTCTTTTACTTTGCTTCCTATTTAATGTCTCTACCACAATTTAGGGTACCACTAGGTGTTGGATTTGTTGGAGGTATTTGCAATGGATGTTCCTAGGTAGAGGTAGAGGCTAGGGATATAAAAGGAATGTGCAAGCTCATTGGGTCTATTTACCCAAGTGTATCAATTAGAAAATTTTTAGTGACCATATCTAGTATAAATGAATGTAATTTTGGAGGAACATTCACCTTTATAGTTGTAGTAATATTAAGTGGATTTTAAAATGTGAACAACTTTGAAATGGGTCATAATGGCCTTGTAGGTGTAGGGAAACCAATAAAAAGTGAGGCACTTGTTGTGGTTGCCAAGAAACAAGTAATATTTACTATGGCATGAAAAATAAAATGGGGGATGGTGAATCGAAAGTAATTACTAGTTTGGATCATGATAGTATCAACTGAGGATTGAGTGGTGGTGGTTGTAATTATGCCTATTTATGGGGGAGACAATAGGGAAATAATGGTGGGAAGAGTAAAAATAGAAGTAGAAATATAAGTAGAAGTAAATGTATTAGAAATTAGGAAAGAATATAGTGGGAGAGTACTTACCTTAAGATCCATTGCCCTAAGGGTGGGTTGAGGTATGCTTGTGGGCTCTGCATTCATTTTATAAGTTGATGGAGGAGGTATTTCCCATCTCATAGTAGTCCTAGGTTCTATTTTCCTCTTGTATACCTTAACAATATTCCTCATACCTAGTGCTTAAAATTCTTCTATAGATAACATAATGCCTTGTTTAAATTCACCAAGGTGAATGGAAGAAGGGTTAGGTTGATCCAAGATTTGGAGGGCATCTCCCATAGTAGAAGTAATGATCAATGTGGGCCCTTGGGATGGGTCAGGTTGGTTGTTAGATCCTCCTTTCCTAGGGCTTGGAGATAGGCTCTATCTACTTGAAGTGGTAAAATGTGGAGGTCTACATGGCCTATTTATTGTAAGAGGAATGTTGTCTTCTTAGTCTTCTTATTTCCCTTCCTCATAATCAACATTAAACATGATTCCATGGGTTGGTGGTGGTTGAGACCTGATGATATCTTCATTTTTATTCTCTTAATCTAGTCTCATTTCTAACTCTATGTTCTTCTTTACTACATTCTTGAGTACTACTTCATCATTCATAACATCTCTATTTATATATTCATGCACTTCTTATTGATGCTTGTACTCCATTACCACATCATTGTTGAACTTAAAATTTTTTTGGTAATGATATTCTTGGGATCCCATGCTCGGAAGTCATCCTTAGGTATTAGGCATAAATCCCTATGCCTAATAACTACAATAACATCATGCCATTGTATAATTTTGGTCCTCCCCAATTTATAAGGAAATTTGTGGGGGGATATCTTCTTTTTTTTTGAAGACTTAATCAACTCCATGCCATAGTTGATAATCCATCTATTCCTTAGCTAACTTCATTGACACATACATTGGTAATCTCAGAGGAGCCATTATCACTCCTATTCTAATGACTATGTAATCTAGGTACAACCAATAGCTACCCATGTCCCTCAAGGTCTATCTAACTTCTAAGGGAACTCTTAGCATCTCACACTTATTGATTAATTGGTAAATAACTAGGTAGAATTATTATGTAATCACTCTTATGTTGTGCTTAAATTGATGGATGTGTATTGGAGATAAAAATTAAGGGACAACCTCTTATCTCTTAGGAAACAATTAATTTTTGATCTAGTTGAGCCATTACATAGATAAAATTTAACAAATAAATTATCACGAATAATGGGGAACCATTATTACAAGTGTCATTCATAGCATATAATAGGTTGTTGCTAGTAATTTCCCCAATTGGGGGAGTTTTATAGCCCTCAAAGATTATCTACACTAGCAAAAGGGTCCTTATATCCACATATCCAATGTGTTGGTTACTAAATATTATATTTAATAAGGTTAGGCTAATCCTAAATATTTTCCTAAATTGATTAATAGGCATGTTCCCTTGATCATCCATGAGAATGGCTCTTTTTGGGTCTGTTACCCATGTATCCAAGACTTTTTCTAGGGAGTGAACCTCATACCAATTACCAATTTACTACCTGGTTATATTCAATCTATAGTAAGGGTAGGTCATAATATTTCTCAAAGCTTAGACCTACTATGAAAGCCATCAGGAGCTCTTGAGATATTGACTTGAGCAGTCCATCCTCACACTTTAATCCCCCAAAGATGATGTAAACTAGGTCATTTCATGGCATGACCTCTATCTTGGATAAGACCTTGTGAAGATTAGTTGCATTGATGGTGAGAATGTTAGAATCCAACTAGATTATATAAGGCATTGTATTTTACACATCAAATACCTTAATTGATTCTACATTGAATTATATGTTATTGTAATGTAGGTCATCAGATACTGTGGCTTCAAGAGTGAACTTAGTGTATTAAAAAATAACTAAATTATTGATGGGGAATCCAGAACAACACACCTGTTCTGATCCCACTTGTTAGGATCTTGCTCCTCAGAAAGAGCATAATATGATTACCACATACAAGCAATTAAACATGTGGAATTAACCAGAAGTACAAGTAACTAGAATTCACAAATAGCACAGAATATGAGAGACAATACACAATCTTGTATTAATACTCATCCAGAAAGAAAATACAATAAAGAAGATGCCACTTCTTCTTCCACCTCTCAAAGGCTTCCCACACCTCAAGGGCTCCAAGTAATTCTCAATCAAGAGTTCACTCTCCTACCAAAAATGGTCCCAACACACAACTCACACACAAAATTGGTGTTCACCTCCAACCAGTCAGTAATAACCCTACCAATACACAAGTACTCTAAAGTACTTCAAGTAGATCTCCCATGAACCTGCAACAACTTGCAATTCAACAGACCTTACTTACACATGTAGATCTCCTATGATATTACAACAACCTGCAACTCAAATGATCTTACAATGGAAGGATCTTACTTGCCTTCCTTTTTAGCTCATAATTACAATACATGCCAATGGGTCTATAAATAGATCCCAAACTTAACCATAACTTAGACTCTTAATTTAGACACAAAACTCAAGACTCGAAATAGCCTTTACATGTAAACACTCAATTTAAAAAACTAATTGTTCGTGTAATGAACAGTTCTGGAACACACAAGTGACTGACATCGGTCCCTATCTAACTGGAGATGACTGATGTTGACCGACTCCTATCAATGTCAGTTGCCCTTCTGTTCACCCATGACCGACGTCGGTCGGCCTAACTGATGCCAGTGACTGTGACACTCAGCAACTCCTCCATGTCTGCAAATAGTTGAAGCTTTTAGCTCCACATCCTAACAATCTCCCACTTGGAGATAAATAGCTACAACTATACCTATACTTGTACATCATCTAGTTTGTTTCCTTGCATTGTATCCCTCTTTAAGATCACCCTTGAAGACCAACCACCACAAAACCTGTGGTGCACCTCCTGTCATCCAAATCACCTGCCACATCCGCATCTACAAACCCATGTAGAAAATAACTTGACCCTGCATAACATGTGCACCTACTACTGGTCCGTCTCAAATACCTGAGAATCCACTGAACTGCCCTCTAGTGCTTCTTTCCCAAATTGGCTCCTAACTTTCTGACAACTTCCACTACTTGGGAAAACTCAGGTTTAGTACACATGTACTCAACCTCATTATGTGAATCAAGACACTGTTCATAGAACTGTCCAACCATCAGCGTGCTAACCGGTCTCACACAATCATCCTAAAACAAAGTCAACCTATGACCTTCCATGTCCCTAGAACACACTCATGCCAAAGAATCTTGCTACTCCCAGATTCCTCATAACATACTTTTGAACTAGCTTTACCTTTAGTTCAGCAACTCCCTGTATGTGTAACCCTGTAACAAGCACAACATACAGTAATAAGATAATGTAGCTAATATTATCCAACCTGGTAAAGAGAAAACACAATGGTCAAACCTCCATTGTCCTGTAGCTTACTCAAGACCATATACCCTGGCCTTCCATCTCACGTATCCATTTTCGCTCTTCTTTATCCTAAACATCCATTCGTCTCTCAGTGCTTCTTTCCAGCTAGAAACTCCACCAAAAACTCCCATTTGGTTCTTCTCTAAGGAATCACATTCCTCATCCATGCCAAGCTCCCACTATTTCTTGGATCTACCTACTCTTCTTCTTTAATAACTTCCTGGTTATTAACCATCAGTGAGCAACAAGTAGTGTAAAGAAGGGAAATGACAAATTTGAGGCTTACTTACCCTTTAAGTCCTCCATATGGGTGCTTGAGACTCCTTGATAGCTTGTTGTCCACCCAAAATCTATCTCAATGACTGATGCCAGTCACATCTCAGTCTACACCCAACTGACGTCAGTTCCATGCAACTGCCTCACCACTAACGTCGGTTCCCCCGAACTGACACTGGTGTTTACCTATCCTGAGTCACTAATGTTAGGCTACACATAACTGATGTTGGTCCCTGTCTGAATGCTAACATTGGTTTTCTAACTGACGTCAATCTCTGTGTTTTACTTTTGAGTGATGACCTTTACCCATGAGCTCCTTTTGGATCAAACCCTTGTCTAAATCAACCTTGCTCTGCTCAAAATTCTTTAGCCCCTGTGACTGATCTTTGTCTATCATCTTCTCCTTGAAAACCAAAGCTTTATTTTTCTTGTCACGAACATCAGATTTCTCAAGAAATGTTACCTTCTTCTTCTACATATATAAATCTTGATTCATGCTTTTCAAATCTGAAAGCATACCCTTTGACTCAAGAACATGCATCTCCTTCTTATTCATGTGACCAAGCCTATTAATCCACATCTTCGAATCTACAGCTGAAGTAGATAACCCAGAAAGAGAATTAGTAATACAAGTAGATAGATAAGGCGTACCTACTTTATTACCTCTTTCTAAAACAAGTTCACCCTTGGTAACCTTCCAAGAGTCCACTGTGAGAGTTACTATGCAACCCTCATCACCCAACTTTCTAACAAAAATCAAATTCCACTTCAGAACTGGGACATGCATGACCTCCTTCAACACCCATGTGTTACCTGTCTACAATTTCAGCTTCACTTTCCCTTTGCCAACCATCTGACAAGGCTTACCATCCCCTAAATAAATTTCTCCAAAGTCTCCCTAGACATACTCATGAAAAAATTCCCTATTTGGGGATGCATGAAAAGAGGCACCAGAATCTAAAACCCAAGATTCTACTTTATCCAAAGAACATACCAGAGCATCCTATGCAACGAACTCTACAACATCTACTTCTTCTTCATGTCCTTCATGCTAATCTTCAACCGACCTATAATCTCTCTTTAGATGCCCTTGCTTTCCACATTTCCAGTAGGTTATTCTACCATACTTAGACTTGGATCTCCTGCCTATCTTGGACTTTGATCTCCCATGATCGATCTTCTCTCTTTGCCTTCCCCTACCTTCAACACTCAAAGCATTCCCTGATGATTCACCTATTCTTTTCCTACAAATTTATTCATTCAAGATTACACTCACAACATCATCCACTTTTAATATTTTTGAAGCAGACACAGTATTACTAACTGTCATTACCAAATTCTCCCAACTTTTAGGTAATAAGCATAAGATTAAGAGAGCCTTAATTTCATCATCAAAAACAATATTGAATGAATTTAATTGGTTTACCAAACCATGGAAATCACTAAGATGACTATGTATAGATCTACCTTCCAACATTTTCAAATTAAATAATTGCTTCATAAGAAATACCTTATTCAAAGCTAAGGGTTTTTCATATAAATTTTCCAAAGATTCCATCAACTCTACTATTGGCTTAACCTATGATAAATTGGAAATCATAGACGATGCAAGACTTAACCTTATAGATCCCAGAGCCTTCTGATCAATAACCTCCCATTCTTCATCCTTCATATCCCGAGGCTTGCAAACAACCTCACCCAACGGTAAGTACAAATCTTTTTGATATAGATAATCTTCAATCTGCATCCTCCATAATTGATAGTTCTTGCCATTAAACTTCTCCATTCATAGCTTACTTTCTTCTACCATTGCTATACTCCCACTCAAACAAAAACCCGTGTGAGTAACCTGTAATCAACACACACTAACTAGATCTGATACAACCTATTAGTATCCCAACCAAAAGCTCTAATACCAATTGATGGGGAATCTAGAACAACACACCTATTCTGATCCCACTTGTTAGGATCTTGCTCCTTAGAAAGAGCACAATATGATTACCACATACAAGTAATTAAACATGTGGAATTAACCAGAAGTACAAGTAACTAGAATTCACAAATAGCACAGAATATGAGAGACAATACACAATCTTGTATTAATACTCATCTAGAAAGAAAATACAATAAAGAAGATGCCACTTCTTCTTCCACCTCTTAGAGGCTTCCCACACCTCAAGGGCTCCTAGTAATTCTCAATCAAGAGTTCACTCTCCTACCAAAAATGGTCCCAACACACAACTCACACACAAAATTGGTGTTCACCTCTAACCAGTCAGTAATAACCCTGCCAGTACACAAGTACTCTAAAGTACTTCAAGTAGATCTCCCATGAACCCGCAACAACCTACAATTTAACAGACCTTACTTACACATGTAGATCTCCTATGAGCTTGCAACAACCTATAACTCAAATGATCTTACAATGGAAGGATCTTCCTTGCCTTCCTTTTTAGCTCATAATTACAATACATGCCAATGGGTCTATAAATAGATCCTAGACTTAACCATAACTTAGACTCTTAATTTAAACATGTAGCTCAAGACTCGAAATAGCCTTTACATCCAAACACTTGGTTCAACAAACTAACTGTTCATGCAATGAATAGTTCTGGATCACACAGGCGGCCGACGTCGGTCCCTATCTAACTAGAAATGACCGATGTCGGCCAACTCCTACCGATGTCGATTGCCCTTCTATTCACCCCTGACCAATGTCGGTCAGCCTAACTAATGCCAGTGACTGTGACACTCAGCAACTCCTCCATGTCTGCAAATATTTGAAGCTTTTAGCTCCACAACCTAACAATTACCATAATAGAGTAGGAAGTCATTATTTCCAAAAGAACTGCTCTTAATCAGAGTGGAGGGACCTACTTATGCCATCTTTTTAATATCTTAGGTAACAATCAATGTCTTTAGGATATCCTTATCTAACTCTCAAGCTTCAACAATGATGTTTAGGGTGTGATTTGCAAATAGCTTGATCTTTATTGACTTGGGAGAGTCGAGACAATAGAGAGAGGAAACACGTATAGCTTAAAATACAAATAACAATAGCTTTATTGAGTAGCCTTTTGAAATATTTTAATAATTAATGTAATGTTGATGGTGATTTTGGATCATACCATATTAATGGTGAGTTTTTCCACTTTTCATATATTTGAAACAATCTTTGAACTATTTCTTTTGGAAATTAATTTCACCATAATTCAAATTTATTTATAAATCACCTTTGTTTTACCATCAATTTTACCTTTAAAGATAAATATTTCCACCTTTTGACACATGGCTACCACCCCAAATCCAACTAGGTACTTATGGGGCATAAATATGGCTAATCTACCTAATTAACTCAAAATATAGACACATGAAACCTTTTGATTGCCTCACAAATTCACAACATGAAGCTTAGTGTGATGAATTATTTATATCATGCCACATGGAATCTTTCAATTTGTGACAAGATTTCAAATGGCATCCTTTAGTTTTGATTGGTCATGGGAGTGCCATGTGTTGATCTTGTGGGAAATACAAGCTTTTATTTACTAGGTGGCTCTCTCGAAAGACAATCATAGTTTAATTTGCTAGGTGTCTCTTTCAAAATGCTTTTAGACAAATTTTGTAAGCTTGTGACTAATTTCATGGCTCAGGTGGAGACACACATCATTTTTAGAGGTGATCTAGTGGATCTCAGAATGCAGCTTCATGGGAATGACATATGGCATCATCACATGGTCCCAAAGGGGACACACATTACTTGAGTGGGATATTTTTTATTCCTCTACCAAGTACCACTATCAGAAGGAACATTGGATATCTATATGTCATCAAGCCTTCCTTAAATTTCTTGAGGTAAACCAAATGTATTCCTTATAAGCTCTTGTGAGCTCTAGATGGATGTAATATAGTATGGAAATGCATCATCTTGAAATGCCACTTGAGTCTATCTGGTTACCAATGAGACATACAATGACATATCATAGGATTTGGCATTATGGTAGAATGTGTGGCAACTCTAATTGAATGGGATTATTTACAATAGCTAAGATTTTGACATGTAACCCTAAGATTTAAATTCCAATGGCTAGTCTCATAATGATCTCTCCAAATGATGCCATATAGCTCATAGACTCTATATATTTTGTCCAAAAATACTATATGGTACATGATGAATCCTTGAGCCATTGAAAATCTTGATGACACCTATCCTTTTGAGTCATAGTATAAATTTTGATGTTCTATGAGGCATCTTAAATAACTAATTTAACTTTGACATCTTATGAGGATAAGTAAGAAACTAAGTTAGCTTTCCAAAGATGTGATTACCCATCTTAAGTAGATTTAAACAAGCTTAAATTAAAAATCTAAAATTAAATGCTTTAAACACAATATAATGTTAGTTCAATAAGACCCAGTGAAGATGGTTGTGTTCATGTCGATTAGAGATCCAAGTCATGCTTCCTTAGAGAAAGCCTATCTACACATCATTAAATCATCAATGTTTAATAATTTATTATTGGATATAAAATTTAGAAAACTTACAATAATATAAATATTTCTAATTATCATTCATTATTTTAAAATGAATGCTTAACCACAATTTTAGAAGCACAAGTAATGGAAAACTAGATCAAATCCATATGTAGTCAGATTATTTAACATGTTTAACATCTTGGAAATTTTTTAAAATTGAAGAAAGGAGGGTGCCCATTCTAGGAACAGGGGCTAGTTTATCATAAACAATAGGTTTATCATATCTTTTGTATTCAAACTAGATATGTATAGGTGATTTTTACAACAATCAAACTATACTAAGTTCCTTCTCAACATATCCTTTGAACACAATTCATATACACACACACATACATATATGTGTGTGTGTGTGTACACACACACACACATATATTATGATGATGATGATAAAACCTAGACAACATTATAGCCTATGAATCTTGAATAACTCATAAAAAGATTTAAGTCTATAAGCTTCCTTTATACATCTCTCACCACTTATTCCATCATGATCTATTGTATAAGAAAAATATCCTTAATATAAGGTTTTAATCTGATGGTATTTTATAAACTAGATCTCCTTATTGAACACATAAAGAGAAGAGCCATTTTAAATATTACAATATCAGAGAATGTGTATATAAAATACATATATTTTCTCTTTGAATTCATATAACTTATATAAAATTAACATCATTAATACATAGTCATTTTAGTAACTCAAAATTAGAATTATCCCTATTATAACCTTCAACCCATCAATACCTTAAAATGGAGACATGTATATATTTGATTTTCATACATGTGCATATATAATTGAATGAAATCTATTTAATTTTTTCATATAAATATATGTACTCATACATTTAGTTGTGCATACAATTGAAGGTTTGTGATCTATGTTATTAAGTGTGTGTGTGTGTGTGTGTGTGTGTTTGTGTGTGTGTGTGTGTGTGTGTGTGTGTGTGTGTGTGTGTGTGTGTGTGTGTGTGTGTGTGTGTGTGTGTGTGTGTGTGTGTGTGTGTGTGTGTGTGTGTGTGTGTTCAAACATAATACAAATAAATATTATATAGGTCTGTAATGCTTTCACTATAAACTATAGCTATCAATGAACCAAAAAGGAGATAAATGTATGCACAAGTTTATTGTCACAATGATGATTGATTACACATTTGCACACAATTGTGTGTAATCATCATTATTTGTGTGTGTGTGTGTAATAAATCGATATCCTCAATATATCCTACATATATGTTTACCATTATATACATTTAGTATTATTATCTCATTATACATTTCATCTAGATAGTATTTTAGGAGAAAATCTACTCAACTATAATGTGATAGCCGATATTCTATAATAAATGCACAAATAAAAAGTGAACCATAAAGGAATCTCCCTTAAGGGATTTTAAAAAATAATATATTTCCAAAATCATTAAAAAGGAAGGGCTTGATATTACTTTTATAGGCCTAGGGATGGAATTAAATTTTGTTCCTAGGTATATAAACATAATACACTAAATTTCATAAAGAAATATTCCAATATATGTAATAAACCAAGGTATAAACTAGGTCAATATTATATTATTTTATTCCTAAACAAGTTTAAAACTCTAAAACAAAACCCCTTTTATCCTTTATACACCAATTAAAAAGTTTACATTCTTGGTTATAGTATTATCCTCTATTCTAATTGAATATGTTGATATCTTTATTATTCTTATTGACAATAACTCCATTATTTTTCTCTACTATGTTGGGATTCTTCTTCCCTCTTTTATTCTCTTATTCTTATTCCATAATCCGTGCACATTTTTTTCATGTCTTTATAACTCTCTTGTAATTCTGTGAGTTTCTCATCATGTCATTTGTATTCATAAATGCACCATCTATTCATTTGGTTGTTAAGTTTTAGTCTTAATCTTTGTATTGGGTATGAAATATGCATGTAACCCTTTATCTCCTCAAAATTTTAATTTAAGTCCCCAAAACATTGAAATAAACAAACCCTAATTCTTTTTTACCTTTCCACTTTGTGATATATGTCAATGTATAAAAGCAAACAACATCCAAAGTTTTAAAGTTAATTTTAATTAAAGTTATTTTTGGTGTTATTACCCTATTTTTCCTTCCTATTCTATGTCACAAAAAGGCATAACATGACAAATTCAAAAAAGATAAATCAACTGGACAAGACCAATGACACTAATACCTCTACCTAATATAATGCAGTCAAGATTATCAAAGTGTAGTTTAGTTCCTATAAATATTTAATAACACAACCAACAAATTTATATACTTAAAATATTATGAAAATAATGAAAAGTGATGCACCCATTCATTGTAAACAATACTCAACTACTATTAGAATAACCAATGTAAGTAACATTCATTTCACTCAATCAACTAGAATTTGGTGTGTGTGGGTTCGATGAAAACGCTAGTATCTATGTGCCCTATTTGATGCTACTCTCCTTTTTCACTTCCTATGAGGGTGAAATATTCCTACAACCACCTCCATAAAAAATTGGTAGTTAGTCTAAGATTATCACAGTATTAAATATATAAACATAAATAAAATTTTGTAATGTAAATCATCTATAATAGAATCATAGTCAATCATGATCATAAATTATAGTACAAAAATTTACAAATTATATCCAACATAATAACTTATCATAAAGAAATAAGATGACTATAAATCATGCAAGAGACATACTTAGATCAAGCATAAAAATCAGAACTGTAAACCATTAGTTTCATAATCCACTACTAATGCTTAAGTAGTTCTATAGAGAAGGACTATATGTGAAATTTCCCTTATCACATCACATGATGTAATTGAAACCAATTATATTCCAATTAAGATATCTTATGATGTTACACATTAACCTCATGTTTGTCTTCCCATTAAGCTACTTGTATGCCACATATTAATCTAGTCTTAACATAGAGTTACCACATGTTGAAAATGTTTCTCTTACTAATAATAATAATAATAATAATAATATTAATATTATAAATCAATAAGATGAAATTTATTCATATGTATCTTATGAATATATTATACCAATTTAATAACTTATCTTTTAATCTTATTCTCTTATTATAAATAGTTTTCTAATGGCTAAAATTAAAAATATATGAAACCCTTAAATGAATATCTTAATAAATTCAACATGCCTTCCCATGAATTTATATCCCTAATTCATTGTTTAAGTGATTTAAAATATAATTTACATCACTTATCCTTAAAAATTAAAGTGTATCACTCTTGGGTTAACTAAAATTCATTCTATGGCAATCCTATTATGCATAATATTTTATATTAAATTTTATCCCCTAACTTTCAAATGCCTAAATTTGATACATTTTATGGAAGGGGAGACCCTTAAATAAATCTTTTATATTTTCAAAAAATCATGACTTATTCGAACGGTAGTCAAATATTATTACAATTCTTTCCTAATAGTCTAACGGGGTGTGCACTTGTTTGGTTTCATTCTATCCCTAGTAGATATTTGAATAGTTATATGGAATTAGATGAATATTTATTGATATATTATGTTCAAAACAATATTCTTAGAATCACTTATGATAGGTTATCTTCTTTAGATAAAGGAAAATATGAACAAGCTTGAAATTATATTTTAAGATTCAACACTTTTATGCTTAAATTAATTTATCAACCAACCAAGTTGGGTGTATAATATTTTTTTGATGTCTTATTTATCCATTAAAAGTGAATATTCTTAGTCATACACTTGATTCATTCTTATCTCTTTGTTATGAGGCCTTAGCATTAGAATAATAATTGGGTCTTGTTTCAATATCAAAGAATATGCATTGGGACATCTAGTTACTTAAAGAGTATTCACATAATGAAATAAAAACATATAAATTTTTAAAAAATATTCCCAATAAAGTTAAATAGTTGAATTACAAATTATCTTCTAAAACCCTATTCACTGAAGAACCCTCTAATAAAAAGTAAAATATTGATTTTCATAATTGAGTGTATAATGTTGAATCTACCTTTGAAAAAGTCAAATTCTTACATAAACTTAATAAATCCATTCCAAAATTTACTTATCATAATAATTAATTTACATCAAATAAGGTAAAACCACTCAAATTTCCTTTCAATGATTTCCCACATGATATTTTAAATACATTATTAGACAAAATTTTAATCAAACTAAATCATAATTACTATCACCCTCCTTATCAATTTTAAAAAATTAAGGGTAAACCATTTATTACTTATCATGGAATTAGTTTATATCATTATAATGATTATTACATGTTATAATAAAATACAAAATAACTTGTAACTAAATAAATTATCTCGTTTCACAAAATTGATAATAAGTTAAACAAGTCTTCATATTTCTCTTCAAAATATCCAAATATTAACCTCAAGATTTCTTAAATTTATCTTACACATGATAAAATGGTTTAATAATTTTTTTAATAAAAAATATAAATATAATGATACCAATGATAATTATAAAATCAACAACATAAGTAAAAAACAAGCATTATTAGAAGAGGTTTCTAAAGTACAAAATTTACAAACTACAAAAGTTCTAACTAAGTTTTAGATTAAGGTAAAAATAGGTTTTTAAGGGACCCCAAAACCCTAAACAAAAGGAGAAAGATAAAACAGTTACGCCCACAGGAATCAATTCAACTAACTAAGAACTAAGTTATCTACACAAGAATCAATTCAAAAATCATATTAATTGAAAATTAATCAAAATAAAATACATATTCATAATGAACCAAATGTTTATGAATAAATAATAAAATAACAACTAATTATTATGCATTCATTTTCACATCATGCAAGAAATTTAACTAATTGTTAATGTTCAAATTATAGAAAAGGGATAACATTAATTAGTTATAGTGATATCAATTCATACCAACATAAAAAATTCAAGCATGCACATAAATAAAATTTTCAAATATCTATTAAAATCACAAATTTTGAGCATTATTAGTTTCCTTGGAATTATTTTCACTCTAGGTGCTTACCCTCTTTATTTTCAAACCAATGTAAATAATCCAACATACCTATCTTGAAATTATTTTAATGCATATTAAATATGAAACTCCACTTGATTACTATGGCATATGTATCATATTATGGCTTCCATTTCACTTACATTATCACATCTTTCTCATTTTACAAACTACATCCATGCACATAGTCTCTTTCCCATCATGGGCATACATATCCTTATCTACATTTCCATTATATGTGATAAATAATTATAATTCAAATACAGATACATTAGGGGCATATCTATTGCATTATCAGTACACACTATGATCTATCACCTTGTTTAAGATTGTTTGAAATGCATCCCATTTATTCTATTTTTGAGGCTTTATTTCTTAGAACTCTCGAATCCTTTTCAATTCTAATCTTGAAAAAAATCATAATGGTTCAAATATTTTTTTAAAAATCACGTGTCATAAAAAGTGTGTGTGTGTGTGTGTGTGTGTGTGTGTGTGTGTGTGTGTGTGTGTGTGTGTGTGTGTGTGTGTGTGTGTGTGTGTGTGTGTGTGTGTGTATCAAAATTCAGACCTACATGAATTTTATTATGTCGATAATTTACTTATTTACATATGTTATTTATTTCATGTTAAGTAGATACCATATTTAAATTCTAAATACATAATACATTTCACAAGGTATACAAGTATGATACAAGACATATTATGATACAAGTATGATACAAGGACCCCAAAACCCTAAACAAAAGGAGAAAGATAAAACAGTTACGCCCACAGGAATCAATTCAACTAACTAAGAACTAAGTTATCTACACAAGAATCAATTCAAAAATCATATTAATTGAAAATTAATCAAAATAAAATACATATTCATAATGAACCAAATGTTTATGAATAAATAATAAAATAACAACTAATTATTATGCATTCATTTTCACATCATGCAAGAAATTTAACTAATTGTTAATGTTCAAATTATAGAAAAGGGATAACATTAATTAGTTATAGTGATATCAATTCATACCAACATAAAAAATTCAAGCATGCACATAAATAAAATTTTCAAATATCTATTAAAATCACAAATTTTGAGCATTATTAGTTTCCTTGGAATTATTTTCACTCTAGGTGCTTACCCTCTTTATTTTCAAACCAATGTAAATAATCCAACATACCTATCTTGAAATTATTTTAATGCATATTAAATATGAAACTCCACTTGATTACTATGGCATATGTATCATATTATGGCTTCCATTTCACTTACATTATCACATCTTTCTCATTTTACAAACTACATCCATGCACATAGTCTCTTTCCCATCATGGGCATACATATCCTTATCTACATTTCCATTATATGTGATAAATAATTATAATTCAAATACAGATACATTAGGGGCATATCTATTGCATTATCAGTACACACTATGATCTATCACCTTGTTTAAGATTGTTTGAAATGCCTCCCATTTATTCTATTTTTGAGGCTTTATTTCTTAGAACTCTCGAATCCTTTTCAATTCTAATCTTGAAAAAAATCATAATGGTTCAAATATTTTTTTAAAAATCACGTGTCATAAAAAGTGTGTGTGTGTGTGTGTGTGTGTGTGTGTGTGTGTGTGTGTGTGTGTGTGTGTGTGTGTGTGTGTGTGTGTGTGTGTGTGTGTATCAAAATTCAGACCTACATGAATTTTATTATGTCGATAATTTACTTATTTACATATGTTATTTATTTCATGTTAAGTAGATACCATATTTAAATTCTAAATACATAATACATTTCACAAGGTATACAAGTATGATACAAGACATATTATGATACAAGTATGATACAAGGACCCCAAAACCCTAAACAAAAGGAGAAAGATAAAACAGTTACGCCCACAGGAATCAATTCAACTAACTAAGAACTAAGTTATCTACACAAGAATCAATTCAAAAATCATATTAATTGAAAATTAATCA
>JARHVA010005298.1:650000-1102500 GCA_037957365.1 Torreya grandis
CCTTATATGTGGCCTTTAGGAATTACGTCTTACATTATATACAAATTTTATGACATTGTGTGATATTACTTATGTGTTCATTATTTTTTACTTTGGTTCCATGATTAATATCATGCATTGATTCTATTTTTAATTTGTTTTCGTGATACATATCATGCTCATGATTCTTATGTTCTATAATTTTATATATATCTAACACATTTTTCATAATAAATTAAATGAAATATTTGATGTTATGTTATAATCCAATTGAAATATTCATAGGTTATTACTTGATTATATCATTCACATATTCTAAAATTTCTATTTTGAGATAAGTGCCTTGCATGATATGTCCTGCTTCTCAAAATGGTGGATCACAATGGGATTTCATTTATAATTTAATTCCTCATGAGCAATAAATTTAATATTTATGATAATATATACTTTTCATAATTACATAATGGCTTAAAATTTTCATATTATTAGGTCAAATGACATGCATGTGCACTAATTATTATAAATAACTCAATAAACATTTCCATAGACTTGATGTATATGCATGGGCATGTGTAAAACATTTTTTTTATTTAAAGTAATTACAAGATTAATTGGAATTGTATAATGATACATTACAGATACATGGGGTATGATATTCATTAATGTTTATGTTTCTACATGGTAATTTCATATTTCAATTTTTCAAAGTTTTAAAGTTTTAAAGTTATAAAAGTTTCAAATAGAATATAGAACCGTCTATTTTAGTGTGATTATTCATTTTGGAAGTGGGCCATGTTGGAGTCTATTGGAACTCAACATCTATGATTGCACTTTTTCCATTGTGGTGAGACACAATTTTAGTTCCACTCCTAAAATTATTTTATAGAGTAATATACATACTCAAATTATATTTTAAGAATACAATCCTTTAAATTTAATGTATTTTATTTATTTTCAAATTGAGACCTAATCACTCTCGATTCACCATTTATTCAAACTCTCAATAAGGTGGGACATACTTCTCCACTTTTCAAGTTACAAATAAATTAGATTTCAGACTCTTTCAAGTCTATTATTTTCTTTATCTCTTTTAAAATTTCAAGTTTTAAATGTTAAATTTTGAAATATATAAAGTAATTACTTTTAGTGGCATTGTTGCAGGTTTTGCATTAAGGCATATTTCATAATCAAGCTTCACATCAAAAGATAAAGTTTATATAAAAAAACAGGTTCACATATAATTTTATCTATTAATATCATTTAATTTAATTAATATAATAAATTTGTGGGAAGATATATTTGGAATCTAGACACTCAAATTTAATCATTAAGTGCTTGACAATGTTTAATATTGACATCTTTACCTTACTCAGTCTATTCACTGTTTCAGTATCTTTAAATATCTATGAGAATTTTCACTATGTCACTTGCTACCTTAAAATTTTGAAAAAATAAAATATGCATAAATATTCTACTTACAGAGTCCTATCATCCCAATACAAAGAGTCTATTTCCTTCTCAGACAAGACCACACTAGGCATATAGGGCCACAACTTGGTCATGTCCACTAGTGCGGCCTTGGCCCCCATGATCCAATACTAACTCTTTTAATTAAATATAACTCATATTTTCCATAAAGTGATTATATAAATGTAGGTTAAATAAAATATTCTAATAATTCCTCTTTTTAATCACATCAAGTTCATTTAATACACATCTAACAATCACTTGCCAAATCTATTGCACATTAAACAAAAGAGCATTGATATTTCCAATTTAAATTTTTATTTATTCTAATAATTATATTCCTAGTTTGAGGGTTAATTTTTTAGGTTAATGTAACTCATCATAAATCATTCAAATCAATATATATATATATATATATATACATATATATATATATATATACATATATATACATATATACATATATATATATATATATATATATATATATATATATATATATATATATACATATATATATATACATACATATATATATATATACATATATACATATATATACATATATATACATATACATATATATATATATATATATATATATATATATATATATATATTAATTCATATATAAAATATCAACATTCACATACTAAATATAGGAGGGATAACTACATCAGTCTGATGCCATTTTGGCTTATGTAGGTAACACTCAGATTACTAGTGGGTTTATAAGGATAACTTGACTATTACACTATCCCAATTCCCCCATTTGCATTTAATATCTATTTGGTTTATTTTGAATGAACTAGGATTTTAGTTTTATAGGTGTTATTTAAGCCAAATCAGATTCCATAGTCTATCAACAAATCTTTTAAAATAGATACATTCAATCAAATAAAATAATAGCTTTATAGACAACCAAGATTTATCCATAAATCATTAAGTTCTTGACAATGTTTAATATTGACATCTTTACCTTACTCAGTCTATTCATTGTTTCATTATCTTTAAATATTTATGAGAATTTTCATTATTTCACTTACTACCTTAAAATTTTTAAATGAAATTAGGCATAAACATTATACTTACAGATTCATATCATCCAAATACAAAGAGTCTATTTCCTTCTCAGATAAGACCACACTATGCATATAGGGCCATAACTTGGTCATGTCCACTAGTGTGGCCTTGGCCCCCATGATCCAATAATAACTTTTAAATTAAAGATAACTCATATTTTAAATCATGTGATTATATAAATGTAGGTTAAATAAAATATTCCAATAATTCCTCTTTATAATCACATCAAGTTCATTCAATACACATCTAATAATCACTTGTCAAATCTATTACACATTAAACAAAAGAGCATTAATAATTCCAATTTAATTTTTAATTTATTCTAAAAATTATATTCCAAGTTTAAGGGTTCATTTTTGAAGTTAATGTAACTCATCATAAAGCATTCAAATAAATATATATATGTTAATTCATGTATAAAATATTAACATTCACACACTAATTCTAGGAGGGATAACTAGATCAGTCTAATGCCCTTTTGGTTTATGTAGGTAGTACTCAGATTACTAGTGGTTTTATAAGGATGATTCAACTATTACCCTTTCCCAATTCCCTCCTTTGAATTTAATACCTATTTGGTTTATTTTGAATGAACTAGGATTTTATTTTTATAGGTATTATTTAGGTCAAATCAAGTCCTATAGTCTATCAATAATTAATTTTTAATAGCTACATAGAATTAGACAAAATAATAGTTTTATAGACAACCAAGATTTATCCATAATGAACATATAAGGCTATAGTGAAACCCTATCCACATAGCATGACCTTATCTTAGTCCATCATAGTTGTAGACACCTAAAACTGGCCATCGATAACCTCCAACCAGTGTTTTGACCAATTTCCACTTAAAATGCATAATTTGGCATAAAAACACTAAAACACATTAAATGAGTTGAAATTGACATATTCAAGTGCTGATTTTGGCTAGGGTATCCCTAAATGGGGTAATGCAATTTATGGGCTAGCTAACTTTGATCAAATCATTTCGAGTCAAAATGCCAAATTTACACTGATGTACTCTGGATTGCTCTTTCCTATCAAATATTCTACACAAGACACGTGACTTTGTTATTTGTTTTTGGTAACATCCTAAATGGGAACATAGTTCTAATGCTTCTGACATTAACTTCCAATTCTAATCTAGTCAAATTTTAGACCAATAACAAGGCATAATAAATAGAGAGGCCATAAACATCATTTATAAGCTATTTTTTGGTGTAAAGTTATAATGCACAAATATATTCAAGAAGCCATTGAAATTAGTGTTACCATGCCAAATTCATTCCAAGCCAAGCCAAGCCACAAGCCAAAGGTGCCAAGGATAGATTGAGGTAGCCAAGCTTTCATTACCAAGGACTTCATGAGCACAAGTTGAGCAAGCCACCACTACAAAGGCATTTGGAGAATCCAAGGAAGGTGAAGGAATTATTGTGTTTTATTCCTTAATTTTTAGTTGTGTTTGTCATTTGTTTTTGCTACCAAAATCTCTCTAGTGTCTAGGCCTATAGATGTTATGCTATTATTATGTTTATTTTATTTTTTTTTCATTTTGGAACTAACACCATACAAACCATCCTCTCTTGAGTCAAATTCCTAGATCCACATATGGCATACCCAATGGCATAAGATGCATCCCACACTTGAACAAGATCAATTTTAAGATTTAAAATATTTATTTGGATCCTTAAAACTCTTACACATTAATTTTCTAACTTTATTTTGCCATAGTTTTAACATAGTAACGGACGTCTACAAGTAAGATCGACATAAATTGCATATCTTAACTGATGTCAGTTAGAAAAATTGACATTGGTTGTATACCTATCATTAGTCACATTGGTATAACTGATGTCGATTGGATAATTGACATTAGTTAGAAAATATCACCATCATCGGTTATATAAATCGATGTTGATGACTTTGTTTTTTTTTATGCCAAACAAAGTCATGTAGTAGGATGTAGTGGTTATAAAATATCACCATCATCGGTTATATAAATCGATGTTGATGCTTTTCTTTTTCATTGTTTGGCATAAAAGTCATTGTGCAATTCATTCCCCTAGATCATTCAAAAACTTGTTAGATCTTCGACAAATCCCCACTTTCATGGAAGTATTATTGGTGCAAGGTGTGCCTCAAGGTCCATGTCATACTAATATCATTTAAGAGAAGGGGGGTGTAAAATACCTACTATATAATGAATATTTACTTGTGGATGGACACTTAAAATCCTCTCAAATGACGTATATTGATGGATTCCAACAATATCAAGCAACCTTGTCAGTTTAAGATCTAAGAGTGGTTAATTAGTTGGTCTTATCCTAGATAAAAGACTTTTTTGAAGTCAAAACTTGGTGTAAATAAACAATCCAAACCAAACATATAGTCCAAATTTTCCTTTGAACAAAGAGGCATTATGTTGCCTACGTGAGATCATCAATTTTCCTTGTTCAAAATTTCATCAAAATCTTGAGAGTCATATCATACACTTTGGCATAGTTATGCTGCTCAATTGAGTCTATACTTTACCAAAGTTGTTTAAGTCCTCCACTTATAATCTAAATTTTAAATTACACCTTTATAAGTTCATAGGGTTGATGTGTTAAGTGGGTTCACCATTTACACTAAACTTGAGGGAACTTACGTTTAATTTCTAATTTGTGTTGAATGTCGTTTAACACTCATAATCATTATCATCACTTGATAGAATTAAGCCATTTCATGTTAAACACTTGGACTTTGAGTCTATGCACCACAACATTTTGAATCAATAAAAGTAGTGTTATTATATCATAATTATGGGAAAACATCTTTGCCTTATAGAGTTCTTCAAACAAACCTTTTTGTCACACCTTTTAGGTAGTATAGTGTCATTACACTACCCAAAACATTTAAAATTTTATTTCATAGACCCTCTTGTATAGATTTCTAAATTTGTTCCTATATTTTCAAGACTAATCCAAGTGTACTTTTGTGATCTTTTGTCTAAAATAGTCATACTGTTCACTTTTGTCTAGCTTGTTTGTCAAAAGAACCAAGTTTTATACCATTTTTTATGAGAAAATAAACTATTTATAAATTGCCTTTGTTTCATACATTATACCTAGTTGATCAAGTTCATGTCCAAGAATTAAATTCCAAGTGTTTGTTAGATGTGTTTCAAATATGTTATATTAAAAATTTCATCTATTTTCAAAGTCTAGCTTTTGATGCCATTTGGCCAAGAGTCCTAGTGAATGACTTGTTTGATCCTAGCTTTTGACATCACATTTGGCCAAAAGACCTAAAAACTTTTAAATTTATAGATTAGACTGATTTGAAACACTTCAACCTTAGAGTTTGGCATTTTTATTTTTGTTCCATTTACTTGCTTATCTTTATGTGAACAATGAAATGTTAGATACTTCATGCTAGCTTGTTTCTTCACAAATATTTGCATAAACCTTTTGATCCTTTTGATAAATCTAAACTAAATTAGAACATCATCTCTTTTAGACATTGTCCTTTAGCCTTTTATCACAAAATATTGACTATGGATCCCAACATGTATTCCTACACTCATAGTGGACTCATGTAAAACCTAGGGATTAGTAATATAGTTACATAGGAAGAATGGTGAAATACCCCTATGTAGATAATATTGCTTATGAGATGGATTCTTATCCCTCTTATAATAATTAATTAGGGGTACAAAGCCAATATCCATTGGCTAACCTTTTTGGTTAACACACCACCTTATTCAAAACAAGGCCATGAACAAACGACACAATAATTAGTTACAATACCCATAGTGGATGAACCAGTTCTTCAACAATCATATTATACTAGTGTAGCTTCCACGTGTGATCCATTTTCGTTTTAGTGACATTTTTTAGAGAACAAAGATGAGATTTTGGTTAGAGCCATAGAGGTAGGGGCCAAGTTTCCAGCAAACTTCCCCCATGAAAATTTACCAAGTCTAGTAAGAATGCCCCACAATATCGGTTACAATCAATAAGCTTCTTATAACAATCATATGGCTTTAGTCCAAACAATGTATCAAGACCCTAGTATATATAATTAAAGTAAAAGCATCATGGAAGATCACTCTAACCAAATGTAGATAGAATATCAAACATACCTAAATCTAGCACATGATTCTAATTAGATGAACATGGTGAGTAAGCCTCTCATTGACATAGTTACTTCAACAAGAGTGTTGATAGAGTTAAATGGACAAGAGAATTTGAATTTTGACCCATTCGTACAAACCACTTGGATAGATAACTTAATGCATATGCCCATTATTGAAGAAATGTCTTTGTCCTCTACACAGACTAATGAGCTAAGTGTAGTGGATAATGTGTAAACAATGTCCAATATTGATCAAAGTAGTACTAATTCACAAATAACTAGCCAAAAACATGTGCCTATAGTTAATCCCATGAGTAGATCATCATACCAAAGAATTGGTGTTTGTACACTCCAACCTCAACCAACTGCTTCCTTAGGTGTATAACCTACAGGATTAGGTAATCAAGCAATGGCTAATGGCATGCCTCAATGATATAATGTGATGAATCCTCCTCCTCCTAAATAAGTAATGATTAGTATTCCACAACAATAGGCATAATATATTGTATCAATGCAACTGAGGACAAATACATTGCCACCTAAATCAGGGGAAATTAATGTTCCACATCGCTAGGTAATGATGAACATACCTCTTTAATCATAGACTAATATGCAAAATCAAAATCAAGAAATGACTATTCAATAATGTACAAATATTGGTTAGCAATAGATGCCAAATTTACAACTTGCTCTCACTTCCTTATAGGGATTTGAATAACAAAGAGGTCCCCATGTTTCTCAAATACCTACTAGATAATAATTGGTTCAAAATGTGCCACAAATTTAGAGATAGGGTATTGGTCCATAAGTTCCCACTCAATAACAAGGTTCAATTTGTTAGTAGCATTTCCCTTTTTAACCATAGTAGGCATAGTATAGTTATATCCCTCTATCCCAACCACAAAATCCTCCAAGTCAAACCTTTAACTCTAAACCAAAAAAAAATATTCCACAACCAAGTGTTCAATTTCAGGTACATCCTAATCCACGTATGTGTATTCTTGGTCTATTCCCAAACTAAACCAATATACCCTAATAGGTATCTCTATCATACCCTAGTCAAAGTGTCTCACATGTGGCCTCCCAAACTAATATTCTCCCTCAAACCAAAGTTCCTTCTAGTTTCTTATCCCAATAATTGCAATAGATGAAGGATAAAATTGCTACCATTCAAGTTGGTAAATAGATTAAAAAGTTCAAATTAGATGACATATGTTCTTATCCATTCAACATGGTGTATTTATAGATATAATTTCCTCTAGGATATGAACCACCAAAACTCAACAAATACAAAGGGAAAGGTAACCCTAAGGATCATTTGACCAAATTCTTTATCGCATGTCAACTAGTGACATATAGTGAGATTTTTTCAAGTTATTTATAGTGATAGAGAGCCCTTACAAGCTATTTCACCCATAGTTTATTGGATAAAAAATTAGCCACTATGTTTACCAAAAAATTTCATAGTGAAATAGCTTATCATTTGGAACTATAATGTGCACATAGTTTCAAGGAAATCATTGACAAAGGCTAGTTGATTGAGATATCATCAATAAAAGAGTTATCAAGATTAATTAAACTAATCACAATTAAGGTACCAATCAAGGAAATAACTAACATCAACATCCCATTTAAGCACCAGCATTGCAACTAACATAGGCCAATAACTAAGAAAGGCCGAAGTAATTCAACCATAATAAGAATGTTGTGGGAAATGGAGTAACCAAATATTGTCATGTCTAAATGTTTCAAACATCATCTACACCACTATTTTAGATTAATCCTACCTAGCAACCTGTCCAACCAATATCATAAGAACAATAACTAAGATCTACACAATAAATACAATAGCCTTTACTATTACAAACCCCTCCTAGGAGAACCATGCCTGGTTGTCATGTCTTTAGTGACCTAGGAAAACCTATCAAGTCTATATATTAAAAGCTTGCTACCATTAATCTGACTAGTTATCCTATACCAAAGCATTATCTGTAAGGCATTCCTTATCTTGATTGGTACTATGAAAATGAATTATATGACTATCATCAGGTCAGTGGGCATAATCTATGAAGATGTGTCCAAATCAAGCATTTAATTGAGAATATGTTGGAGAATGGGGAGATAATATTGGATAATGGTGATTCCACTTCCAATAAAAATCTTGGTATTTACAAAAACCCCTTTCCCTAACATAATAATCAACAACATTAAAATAATTAGCAATAACAACAATAATAGCTAGTGTAGCAGCACAATCAATAGTATCAAAATTTGAGGCCAAACTGGTAGAATTAATAAAATCAACAATAGAACATATAATGACAAAAAAAATTATAAAACCAAGGTCAAAATGGTAATAACCAACAAAACTACCATGCAATTACACATGACTACAATAGGCTTATAGGTCAAATTTTATGGGGTAGTGTTAATACCATTTCCATTAGTCCTAGACCAAGCACTAATCATCCTAGACCATTGCTAAATAGTAACATTTAGAAAAATTACATGGATAATGGTCTAGTATTTAATCTTGATTATGCAATCATAACTCAGAGGTCAAAGATTACTATCCCATGCCCATAACTATCTAGCACTATACTTATCATCCAACCAACCATTCCATCTCAAAATAAACCATTCACTATTGACCAAGACAAAAATTTGATATTGTGGAACAATTATAAAAGACACCAGCATAAATTTCTATTTTAGATTTGCTACGAACACCAATAATCCACAAGAACATCTTGAATGAGTTTTTGACCCAATACATTATTTCTATTGACATATCCCCTGATAAATTTCAATCTTTGGTTAGACACCTAACTCCAGCCTAACAAGTCACATTCAACCAAAGTGATATGTCTTCTCTTGGCCCACTCTGTAAAAATCCATTATACATAGAAGTTTATATAAGATGGCATAAATTGAAACATGTCTTTATAGACAATGGATCCAACCTCAACATAGTGTCTCTAAAGCTCACCAAGCTTTTTGGGTACACAATGGCATATCTCCAGCTAGAAACAATAACTATCAAAGCCTATGATAATCAGGAAAGAGAATCACAAGGCACCACTAGTTTTTTAATTATTATTGGGCCTTTGACCCATGATACACTTTATCATGTGCTTAATCTTGAGTTATCATACAATATGCTTCTAGGCAAGCCTTGGTTATATGAGATTCATGCAATCCCATCAATGTTGCACCAATGTATCAAGTTTTCCCACTCAAGGATGGAAGTGAGTATTCCAAGAGATTTACACCCATATGATCACTATAAACATTTTGAGGCTGAATTTCAAGCTAAAATTATCAGTACAACATGAATCCAAGTTCTAAGTAGGATAAAGGAAAACCTGTACTTATTGATCCTTTACCAAATAATTGTATAGATCCTAATACCTTAGATTCCCTTTCCCGCCTGCCACCTCCTAAAGCTTCTAATCATTTCACCATTTTATATAATGGATCAAGAGAGTATGTAACCCATGATACATTTCATATTTACAATCTTCCTCAGAATCCAAAAATCTTTGGGTGACCTGAAGTCACCCACATATGCATTAGCAACAAAGGAACAAAGATAAGGGACCTATCACATTTGTACTAGCATCTAACCTAGAACTTGACCCTCCTAAAGGAGATGAATCATGGTTATACAATGAAAACTAAACTAATTTTTATTAAAATACAAAGTATCATATTCTTAATAGGATCATGGAGTGTCACAATTATGAAGGAAAAGGCCTTGGACTGAATCAATAAGGAACCATCGAGCTAATTTCCATGACTAAGTATGAAAGACCTTATGGACTTAGATTTAAACCATCTAGGGGTGACCCCACATAACTTGTTCAAACTCCATCATCGATGACTAGTAATGATGATGCTGACAAAAAAATAGAGTACGATCATTACCTCACCTTTGATGACCTAGCTAAAACCAACTTGTTTGATAACAATGTTGTTTGTAACCATACCCTAGCCATTCATCATAACCCTTTATCATTGTATTATCCCTAATTGATATATTGGGACCAACAAGAATCCAATCTATCGATTGATGAGTTCCAAAATGATGTGTTATTTTGTGACTTTTTAGGCCTTAAAGACAACATTCTATTGGGAGATCACAAATCAAGATTCTCAATCGCATTGGATCCTATAGCCTATTTTGGAGAGTGAGTGAGCACCCTTAGCCAAAAACAAAAAATTAAAACATTGAGGTCCCAAAATGAAAACCTCTTTGAGGCACTCATTCTTCTTCAAATTTAGACCAAGAGACCACCAACAATGAACTTTGCTAATTAATTTGAGTTTAGTTTTGAGAAAAAACAAGTATTTGATCAAAATTTTCAAGAATTTCTAACTATTTTTATCACATGGCTAGATCTCCCATTAGGGGACTCAAATTCATCATGCCTAGGAAAAGTTGAAGAGCAAGTCCTAACAGAGGACCCTAACATCATTCAATATTTCAAGTCATTGCCTGCTATCCTAGAAGATGGTTCAACCCTTCTAGTTAAAGATATAACAAAGGCAAATATTAGGACTCTATCAAACCTAAAATGGATAAAATTAGGAGTGTCCCTCATTGAGGAGGAACATGACATCTTTATAGATCTGTTAAGAGAAATTGTAGATATCTTTACATGGGTGTATTCTAACATACTAGGTTTAGACCCTGCCTTGGTTCTGTACCACCTTGTGGTTAATCTTGAGGCCAAACTAGTAAAATAAAGGTTACGTAAGATGCATCCTTGCATTTTTGTATTATTAAATAAAGAGTTGGAAAAACTCTTACAAGTTATATGTATCTAATCTATTGACTACTCATAATGGATCTCTAATGTGGTACCTATTATCAAAAAGCCTGAAGGGATCAAAATTTGTACTAAGTTTTGAGACATCAACAAAGCTTGTCCTAAAGATGATTTTCCCTTGCCTAATATTAAAATTATCATTGAATCCATGGTAGGTTATGAAATTCTTTCACTCATAGATGGTTGTTTAGGATACAACTAGATCAAAATAACACTAGAAGACCAACATAATATATCATTCAACACTATTTAGTACTCAGACCTTGTTGGTGCTAATTCTATCTAGTACTCAGACCTTTATAACTACCTTCATGACTAGGCTCTACCACCTAAACTATCTCAAAAATAAACCAAATCTGTCATTCATCATTCCAATCATTATAATCCACTTGGATCCACCCTTTACCATCATAGTTTTGATGGAACTCTACTTCATTTTTTAACTTTGACAAAGTCTACACTAGCATTAAAAGAAGCTAATGAAGGAGTATGTGGTGTTCATTCTAGTGGGGTATTCTTGTCCAAAAATCTCTTGTGTACTAGTTATTACTAGTCCACAATAGATGCATATACCACCAAATATGTAAAGAAATGTGATAAATGTAAATAATATGCTAATCTAATTCATGCCCCAAAAAAAACTTTGAAACTAATGTTAACACCATTTCCATTTTCTACATGAGGACTTTACCTTATTGGGAAGATCAACCCCACTTCATTTCACAGCCATAAACATATCCTTATCACCAATGAGTATTGCACTAAGTGGGTTGAAGCTATACCCCTCACATGATTGGAAAGCAAATTTACAAATTCATTTTCAACCATCTCATTTGCCATTATGGTATCCCCTCTAACATTATATCTAATAATGGAGGATCATTCAAAAATAAGGATTTAGACCAGCTATGTATTGAATATAACATCACATAGCATTTTTCTATAGCATATTACCCTCAAATTAATGTCCAAGTTAAGGCACCTAATAAAACCTTTGTCAATATTCTCAAAAATATTATCAATGATGCCAATTGTGATTGGCACTTGTAGATATTCCATTCCCTTTGGGCATACCATACCAATCATCATACCCCCATAAGAGCCAATCTATACTCACTTATCTATGCTACTAAATCCATCCCTCCCATTGAGGTAAAATTTCCTTCACTATGCATCTCTTTCAAGCATGTCCTAGATGATCACGACTATAGAGTATCCCACCTGTAAGAGCTAGACCTACTTGATGAGAAATACACAAATATTCTCAACAATATTCAAGTGTATCAAAACTAACTCAAAGGCCACTATAATCAATGCGTTAAGTATAGAAAATTTGAACTTGGTGATCTTTTCATTAAATAAAACTAAAAGAACACCATAACTGAGAAGATGAATAAAGGGAAATTCAAACCAAACTAGATAGGGCTGGTCATCATCACTATATATTATGGATCAGGAGCATACAGGCTCACCACACTAGATGGAGAGGAAATTTTAGAGCTAATGAATATTATTCATCTTAAGTGTTATTATGCTAAATCACTAAGGTGTATTATCTCTAAAGACCATTTTAGTTATGCCATTTTATCACTATTCTTATTTGTACAAATATCATCCTTATCTATCGTCTTCACTGTACTCACTTTCTTCTTCCAACCTATCAGCCTAGTCTACTCTAAATCCTAGCCCATTTGACCTTGGTTTTTTCCATTCATTACATAGTTTTAACATTGAGGTATCTAATTAGTTTAATCAGTTGGTTTAAGTACTTTAGACAAAGATCATATTTTGAGATAGTGTGATAGAAGTTTCATCAATTGTATCCTTTGTTTGTTATTCATTTCTTATCATCAATCTTGTTACTAATTAGAACCACCTTTGAGAAAATTAGTACCATTGATCTATGCCATTATGTCCTAGTTATAACCACCTATGGGTAAACTAGGGGAAACATTGAGCCTTGATTTACTAACTCACCACTTCTTATGTTGTACTATTCCTTTTTACCAATCGTGTCTATTTTTTTTGAATTGACTACTAGATTTATCAATTTCCTTCATTATAAGGGTGGAACTAAAATGAATTTATGTCCTACTTTGGGACTATGTTGGTAGTGCTCAATACTTGTTAAGGTCAGCTCAACCATGATCTCACCATTTTACGAGCAATGTAAACCATGCTCTCACCATTTTGTAAACAACCTAAGCCACACTCTCACCATTTTTTGAGCAACCTAACTTTGAATGCTCTCACCATTTTGTGATCTTGAGCCATTTGGTGTCTCATCATTATTGATTGAGTTGAGATACTTCAAAAATTCTAAAAACATTTGTAAATTCATTAGAAAAAACCCACATTTGACAACTTTTTTGCCTTAAGGATTCTGGTAACCCTTACTAAGTTACAAGTAAACCACTTGTCACTTAGTTTCCCCATTCTTTTTGGCCTTTTCTCTCATGCACTTGCCATTGTGTCAAGACCATTCCTCTTCTTATATCACATCCATTCTATTTATTTTCATCATTTATCACATCCTTCCCATTCCCTGAGAGAACTAAATTTAGCCTAAAGTTTTTTATTGGATATTACATCCATGGAATAATGTAGGCAGCATCCATTTTCCTAGTACATATGGAGACAAATCAACCACCCCCTTCCTTTTATTTTATTCCCCCATTTTGTTCATTTATTTATTTTTTGCCTATTTTCTAGGGGTAATGTTCATATGCTTTCTATTGCATTATTTGTTTGTTTGTTTTTACTTATTTTATTTATTTGTCTATCTATTTGTTTACTTTTAGCACTGCTACCTTGATTTAGTTTATGTGTGTTCATTGGGTGATTCCTTTCCCACACTTACACTTGAATCCATCCATAGTCACATTTTTACATTATCATCATCATTTCTATCATTGGTGCATTGTTTTCTATTGAGTATTAGATTATGGGAGTCAGTCCTTATGCATATTTCAGCCAAGTCCTCATGATGTTATACCATGATGCCTAACAACACGTGCTAACACAATCCTTAGCTTCAAGAAGTATATTCAACAATGGTAGCATCTCTTTAGCACTGACATCTTGATTCAATCCTAATCATATCCCAAATAGAGTAATTAACCATGAAATAATTTCAAACTTTATTAGTTTAGATGAGCATCTCCCTACTAGTAGGTTGTTCCAATTCATCATTACCCTCTATATTAAGTTATCATCATCCTCAACCAAGTCTATCATGTTTTCCATAATTGAGGTCTAATAATTATATCACCTATGTGCAAATCATTACACACCATCCCACCTACATTTCTCAATGATTATAACCACCTTTAGGAAAATCATTGTGTTGTCACCACTTTAATTTTTATACCTATATATGGGAATGTTATTATCTTATTTGTCTATCCTAATTATGGTAACTCCATCTTCTCAATGATTATAATTGCCTTTGGGAAAATCATTATGTTATCATATCACATTGCCACTATTAGGGTACAATGTTTATAACCACCCTTGGGCAAACCATTATACACCATCCCACTTGCATTCTCAATGATTTTGAGTAATTTTTCAATATCATTATGTTTTCACCCCATCATCTTTCCTTTCTTTGGTCCACTCATTTCACTTCTTTTCAAGGGACCATTTACTGACATACTTGTGCCAACCATTCCCTCGAGGGGGCATCATATAGTTAGTTTATCATCATTACAGTTGTAGGCATACAAGACCTTTATTTTCTTTGAGAAGATGTTACTATTTTTATAGATTAAAATTTCTTCCCAAATAGGGTAAAACTGTAGACACCTAAAACTAGCTACCAATAACCTATAACCAAGATTTTGACCAATTTTGACTTAAAATGCACAATTTGGCCTAAAAACATAAAAGACATTAAATGAGTTGAAAATGACATATTCAAGTGCTGATTTTGGCCATGGTATCCCTAAATGGGGCAATGCCATTTATGGGCCAACTAAATTTGACTAGATCATTCCAAGTCAAAATACCAAATTTGTACGTAGGTGCTCTAAATTGCTCTTTCCTATCAAATCTTCTACAAAAGACACATGCCATTATTATTTTTTATTTTTAAAAGCCTAAATGGGAATATGGTTTCAATGTCTCTAATAATGACTTCCAATTCTAATCCAATCAAATTTTAGATTAATAACAAGGTATTCAGATCAATTTAAGTAATTTGTACACAAAGTTCTTAATCATGCTTAAGAGCTAATTAATCCAAATCAAGGCCTAATCAATAATTCCATAGAAACTTGTTAAATAATTTATTTTGGAAATGAATATTGAATATATAAATCATCAAGTGACTTCATTTCTTGGGAAGACATCCCTAAGCCATAAATGCCATAAATATTAGGATTCATGCCCTCCATGCCTCATCAATGCACTCCATGATTCCCTCCATGCATCTTAATTTCCCCTTATTCCAATTTCATGATGAGGATAATTATAAACTTAATTCCAAAAATTTAATTAATCCTCAACCACACATCGCAATCTCAGGATGGATGGTTCAGGTTGATTCTAGACATTCTCAAAAATCTATAAATAGAGAGGCCATGAACATCATTTCTAAGTTATTTTTGGTGCATAGTTATAATACAAAAATATCTTCAAGAAGCCATTACAATTAGCATTACCATGCCAAATTTATTCCAAACCAAGCCAAGCCACAAGCCAAGGGTGCCAAGGAGATATGTAAGGTATCTAAGCTTCCATTACCAAGGACTTCATGATCACAAACTGAGCAAGCCACCACTATAAAGTCATTTAAAGCATCCAAGGAAGGTGATGGAATTATTGTATTTTATTCCTTACTTTTTAGTTGTGTTTGTCATTTATTTTTTTTTACCAAGATTTCCCTAGTGTCTAGGCATAGCGACGTTATGCTATTAGTGTGTTTCTTTCTTTTTTTTCATTTCGGAACAAACACCATACTAACCATCCTCTCTTGATTCAAATTCCTAGATCCACAAGTCTTATATTTTTTTGGCTATGAAAATTTACAAATATTCTTAGATAGTTTCTCATCATAATTTAACTTGCACTATCATCAAAAATCAAATCCAATATAGGTTTACACATTTCATTTAAATTTAATATTTTTACCTCATTTCAAATTCTATATTTCACATTTTAATATGTATATTATATATATCTAAATTAGTTTCCAATATTTTGATGTTTGTTAGATTTCATTTTTAAATAAAAAATAAACATTAAACATAAATTGATGGTATCAGGTAGGACAATATAGTTATACAATATATCTAAAAAATATATTATATTGGTATGGATGATATAGTTTGTTGATTCATTCTAAGAGAATATAATTTATCAAACTAATTGATATAGTTTAGTAAATGCTTGGTGATACTAGTGGATTTATAAAAGGAATATATCATGGTGGTTGATATAGTAGTAATAAAATTAGGATAAGTTGGCCATTGTAATTAGATAAAATTTTAGACCTATATCAATTTTATTTATGTACTTTTAGAGACACACAAAATTGTATCAAGCTAGTTGATGTAGTTATCACACAAAACATAATGTTTTTAGGCTAGTTGATATAATATTTAAACTAAAAAGGATGAGAATTTAACTAAGAAGTAAAAAAATCAAAGTAGGGAGTTATAAATAAATATGGTATATTTGACTTGTAAGATCTCAAATATACTAATCCTATAAAAAACCAATGAACATGGCCCAAAGGGCACTAACTACAAAGGATTACCCTCTACTATATCCACACTATATTTTCTCTAAGGTATATTAAGAGTAAATTCCTAGGACTAACTACTTATCTATGCACTACAAAACCAAATGGATTAAAGTATTCTTAAATATTAAAAACAAAATTAAGGGAATTTATGATATATGGTGAGGTATGTTGAAACTAAATTTTTTATATAGTGATATCTAATGGCTTGAATATTGGAGATGCACCCCTCACACCATGGATCACATAAAATTGATGACCAATTGGATAAAAATGAAATCTCCTTGTGAGTTTTAAAATTGTTTAAACATAGTTATAGGAACATAAAATGAAAAAAAACACTTAGAATGGTTTGGGTTGGCTGATATAATAAAAAAAATTATTCAAGAAAAAAATTATCAAACTAATTGATATAATTGAAGTCACAAAAATAATTATATAAATCTAGGCAATATAGTATATAAATACATATAATGATATTAATATAGTTGATACAATTATAAAAAAATTGGGAATTGGTGTCAGGTTGGCTTATATAGTCATTATACTAATAAATGGTATTAACTTGGTAGATATGGTTGGAATGAAATATATATGATGATTTTAAATATTATTTTAATAATATAAAAGGAAAAACATGAAACTAATCAAACCAAAGTTGGGATAAGATTCATGTCAGGTTATGCAAAATGTTTGTAGTGGCTAAGATGGCCTACAAATATCCTCTTTATTTAGATAGACTAGTATTAAAATAATATCAATCAATAGAGCCTATCCCAAAATTAGGATTGACACTTGTCCTCAAGTGTAATACTATTTTCTGACCATTTCTTCCCTAAACTTAATATTTAAGCTTTCCCTCAAGTTGATTGAGGTGAAGGAAAATAGTAGCATTTAGGAGTTTGGATGAGTGTGAAAGATAAAAAACATTCTTGACTTAGGAACATAAAGTTTGAAAGGGTGGGTGATGGAATGTATAAAGTGAAAATATGGAAGGTTATGAGAAGGCATTCATGAAAAATGGATGGTGATGTGAATGAATAGAATGTTTGAAGGTAAATCAAATGATAAGAAAGAGAACTAAGGTAATATGACATATGCTATCTAGAGTGGATTAAATGACATTGTTTCATATTTTAGTGTTAAGATAATGAATGAAAATCTAAATAAAAATTACAATTACCAAAAAAATTATTTGGTTATAAATAAAATATTGATGTTGCATAAAATCCTAATAGGAAGTATGTTGAAATGGTAGTATGTAGACCTTTAGGTAGCATGTAAAACTAATGAAATAAACACTAAAGCATTGTTAATGATGAGTAACAATGGAGGAAATATAGATCAGTGGAAAATTAAAGAGATGACTATCAAAAATTTTGAGAATAATAACCTATAAAAATATGATATTATCATTGTGGGAATGTTCTATTGAATGGAAATGAAGTCAACATCCCCATTTTATATAACTTATTTCTTGATGATGACAAAAAAAATATTAAGCATGAAATATGATATTGTCAAGGAAACAAGAACTATTTTAAGCTAGTGGTAGTGGCTATAGGACAAAAACTACAAGAGTGGTTAAAAAGGAAAACACAAGAGTATTGGTTTTAAGTGCAAAGTTGGGTCCTACAAATAATATTCTAAGTGTAGGACCACATAAAAATAAGTAGAGTAGGGATATTTAGCCTTAGAATATTTAAGATCAATATGTAGAAGGGTAGGTAGGAATTTAAAGCATAAAATAATAACATGGAGTTCATAACCCATTAAAAATAGTCATCTTGATCATATGAAGTGATGGTAGTGTTTCTTTAAATGTTGTAATAAAGACATGTAGTAATCATTGGATATCCTTTAGCCTTTTAATAAATATGAAAATGAAATATATGATTGAAACTATAGGCATTATGTCAAAAAGACTAGATATAATTGTAAATAAAAAATACATGGTAGATTAATTTATTGCATGAATTTATTTTTGAAATATTTCCCCTTGATCAACTAGTAATTTGGTTTTATAATCAAGGATTTTTATTTAGTACATGGCTAGTTATAAAGTTAGTTTTCTAACAAAGAAAATCAACATTTCCCAATATTTTTAATTGTTTATTTTTTAAATATTTTTAACTTGATCAATCAACTAGTTTGTTTTCTAATCAAAGATAGTTACTAAATACTTATTGATCCTATCCATTAATCTATTTTTATAACTATTTCCATCAATGATATTTGAGGTATTTCATTGTGTATTTTTTTTATTTTTTATTTTTTGATAAAATGGTGATATGATGAAAATTCTAGAAGATATTATTTCATAGATTATGCAATATTAAAATAAACCCAAGACTTTAGTTTACACATGACTTCATCCTTATTTATGAGCTCATTGTCCAACATCTATTCAACTCGAAGCCATCTTTGTTGAAGTTATCTTTGGTGATCATATTTCATAAGAACATGAATAAATGTCTAAAATTATTGAAATGAATTTATTTATCGATCCCATTATATGACATGATTAAAAATTTTATTAGTAATGGTTAGGTGATGTGAATCTTCTTGATAAATTTTTTATAACATGTGTGTTATGCTAGACTCCAACATCTTTCACGCTAGTGTGTGTATGTTTTTGTATATCTTAACAAAGATAAATGTTTGAAATACTTTATTTCAACCATGTTGTTAGTGAACCTAGGATATTTAATAGAAATGAAAAATATATATTCATCATCCACTTTAGACTATGTTCATAAGATGTTAGTTGTGATAAAAAATAAATAGTCAAATTATCTATTTCAGGTTTATCTAGGATGGTAGTTTTAAATTAATAAGGTAATAAAAACATATAATAGTGGAACCATTGAGATCTAGTTTGTGAATTATATACCATATGGTTGTATGATCAATATTCATAAGAACATGGAATCTACTAATGAAAAAAATTGATTAATAACATATATAATTACAAGGAATTTATTTATAGTTACCATATAGTTGAGCTCTATGAAAAAACATTACTAAGATATAATATATGATATAGATAAAATATTAATCCTTTTCATCAAGGGAAAATATTCATGATATATTAAAGTCATAAGAGAGTGGATTGAAAAAAAAATTTAAACCTAGCCCTTAAATATCATGTTTATTAGAATGTCTTGTAAACATGAAAAGCTTCTTGACATGAATTATCTAAAACAAAATTCGCATGATTACAATAATTATTATTGTTGTAATTTTTATAATATATGAAATGAATATTTGATAAAACATTCATGATAAATTAAAATCATCACATTTATGTTTGTTGAGATATGAAATAATGTTTATGATTATATCTTCCTCTAGGTGTTTTACCTATGGTTTGGTAGATGATGGTTATTTTTTATTTTATTTAAGGCTCATACTATATGTTAATATTAAAACATAATCTATGAAGCCTTAAAAAAATATTGGCTAACATAGTATTGGACTACATTTGTGCTAAAACAATCTCAATACAACATTGATGAAATAAGAGGTGATGAAAATTATTAACACCCCCAATAGGATTTAGAGATCCTACAATTAGGATGATATTTAAATGAGGATAATCAACATGTTTGAGAAAAATATATATGGATTTATTTAGTGTGTGTATGTTATGTACATAATTAAATATCAATGTCTCTATAATTTCATCTTTTGGTTAATAGTGAATTTTTTTTTTATACTAGAGTGGCCACTTCTTATGCTTTCCAAGCATAAGTGTGGATTTTATATATAATGAGGGTTGGGTGGGTATTTATAACACTAAATTTTTATTTTTATTTTTGTACTTAAATTACCATGTTATCTGATGTAAAAATCGTATATGCATTAGTTTCAAAAACTAAATCTTATTCAAGTTTTAGATTTAATTCATCTTAATCTACATCAAATTTTAAAATATTTTTTAATCTTTACATAATAGTTGTTATAGGTAACATAAAATTGTTGTTATAGGTAATCTACAAATTTTGTTACATGATGACCTACAATAGTTATTATAGGGTGACTTACAAAAGTTTCCATATGGTAACCAACAACAATTTTTATAGGATGGTAGTTTATTATTATAAAATCAAATGATTAGTAATAAAAAATGACCACTAATATAAATAATCTTATCAAAATTCAAAATCTCTAAACCATAATAATAAACATATATAATGGATATATATCATGGTATAGAATGGATAAATATGGATAAAAACTATGATGGGTTTATAAACTGGTATACTAGTTAGTTGTTTTATGGATATTTAAGTGGATGAAATAAAATTATTTTGAATGGAATGGATAAGAATAATAAAATCATATTTTCATAAATTATTTATAAGATAAAAATAAAGGACTATCTAGATATATAGTTGGTATCAAACCAAGCTCTTTAAAATATTAGTGGTTGCCTACATAAGTGGGGTTTGAATTGTAATATCATTCAAGATATAGGTTATTTTCATAAATCCATTCCTATGATAATTTTATTAAAACCTTAAATTTTTACATTAGTGTATTCTCCATTTTGAGGATATAAGGGGTGTGGTGAAAGCCTTTATGATTGTTTCATTCAGTTGATTTGTTAGTTATGAATGCTCTTAAAGATTTTATTTGATAAGCATACCAACTATTTGTATATCCATAACAATGCTAAATAATCTAGAGTGTTTTTAAATAAACCACATTAATAAGTGTAATATAAACAAATAATCTAATTACTTGGATTGTTTGAAAACCTTTCATATTATATCTAGGTTTTATTAAACATAGCCCTTGGATTATATATTTATAGGTGGATACATACTCTTAAATTAATTTAATGTAGTTAAAAACATTATTTAGATTATATAAAATAAAATAAAAATATTAATAATCTTTCCTTGGAAGATTCAAACAAATTCTACTAGGAAAATTTATAAAAATAGTACATCTTTACTTGTGAATGGATGTAGTTGAAGGATTATAGTAATGGAATGTTTATTGATATTTCAAAAACATCCTTGAGTGGTTTTGTTATGAGTGATTTGGATGGGGTCATATTACAAACCTTAAATTTTTAAGGAACTCTAATGATTTTAGTGGGTATTATTCTCATCAATTCATTATCATAAATTAGTTAAGCTAGCTTAATATTATGGTCATGTGTAGGTTGATAATTAAATTATATTTTTTAAGGGAGAAGTTATGTTGGGTTATTTTATTATTTTGTAAAAACAAACCTATTATGATTATTGGTGTTATTTAACCTATATTTTTGGGGATTCTATCAATTTTGGCATGGTGGACTTCATGTTCGGCCTTGGTATTTTTGTAATTAAATTCATGGTTATTGGTGTATGTTTTACCAAAATTGAGATGGTGGTGGAATTTTATTATAATAATTTGGTTGATAAAAAGTTTAGGAAACATAATTAGCATTTAAAAAATATAATAATAAATATTCACTATGAATAACTAAATTTCATTGCATTGGTGGTCAAGGTCCCCTTTGAGTTACAAATAAGACTTTTTCACTTTCATCTCAATATTATACAACTTGAATCTCTTTTATAATATTTTCCTCATTTTACCAGATATATTTTTTTCTACATTTTAACTTTTATTTTTCCTTCCTATGATATGTCACAAAAAGGCATAACGCGACAAATTAAAAAAATATAAATCAAGTAATTGGATAAGACCAATGACACTAATACTTCTACCTAATATGATGTAGTCAAGATTATCAAAGTATAGTTTAGTGCCTATAAATATTTAATAACACAACCAACAAATTTATAGACTTAACATACTATGAAAATAATGAAAAATGATGCACCCATTCATTTTAAACAATACTCATCTAATGTTATAATAACCAATGTAAGTAACATTCATTTCATTCAATCAACTAGAATGTGGTGTGTGTGGGTTCGATGAAAATGCTAGTATCTATGTGCCCTCTTTGATGCTACTCTCCTTTTTTACTTCCTATGAGGCTGAAATATTCCTACAACCACCTCCAGAAAAAAATGGGTAGTTAGTATAAGATTATCACAATATTAAATATATAAACATAAACAAAATTTTGTAATGTAAATCATTTGTAATAGAATCATAGTCAATCATGAACATAAATCATATTATAAAAATTTACAAATGCTGTCCAACGTAATAACTTATCACAAAGAAATAAGATGACTATAAATCATGCAAGATACATACTTAGATCAAGCATAAAAATCAGAATTGTAAACCATTAGTTTCATAATCCACTACTAATACTTAAGTAGTTCTATAGAGAAGGACTATATGTGACATTTCCCTTATCACATCACATGCTGTAATTGAAACCAATTATATTCCAATTAACATATCTTATGATGTTACACATTAACCTCATGTTTGTCTTCCCATTAAGCTAGTTGTATGCCACATGTTAATCTAGTCTTAACATAGAGTTACCACATGTTTAAAATGTTTCTCTTACTAATAATAATTGTATAATATTATAAATCAATAATATGAAATTGATTCATATGTATCTTATGAATATATTATACCAATTTAATAACTTATCTTTTGACCTTATTCTTTTATTATAAATAGTGTTCTAATGGCTAAAATTAAAAATATATGAGACCCTTAAATGAATATCTTAAGAAATTAAACATGCCTTCCCATGAAGTTATATCCCTAATTAATTGTTTAAGTGATTTAAAATATAATTTACATCACTTATCCTTACAAATTAAAGTGTATCACTCATGGGTTAACTAAAATTCATTCTATGGTAATCCTATTATGCATAATATTTTGTATTAAATTTTATCCCCTAACTTTAAAATGCCTAAATTTGATACATTTTATGGAAGGGGAGACCCTTAAATACATCTTTTATATTTTTAAAAAATCATGACTTATTACAATGGTAGTCAAATATTATTACAATTATTTCTTAATAGTCTAATGGGGTGTGCACTTGTTTGGTTTCATTCTATCCCTAGTAGATATTTGAATAGTTATATGGAATCAGATGAATATTTATTGATATGCTATGTTCAAAAAAAGAGTCTTGGAATCACTTATGATAGGTTATCTTCTTTAGATCAAGGAAAATATGAACAAGTTTGAAATTATATTTTAAGATTCAACACTTTTATGCTTAAATTAATTTATCAACCAACCAAGTTGGGTGTCTAATATTTTTTTGATGTCTTATTTATCCATTAAAAGCGAAGATACTTCATCATACATTTGATTCATTCTTATCTCTTTGTTATGAGGCCTTAGCATTAGAATAATAATTGGGTCTTGTTTAAGTATCAAAGAATATGCATTGGGAAATCTAGTTACTTAAAGAGTATTCACATAATGAAATCCAAACATATAAAGTTGAAAAAAACATTCCCAATAAATTGAAATAGCTAAATTAAAAATTATCTTATAAAAACCTATGCACTAAAGAACACTCTAATAAAAAATAAAATATTGATTTTCATAATTGAGTGTATAATGTTGAATCTACCTTTGAAAAAGTCAAATTATTACATAAACGTAATGAATCCATTCCAAAATTTACTTATCATACTTATTAATTTACATCAAATAAGGTAAAACCACTCAAATTTCCTTTCAATGATTTCCCACATGATATTTTAAATACATTATTAGACAAAAGGTTAATCAAACTACATCGTAATTACTATTACCCTCCTTATCAATTTGAAAAAATTAAGGGTAAACCATTTATTACTTATCATGGCATTAGTGTATCTCATTATAATGATTATTACATGTTATAAGAAAATATAAAATAACTTGTAAATAAATAAATTATCTCATTTCACAAAATTGATAATAAGTTAAACAAGTCTTCATATTTCTCTTCAAAATATCCAAATATTAACCTCAAGATTTCTTAAATTTATCTTACACATGATAAAATGTTTTAATATTTTTTTTAATAATAAATATCAAGATAATGATACCATTGATAATTATAAAATCAACAACATAAGTAACAAAAAAGCAGTATTAGAAGAGGTTTCTAAAGTACAAAATTTATAAACTACAAAAGTTCTAACTAAGTTATCTACACAAGAATCAATTTGAAACTAAAATTAACTGAAAATTAATCAAAATAAAATACATGTTAATAATGAACCAAATGTTTATGAATAAACAATTAAATAAAAACTAATTATTATGCTTTCATTTTAACTAATTGTTAATGTTCAAATTCTATAAAAGGGATAACATGAATTAGTTATAGTGATATCAATTCATACCAACATAAAAAGATTCAAGCATCCACATAAATAAAATTTTCATATATATATGCAAATCACAAATTTTTAGCATTGTTATTTTCCTTGGCATTATTTTCACTCTAGGTGCTTACCCACTTTATTTTCAAACCAATGTAAAAAATCCAAAATACCTATCCTGAAATTATTTCAATGCATATTATTTATGACACTCCACTTGATTACTATGGCACATGTATCATACTATGGCTTCCATTTCACTTACATTATCACATATTTCTAATTTTACAAACTACATCCATGCACATAGTCTATTTCCCATCATGGGCATACATATCCTTATCTACATTTCCATTATATGTGATACATAATTATAATTCAAATACACATACATTGGGGGAATATCTATTTCCTTCTGAATACACACTATGTTTTATTACATTGTTTAAGATTGTTTGAAATCCCTCCCATTTATTCTATTTTTGAGGCTTTATTTCTTAGTACTCTCAAATCCTTTTCGATTCTAATCTTGAAAAAAATTATAATGGTTCAAATATGTTTTTAAAAATCATGTGTCATAAAAGGTAGGTGTGTGTGTGTCTATATATATATATATATATATTTATTAAGACCTACATGCATTTTATTATGTGGATAATTTACGTATTTACATATGTTATTTATTTCATGTTAAGTAGATATCATATTTAAATTTTAAATACATAATGCATTTCAATAGGTATACAAGTATGATACAAGACATATTATTGCATGGTTTTCTAATGTTGAGTTTTCCTTTTACCCTAAAACCTTGCTAATTAAATAGCATATCTTCATTCTATGTGAGCATTTCTACATATATCTATCCAAAACATTTATACCATGATGAGATATACATCATAAAAATGTTTTGTTAATCACTCATACTTTGCATCATGTAACATGGATATGTTATTTTGTAAAAATTATGATGATACATATGTTTGATGTAGTCTAATATTATTTTATCTATTCTTATTTTTACATTATTACATTACTACATGATAAGTTAGGATTTTTTTTCTTATTATGTGTGGCACATAGCCTTGTGTGAAAAATATAAATGTTCCTTCTTTTATGGAATCATAATGTCATTTGAGTATGGCCTTAGCCTTGTTTATTTGTACACCATTCACATGTCCCTTATATGTGGCCTTTAGGACTTACATCTTACATTATATACAAATTTTATGACATTGTGTGATATTACTTGTGTGTTCATTATTTTTTACTTTGGTTCCATGATTAATATCATGCATTGCTTCTATTTTTAATTTGTTTCCATGATACATATCATGCACATGATTCTTATGTTCTATAATTTTATATATATCTAACATAGTTTTAATATTAAACTAAATGAAATATTTGATGTTATGCTACAATCCAATTGAAATATTCACATGTTATTACTTGATTATATCATTCACATATTCTAAAATTTCTATTTTGAGATAAGTGCATTGCATGATATGTCCCTCTTCTCAAAATGGTGGATCACAATGAGATTTACTTTATAATTTAATTCCTCATAAGCAATAAATTTAATATTTATGATAATATATAGTTTTCATAATTACAAAATGGCTCAAAATTTACATATTATTAGGTCAAGTGACATGCATGTAAACTAATTCTTATAAATACTTCAATAAAAATTTCCATATATTTGATGTATATGCATGGGCATGTGTAAACCATTTTTTTTTATTTCAAATAATTACAAGATTAATTGGCATTCTATATCGATACATTAAAGATACGTGGGGCATGATATTCATTAATGTTTATGTTTCTACATGGTAATTTCATATTTCAATTTTTCAAAGCTTTAAAGTTTTAAAGTTAAGAAAATTTCAAATAGAATATAGAACCATCTATTTTAGTGTGATTATTCATTTTGGAAGTGGGCCATGTTGGAGTCTATTGGAACTCAACATCTATGATTGTACATTTTCCATTATGGTGAGACATAGTTTTAGTTCCAATCCTTAAATTATTTTATAGAGTAATATACATACTCAAATTATATTTTAAGAATAAAATCCTTTAAATTTAATGTATTTCATTTATTTTCAAATTGAGACCTAATCACTCTCGATTTACCATTGATTCAAATCCTCAACAAGGTGGCACATCCCCACTTTTCAAGTCACAAGGAAATTAGATTTTAGACTCTTTCAAGTCTATTATTTCCTTTATCTCTTTTAAAATTTCTAGTTTCAAATGTTTAATTTTGAAATATATAAAGTAACTAATTTTAGTGGCATTGTTGTAGGTTTTGCATTAAGACATATTTCATAATCAAGTTTCACATCAAAAGATAAAGTTTATAGACAAAAATAGGTTCACATATAATTTTATCTATTAATATCATTTAATTTAATTAATATAATAAATTTGTGGGAGGATATATTGGGAATATAGACACTCAAATTTAATCATTAAGTTCTTGACAATGTTTAATATTGACATCTTTACCTTACTCAGTCTATTCACTATTTCATTATCTTTAAATATCTATGAGAATTTTCACTATTTCTCTTACTACCTAAAAAATTAAAAAAAAATTAGGCATAAATATTTTACTTATAGAATCCTATCATCCCAATATAAAGAGTCTATTTCCTTCTTAGAGAAGTCCACACTAGGCATATAGGACCACAACTTGGTCATGTCCACTAGTGCAGCCTTGGCCCCCATGATCCAATACTAACTCTTTTAATTAAATATAGCTCATATTTTCCATCATGTGATTATATAAATTTAGGTTAAATAAAATATTCTAATAATTCATCTTTTAAATCACATAATTCCATTCAATACACATCTAATAATCACTTGGAAAATCTATTGCACATTAAACAAAATATCACTAATATTTCCAATTTAAATTTTTATTTATTCTAATAATTATATTTCCAGTTTGAGGGTTCATTTTTTAAGTTAATGTAACTCATAATAAAGCATTCAAATCAATATATATTTTTTAATTCATATATAAAATATCAACATTCACATACTAATTCTAGGAGGGATAACTACATCAGTCTTATGCCCTTTTGGCTTATGTAGGTAACACTCAGATTACTAGTGGTTTTATAAGGATAACTCGTCTATTACCCTTTCCCAATTCCCCCATTTGAATTTAATATCTATTTGGTTTATTTTGAATGAACTAGGATTTTAGTTTTATAGGTATTATTTAGGTCAAATCAGATCCCATAGTCTATCAATAAATCTTTTCAAATAGATACATACAATCAGATAAAAATATTAGTTTTATAGACAACCAAGATTTATCCATAAATCATTAAGTTCTTGACAATGTTTAATATTAACATCTTTACCTTACTCAGTCTATTCATTATTTCATTATCTTTAAATATTTATGAGAATTTTCACTATTTAACTTACTACCTTAAAAATTTTAAATAAAATTAGGCATAAACATTCTACTTACAGAGTCCTATCATCCAAATACAAAGAGTCTATTTCCTTCTAAGACAAGACCACACTAGGCATATAGGGCCACAACTTGGTCATGTCCACTAGTGTGGCCTTAGCCCCCATGATCCAATAATAACTTTTTAAATTAAAGATAACTCATATTTTACATCATGTGTTATATAAATGTAGGTTAAATAAAATATTCGAACAATTCCTCTTTATAATCATATCAAGTTCATTCAATACACATCTAACAATCACTTGTCAAATCTATTGCACATTAAACAAAAGAACATTAATATTTCCAATTTAATTTTTTATTTATTTTAAAAATTATATTCCAATTTTAAGGGTTCATTTTTTCAGGTTAATGTAACTCATCATAAAGCATTCAAATCAATATATATATTTGAATTCATGTATAAAATATCAACATTCACACACTAATTCTAGGAGGGATAACTACAACAGTCTGATGCCCTTTTGGATTATGTAGGTAGCACTCGGATTACTAGTGGTTTTATAAGGATGGCTCAACTATTACCCTTTCAAAATTCCCCCCTTTGAATTTAATACCTATTTGGTTTATTTTGAATGAACTAGGATTTTAATTTTATAGGTATTATTTAAGTCAAATCAACTCCTATAGTCTATGAATAAATCTTCTCAAATAGCTACATACAATTAGATAAAATAATAGATTTATAGACAACCAAGATTTGGCCATAATGAACATATAAGGATATATTGAAACCCTAGCCACATAACATGACCTTATCTTAGTCCATCATAGTTTTAGACACCTTAAACTAGCCACCAATAACCTCCAACCAGTGTTTTGACCAATTTCCACTTAAAATGCATAATTTGGCATAAAAACACTAAAACACATTAAATGAGTTGAAATTGAAATATTCAAGTTCTGATTTTGGCTAGGGTATCCCTAAATGGGGTAATGCAATTTATGGGCCAGTTAACATTGATCAGATCATTTTGAGTCAAAATGCCAAATTTGCACCTAGGTGCTCTAGATTGCTCTTTCCTATCAAATATTCTACATAAAACACATTCCTTTGTTATTTTTTATTGGTAAAATCTTAAATGGGAATATAGTTCCAATGCATCTAACAGTGACTTCCAATTCCAATCCAGTCAAATTTTGGACTAATAACAAGGCATTCAGATCAATTTGAGTAATTTGTGCATAAAGTGTTTAGTCATGCTTAATAGACAATTAATCTAAATCAAGGCCTAATTAATAATTCTATAGAAACTTGTTGAATATTTTTTTTTGGAAATGAATATTAAATATCTGCATCATCAAGTGACCTCATTTCTTGGGAAGACATCCTTAGGACAAAAATGCCACAAATATTAGGATTCATGCCCTCCATGCCTCTTAATTTCTCCTTCCTCCAATTTCATGATGAGGATAATTATAAACTTAATTCTAAAAATTGAATTAATCCTCAACCACACATCTCAATCTCAGGATGGATGATTTAGGTTGATTCTAGACATTTTCAAAAATCTATAAATAGAGAGGCCATGAACATATTTTCTAAGCTAGTTTTTGGTGCAAAGTTATAATGTAAAAATATATTCAAGAATCCATTTAAATTATTGTTACCATGCCAAATTTATTTTAATCCAAGCCAAGTGACAAGCCAAAGGTGCCAAGGATAGATGGAGGTAGCCAAGATTTCATTACCAAGGACTTCATGAGCACAAGCCGAGTAAGCCACCACTACAAAGGCATTTGGAGCATCCAAGGAAGGTGAAGGAATTATTGTGTTTTATTCCTTTATTTTTAGTTGTGTTTGTCATTTTTTTTTGTTACCAAACTCTCCTTAGTGTATAGGCCTATAGATGTTATGATATTAGTGTGTTTCTTTTATTTTGTTTTCATTTTGGAACTAACACCATACTAACCATCCTCTCTTAAGTCAAATTCCTAGATCTACATATGGCATGCCCAATGGGATAAGATGCATCACACACATGAATAATATCACTTTTTAGCTCTAAAATATTTATTTGGACCCTTAAAACTCTTACAAATTAATTTTCTAACTTTATTTTGCCATTTTTATTTGCCATAGTTTTTACATAGTAATCGATGTCAAAAAGTAAGATCAACATCAATTACATATCTTAATTGATGTCAGTTATCAAAACTGACATTTTTTGTATAGTTTTCATCAGTCACATTGGTATAAATGATGTCAGTTGGATAACTGACATTAGTTAGAAAATGTCACCATCATCGATTATATAAATTCACGTCGATCACTTTGTTTTTTTTAAAACATAGACTTGAGAGATCTTTTTGTAAATTTTATTATTTTAAACCAAAAATATCTTCAAATCTAAAGGACATGCTAACATTTTTATTGCAAGACAAAGCTTGAAATTTGATAAAAACCTATTTAGATCACCATTTGCATGCTTTAAAAATCAATTATGAACCTTGTTTTGGTGTTTAACAAAAGAATTTAGATGTTTGTGGTGAATGTTTTCAAAGTTACAACTAAGACCAAGGGGTCAAATGAGCACCACCAAATATTTCATTTGGACTTAAAATTGAACACACTTGTAAATTTTTATTTGCAATAGTTGTTTAATTAGATTTAGTTTGGCAATAAGAGGAATGTTACATGTATGCTCTTCCATTTTTCCCCTTTAGGTAACCCTTTCAATCAAAATAACCATTCCTATTTCAAATATCCTAGTCCAAGGCTTAGAAATAAAGTCATCTAAAACACTCCCCAAAAACTTGTCAAATTTTGGGTGACCTTAAAAAAGACCCTATAGTTTTTATACTTTCATGTTTTCTTTATTTTCATGTAAACTTTGATTTCAAGGGGGACTTCATCACCTCCCACAAGTTCTTTATGGAAGCTTTAACCCAATGTTTTATCTCCCATTAATGAATTTATTTGGCTCCTAATTGGATTTGCACATGGGACATAGTGGTACTTTGGACATCGCACTATACTGAGTGAATAGCAAGATGTAGTGGTTACAAAAAGGAATAGACCTTTTAGAAACAAGCCAAGTGATATGGACCCAAAATCCATACATTTATTTTTAATTATTTATTGTAAAAGTCATTGTGCAATTGATTCCCCTAAATCATTCCAAAACTTGTTAGATCTTAGACAAATCCCCACTTGCCATGGAAGTATTATTGGTGCAAGGTGTGCTTCAAGGTCTAGGTCATAGTACTGTCATTTGAGAGAAGGGGGGGTGTAAAAAACCTACTATATAATGCACATTTACTTGTGTATGAACACTTAAAATCCTCTCAAATGATGTATATTTATGGATTCCAACAATACCAAGAAACCTTGTCAGTTTAGGATCTAAGAGTGGTTAATTAGTTGGTCTTGTCCTAGATAAATGCCTTTTTTGAAGTCAAAAATTCATGTAAATAAACAATACAAACCAAACATATAGTCCAAATTTTTGTTTAAACAAAGAGGCATTATGTTCCCTATGTGAGATTATCAATTTGCCCTGTTCAAAATTTCATCAAAAACTTGAGAGTCATATCATCCACTTTGGCATAGTTATGCTTCCCAATTGAGTCTAGACCTTTACCAAAGTTGTTTAAGTCCATTTATAATCCAAATTTGAAATTTCACCTTTATAAGTTCATAGGGTTGATGTGTTAAGTGGGTTGAAAATTTAAACTAAACTTGAGGGAACTTTAGTTTAATTTCCTATTTGGGTTGAAGGTAGTTTAACACTCATAATCATTGTCATCACTTGATAGAATTAAGCCTTTTTGTGTTAAACACTTATACTTTGAGTCTATGCACCACAACATTTTGAATCAAGAAAATTAGTGTTATTCTATTATAATTATTGGAGAACATATTTGCCTTAAAGAGTTCTTGAAACAAACCTTTTTGTCACACCTTTTAGGTAGTATAGTGTCATTACACTGCCCAAAACATTTAAAATTTTGTTTCATAGACCCTCTTGTATAGAGTTATAAATTTGTTCCTACATTTTCAAGACTAATCCAAGTGTACTTTTATGATCTTTTGTATAAAATAGTTATACTATTCACTTTTGTTTAGCTTATTTGTCAAAAGAACCAAATTTTATACCATTTTTTATGAGAAAATAAACTATTTATAAAGTGACTTTTGTTTCATACCGTACACCTAGTTGATCAAGTTCATGTCCAAGAATTAAATGCCTAGTGTTTATTAAATGTGTTTCAAATATATTAGATTAAATTTTTTATCTATTTTCAAAGTTTAGCTTTTGACACCATTTGGCCAAGAGTCCTAGTGCATGACTTTTTTGAGCCTAGATTTTGACATTGAGTTCGGCCAAAAGACCTAAAAAATTTTAAATTTATAGATTAGAATGATTTGAAACACTTCAACCTTAGATTTTGGCATTTTTATTTTTGGTCCATTTACTTGGTTATCTTTATGTGAATATTGAAATGTTAGATACTTCATGCTAGCTTGTTTCCTCACAAATCTTTGCATGAACATTTTGATCCTTTTGATGAATCTAAACCAAATTAGAACATCATATATTTAATACATTGTCATTTTTAGAGTTTATATAATTATTTGACCTTTTATCACAAAATATTGACTATGGATCCCAACATGTATTCCTACACTCATAAGGACGCATGTAAAATCTTGGGATTAGTAATGTCGTTGCATAGGAATAAATGGTGTAAGACCCCTATGTAGATAATATTGCTTATGAGATGGATTCTTATCCCTCTTAAAATACTCAATCAGGGGTACAAATCCAAGATCCATTCTCTAACTATCTAGTTAACACACCACCTTATTCAAAACAAGACCATGAACAAACTACACAATACCTAGTTACAATACCCATAGTGGATGAGCCAGTTCTTCAATAGTTATATTATACTAGTGTTGCTTCCACATGTGATCCATTTTTGTTTTAGTGACATTTTTTAGAGAACAAAGATGAGATTATGGTTAGAGCCATAGAGGTAGGGGCAAAGTTTCCATTAGACTTCCCCCATGAAAATTTACCAAGTCTAGTAAGAGTGCCCCATAATATTAGTTACAATCAATAGGATTCTTCTAAAAATCCTATGGCTCTAGTCCAAACAACGTATCAAGACCCTAATATATCTAATCGAGGTAAAAAAATCATTGAAGATCACTTTAACCAAATGTAGATAAAATATCAAACATACCTAAATCTAGCACATGATTTTAATTAGATGAACATGGTGAGTAAGCCTCTCATTGACCTAATTAATTCAATAGAAGTGTTGATAGAGTTAACTAGACAAGATAATTTGAATTTTGACCCATTCATACAAATCACTTTGATAGATAACTTGATGCATATGTCCATTATTAAAGAGATGTCTTTGGCCTCTACATATAATAATGAGCTAAATGTAGTGGATAATGTGTAAAAACTGTCCAATCTTGATCAAAGCAGTACTAATTCATAAACAACTAGCCAAAAACATGTGCCTATAGTTAATCCCATGAGTAGATCATCATACCAGGGAATCGGTGTTTGTACACTCCAACCTCAACTAGTTGCTTCTTCAAGTGTAAAACCTACAAGATTATGTATTTAAGCATTGGCTAATGTCATGCCTCAATGATAAAATGTTATGAATCCTCCTCCTCCTTAATAAGTAATGATTAGTACTCCATAACAATAGGTACAATCTAGTGTATCAATGCAAATGATGACAAATACATTTCCACCTCAATCAGGGGCAATTAATGTTTCACATCGCTAGATAATGATGAAGATACCTCTTTAATCATAGACTAATATACCAATTCAAAACCAAGAAATAACTAATCAATAATGTAAAAATATTGGTTAGTGATAGATGCCAAATTTACAACCTTCTCTCACTTCCTTATAGGGATTCAAATAACAAAGAGGTCCCCATGTTTCTCAAATACCTACTAGACAACAATTGGTTCAAAATGTGCCACAAATTTAGAGATAGGGTATTGGTCCATAAGTTCCCACTCAGCAACAAGGTTAAATTAGTTGGTAACATGTCCCTTTTCAACCACATTAGGCACAATATATTTATATCCCTCTATCCCAACCACAAAATCCTCCAAGTCAAACCTTTATCACTGACTGAAACAAAAATATCACACAACCAAGTGTTCAATTTCAAGTACATCCTAATCCACATATGTGTATTCTTAGTCTATTCCACAATTAAACCAATATACCCTAATATGTATCTCCATCATAACCTGGTCAAAGTATCCCACTTGTGACCTCCCAAACCAATATTATCCCTTAAACCAATGTTCCTTCTAGTTTCTTATCCAAAGAATTACAATAGATGAAGGATGCAATTACTACCATTCAAGTTGGTAAATAGATTAAAAAGTTCAAATTAGATGACATATGTTCTTATCCCTTCAACATGGTGTATTTTTAGATACCATTTCCTCTAGGATATGAACCACCAAAATTCAACAAATACAAAGGGAAAGGTGACCCTAAGGCTCATTTGACCGAATTCTTTATCGCATGTCAACTAGTGGTATATAGTGATATTTATATTTTAATTTTTTTCTAAGGAGCTTGGATAGACAATCCTTGAAGTGGTTTTTAAAGTTGCCTAAAAATTTAGTAATGGATTTTGATGATCTGTCTAATGAGTTTATGCAGCCCTTTTCCTATAATCTCAAGTATGAGATTTCATTAGTGGACTTAATGCAAGTAAAGAAAAAATATGGTGAGAGATTTTAAAGCTATTTACAGTGATGGAGAGCCCTTTTAAGCTATTTCACCCATAGTTTACTGGATAAATAATTAGCCACTATGTTTACCAGAAATTTGCACAGTGAGATAGCTTATCATTTGGAACTATAATGTGCACATACTTTCAAGGAAATCATTGACAAAGGCTTGTTGATTGAGTGAGATCTCATTAATAAAATAGTTATCAAGTTTAATTCAAATAATCAAAATCAAGGTACTAATCAAGGAAATAAATAACATCGACATCCCATTTAAAATCCAACATCACAACTAATAGGCCAATAACTAAGAAAGACCGAAGTAATTCAACTGTAATAAGAATGTTGTGGGAAATGGAGTAACCAAATATTGTCATGTCTAAATGGTGAAAACATCATCTACACCACTACTTTATCTTACTCCTACCTAGAAACTTCTCCAACCAATATCATAAGCACAATAACCAAGACATGCACAACAAATATAGCAACCTTTACTATTACAAACCCCTCCTCTTAGGAGAACCATGCTTAGAAATCATGTCTTTAGTGACCTAGGAGAACCTATTGAGTCTATATTTTATAATCTTTCTACCACTAATCTAACTAGTTAGCATATACCAAAGCATTATCTGTAAGGCATTCCTTATCTTGATTGGTACCATGAAAATGAATTCTATGACTATCATCAGGTTAGCGGGCATAATCTACGAAGATGTGTCCAAATCAAGCATTTATTTGAGAATATGTTGGATAATAGGGAGATAACATTGGATAATGGTAATTCCACTTCCAATTAAACTCTTGAGATTTATCAAAACCCCTTTCCCTAACATAATAATCAATAACATTAAAATAATAAACAACAACAATAGCTAGTGTAGCATCAAATCAATAGTATCAAAATCAAAGGCTAAACCAGTACAATTAATAAAATCAATAATATAACACATAATGACAAAAAAATGGATAAAACTAAGGTCAAAATGGTAACAACTAACAAAACTACCATGCAATTACACATGACTACAACAGGGTTGTAGGTCAAATTTTATGGGATAGTGTTAATGCCATTTCCATTAGTCTTAAACTAAGCCCTAATCAGCCTAGAATATTGCTAAACAATAACATTTAGACAAATTACATGGATAATCCTTCTTTGACCTAGGAATGTATATAGGCAAATAACAAACTAGGACTTCCCCTTTTGGAATTTATATCAACAACTCATCCTTGCCACATGACCATATGTGAGTGCACCAATAACCAAGACTTGTCCTATCTAGTCCCACACCATTCCCAATATTGGTTAGCAATAATGGTATAGTATTTAATCTTTATTTTGAAATCATAACTCAGAGATCAAAGATTACAATCCCATGCCCATAACTATCTTTCACTATGCTTATCATCCAACCAACCATTCCATCTCAAAATAAACCATTCACTACTAACCAAGACAAAAAATTGGATATTATGGAACAATAACAAAAGAAACTAGCATAAATTTCTATTCTAGATTTGCTATGAACACCAATAATCTATAAGAACATCTTGAATTGAGTTTTTGACCCAATCCATTATTTCTAGTGACATATCCCCTGATAAATTTCAATCTTTGTTTAGACACCTAACTCTAGCCTAACAAGTCACATTCAACCAAAGAAATATGTCTTGTCTTGGCCCACTCCATAATAATACTTTATACATAAAAGTTTATATAAGATGGCATAAAGTGAAACATGTCCTTATAGACAATGGATCCAGCCTCAACATAGTGTCTCTAAAGCTCATCAAGCTTCTTGGGTACACAATGGCATATCTCCAGCCAAAAACAATAACTATCAAAGCCAATGATAATTAGAAAAGAGAATCACAAGACACCATTATTTTGTCAGTTATAATTGGGCCTTTGACCCATGATACACTTTATCATGTGCTTGATCTTGAGTTATCATATAATATGCTTCTAGGCAGACCTTGGTTATATGAGATTCACGTAGTCCCATCAATGTTGCTCCAATGTATCAAGTTTTCCCACTCAAGGATGAAAGTTAATATTCTAGGAGATTTACACCCATATGAACACTATAAACATTTTGAGGCTAAATTTCAAATCTAAAATTATCAGTACAACATGAATCTAAGTTCTAAGCAAGATAAAGGAAAACCTATACTTATTGATCCTTTACCTGATAATTGTATAGATCCTAATACCTTGGATTCCCTTTCCCACATGCCACCTCCTGAAGCTTCTAATCATTTCACCATTTTGGATAATGGATCGAGAGAGTATGTGACCCATGATACATTTCATATTGCCAATCTTCCTTAAAATCCAAAAATCTTTGGGTGACCTAAAGTCACCCCACATATGCATTGGCAACAAAGGAACAAAGATAAGGGACCTATCACATTTGTACTAGCATCTAACATAGAACTTGACCCTCTTGAAGGAGATGAATCATGGTTATACAATGACAACTAAACTAATTTTTACTAAAATGCAAAGTATCATATTCCTAATAAGATCATGGAGTGTCACAATTATGAAGGAAAAGGCCTTGTGTTGAATCAATAAGGAACCATTAAGCCAATTCCCATGATTAAGTATGAAAGACCTTATGGACTTAGATTTAAACCATCTGGGGGTGACCCCACATATCTTATTCAAACTCTATCATCGATGACTAGTAATGATGATGCTGACAATAAAATAGAGTTTGATCATTACCTCACCTTTGATGACCTAGCTAAAACCAAATTGTTTGATAACAATGCCATTTGTACCCTTACCCTAGCCATTCATCATAACCCCTTGTCATTATATTATCCCCAACTAATAGATTGGGACCAACAAGAATCCAGTCTGTCAATTGATGAGTTCCAAAATGATGAGGTATTTTGTGACTTTTTAGGCCTTAAAGACAATGTTCTATTAGGAGATCACAAATCAAGATTCTCAATCACATTGGATCCTATATCCTATTTTGGAGAGTGAGTGAACACCCTTATCCAAAAATGAATAAGTAAAACATTGAGGTCCCAAAATGAAAACCTCATTGAGGCACTCATTCTTATTTAAATTTAGACCAGGAAACCACCAACAATAAACTTGCTAATTGATTTCAGTTTAGTTTTGAGAAATAACAAGTATTTGATCAAATTCTTCAAGAATTTTAGACTATTTTTATCACATGGCTAGATCTCCCATTAGGGGACTCAGATTCATCATGCCTAGGAGAATTTGAAGAGCAAGTCCTAACAGAGGACCCTAACATCATTCAATATTTCAAGTGATTGCCTAATATCCTAGAAGATGGTTTAACCCTTATAGTTAAATATAGAATAGATTTAAATATTAGGACTCCATCAGATTTGAATTGGATAAAATTTTGAGCATCCCTCACTGAGGAGGAACATGACATATTTATAGATCTGTTAAGAGAATTTGTAGATATCTTTACATGGGCCTATTATGACATACCAGCTTTAGACCCCAGCTTGGGTTTGTACCACCTTGTGGTTAATCTTGATGCCAAACTGGTAAAATAAATGTTATGTAGGATGAATCCTTGCATTTTTGTATTATAAAATAAAGAGTTGGAAAAACTCTTAGAAGTTAGACATATCCAATCTGTTGACTACTCAGAATGGATCTCTAATGTGGTACCTATTAGCAAAAAGCTTGAAGGGGTCAAAATTAGTACTAATTTTTGAGACATCAACAAAGCTTATCCTAAAGATGATTTTACCTTGCCTAATATAAAAATTATCATCAACTCCATGGTAGTTTATGAAATTCTTTCAATCATATATGGATTTTTAGGATACAACCAGATCAAAATAACACTAGAATACCAACATAAAATATCATTCACCACTCCATGGGGAACATTTTATTATTAGGTAATGCCATTAGGCCTTAAGAATGTTGAGGCTAGATATTAAATGGTGATGAATATCATATTACATGATGTGATGCATGATATTGTTGAAGACTATGTTGATGACATATTAGGAAAATCCAAAATTAGGGCCAACCATCTAATAGTGTTGTGTAAGATATTTTAAAGATTATGAGAGTACAAAGTTAGAATCAATCCAAATAAATGTGTGTTCAATGTAACTTTAGGTAAATTACTTGGCTTCATAGTGACATATAGAGGTATTGATGTTGATCTAGATAAAGTCCATGCTATAACTAAGATGTCACCACCAACCAATTTAAAGTAACTCCATAGTTTGTAAGGTAAGATCCAGTCAATCTAACATGTCATATTTCAGTTAGTAGACAAGTGTCATCCATTTACACACCTTTTAAAGAAGGGATTTGCATTTCGCTAGGATGCTCACTACCAAATAGCTTTTCAACAACTCAAAGATTATCTTTTTAATCCACCTATTTTATTACCTCCTATGCTAGGAAAGCCATTATTTTTATACCTATCAGCTATTGACCATGTTCTAGGAGCACTCTTGGATCAACATGATGGCAATGGAAAGGATCATGTTGTATACTACCTAAACCATACCTTGGTTACATATGAACATAACTATGCACATATTGAAAAAGCTTGTTTGGCTATGGTCTTCACATCTCATAAACTACACCATTACATGTTGAACAATAATACCATGGTCATTTCAAAGGTAGATCCACTCAATTATCTACTATCTGAAACAACTTTGCAAAGTATAATGCTAAATGGATCATGTTTCTTAGTGAGTTTGACATAGAGTATGCCAATCAAAAGGCAATCAAGGGACAAGTTCTTATAGATCAATTTGTTAAAGCACCTCTCATAGACACACAACCACTCACATTTCAATTTCTTGATGAATCCATAATGATCGTCATTGACACACCCCTTGAGGATCATCTATAAAAGCTATATTTTGATGGTTCATTTACTCCACATGGATTAAGGGTAGGACTATTAGTTATTACACCATAGGGATATCTAATCCCAAAATCATTTATAATCATCTTTCCTTGTACAAACAACATGGCCAAGTATGAAGCACTTATTGTAGGAAATTAACAAGTAGTCTAGTGGAACATATCTCATCTCCAAGTTTATGGTGATTCTCAGTTAATCATCAATCAGAGCATTGTTAAGCATGGAATATACTGAGAGGGGGGGCGAATCAGTATATTATATATCTTATAAATCTTTACATTAACCAAATTCCACTTAATTAATCAGTTAAGATATGCAATAAAACTCAAACAATAAACATCACACAAGACAGAGAGAGACACCAGATATAACATGGAAACCCAATGTGGGAAAAACCACATAGAATCAATCTCAAATATATTCATGAGAACAACCCCACAGGAGCACCATACCCCTTTGCCAAGTACAAACCTTAGCTTCAATTTGTGAGCACCAACCCATAGGAGCTTCAAACCCCTTTGCCGAGCACCAAACCTACACCTATTCGTGAGCACCAACCCACAAGAGCACCAACCCCTTTGCCAAATACCAACTCAGAAACATTTCATGAGCACTAACCCATAGGAGCACCAACCCCTTTGCCAAGCACCAACTCAGCAACAATTCTTGAGCACCAACCCACAGGAGCACCAACCCCTTTGTGTATACCACACACCTATCTCTAAATGTTGCTATCTCAACAAATGATAGATCAATACAACATCTTCTTCCTCTCTCTCACTTTTTCTCTTCTAAGCTAGATATAACAAATACAAATCATCTCTCACAATTGTTCTTCTAAGCTATATATTACAATATCAAATCAACCTCTCACTTCCACATTACAAATGGCTACTCAAGCCTTTATTTATAGCTTGCCAAATGACCTTTGGCCTTCCCCCTTTGTGACCTTTCATTCCTCATGGAAAATGGTGCCAATCTTAGATGACCCTTCATATCCAAGCATTTGAAAAGTCATGTGATGACCCTTCATGACGAAAAATGTCTTTCCCACTTTTGTCCTTATCTTTGGTGACTTTTCATATTCCTTAAAGTGTCCCTTCATGAGAAATTTGCCCTTTACTCTTTTGTCTTCACTTGGTGACTCTTGGTATTCCCCAAGATGACTCTTCATGGGAAAATGCATCCCATCCTTCTTTTATCTTTATCCCATGACTCTTAGACTTCTCCATGGGCCCTTATTTTGTCTCATATGTAACCAAAAATATATTCATTAATATTAAATAAATATGAACTCATATTAGCCAAGATAAATAACATTAAATGCAATGGGGCCTTTATCACCAATAATACTAAACCTTTGACATCAATGACAATATTTCCAACAATATCCCCCTTTGTCATTGATGGTAACCTCAATCCTAAAACTACCACATCCTGTCACCTGCACATATCGTTATCTAAAAACATACAGTAACTCCCCCTTACTGTAGCAACTTGTACCTATTTTCTGCACCTATACCTGTACCTATTATTCTCCCCCTTTGACATCAATGGAAAAGGGCCTACCTAGTGCTAACACTTAGCTCCCCCTCACTTGATGATGAACATCAATGGAAGTAAGTAATAGAAATTACTCCCAACTCCTCTCACCGATCTTTGAGAAGAAATCTGATTTTACCTATCCTTTGAGAATCTACAATCAACTTATTTGAATATTTCCTTCTGTATGAAACTTTAAGGTGTATCTTTGATCACATATTTTCCTTATGCTTATAAAACATTCTTAGTCTTGGTTCTACCATTATCCAAAAATAAAGTACCTTTTCGGGCTATCCTGGAAGTGGTTTTATCTTCGAATCTCACTGTACCACCATTGATCTTCTTTACTCTTATCTCCTATCATATGCCTTGAACATCCACTACCAATGAACCATGGCTGATCTTTATTTCTTACATGCAAAGCCATTTTCACCAACATAGAATCTTCAGGTTGTTTCTTTTGCCATGAACATGTCTAAACCTTCTTCCTGATGAATGGAACTTTGAAACTCTGATCCTTCTTCATTGAATCTGCATGAGTATTCTTTTCCTTCTTTCTAAAACTATTAGCTCTTTTTCAACATTCTAATTTCCTATGACCATAATCATTTGAAACACTACATATGCAAGAATCATTCTAATAGCCTCAAACCATAATATTGATGCAAAATTTTCTTCAAAAATATATTCCCTCAAAAGATATACAAATTAATTTGCCAAATCACCTTCTTGTCATGCAACATAACCAAGACCCAATAGCATCCACCATGCTTCAATTTTCTTAAAAGTGTCTCCTTGAAGCCTAGAAGAGACACCCCCACACAAAAGGGTTCTAGAAATAAATCTCAGGAGATTCCCACATCTCCTCTGTTTCTTCCTTGATCTTCATGTGTTTTTCTTTTAGAATCCGTTTAAGCATGTCTAACCTTTTTGACTTACTAACTTATCATTTATGATGTTTTTCTTTTTCTCAACTTTTGCAACTATCTTATCTTGACAAAACTCATGCTCAAATATAACAAGAGATTTTGCACAATCCTTCTTATCTGATTCTTTATCTACTATAGCAAGTAATTCATTTTCATTCTTAAACTCAACCTGATCAACCTTTACTATTTTAGGTCTCCAAACCTCAATTTGTCTTTTCTCATATTTTCTAGGGTCTCTGTAACCTTTGACATACTTTGAATATCTCTTTACTTTATTTTGGCATAATCTAGCAATATGTCCAACCTCATGACAACAAAATCAAACAATATTTCTCATACCTTTTTCTTGAATCTGACTGAGATCTCCCTTTGACTGATTGATTCTCCTCATACAATCTCTTGCCCTATGACTAACATGACAACAAACAAAACAACGGCCATGAAAAGAATTTGAAAACTTGAAAGCATTGGGCTGCCTGATTGGCTTCTTTGATTTGCCTGCAAAACCTTCATCCTTCTTTCCTTGGACTGATATTTCATGATGTTTGTCAACCTTGATTATAAGCTTCTCATGATTATCCTTTAAAGAACCTAACTCATCCTTCAAATGATTACACTCTTCTTCTTTTGATGTTAAAATTGAAGTTGTAACCTCTAACTGATTCTTAAGATCCTAAATAAATATCTTATTTTCTTTTACTTCTATAGCCAACTTAGAATCCAAGATACACACCTTTTCCTTAAGAGGTTCAACCATAGATTTCAATTCTTGATTCTCCTTCTTTAGCTTCTTGGCCATCTGTACTTTTCCTTTGATCTACCTTCAAGCTGTTAAACCCTTTCTAAAAGAACCTACTCTAATACGAATTGTTAAGCAAAAATATACTGAGAGGGGGGGTGAATCAGTATATTATATATCTTATAAAACTTTCCCTTTAACCAAATTCCACTTAATCAAACATTCAAGATATGTAATAAAACTCAAACAATAAACATCACACAAGATAGAGAGAGACACCAGATATAACATGGAATCCCAATGTGGGAAAACCCATAGAGAATCAATCTCAAATATATTCATTAGAACAACCCCATAGGAGCACCATACCCCTTTGCCAAGTACAAACCTCAGCTTTAATTTGTGAGCACCAACCCACAAGAGCTTCAAACCCCTTTGCCAAGCACAAACCCAGCACCTATTCATGAGCACCAACCCAAAAGAGCACCAATCCCTTTGCCAAGCACCAACTCAGCAACAATTCATGAGCACTAACCCAGAGGAGCACCAACCCCTTTACCAAGCACCAATTTAGCAACAATTCATGAGCACCAACCCACAGGAGCACCAACCCCTTTGTGTATACCACACACCTATCTCTCAATGTTTTTATCTCAACAAATGATAGATCAATACAACATCTTCTTCCTCTCTCTCATTTTTGTTCTTCTAAGCTAGATATAAAAAATACAAATCATCTCTCACAATTGCTCTTCTAAGCTAGATATTACAATATCAAAGCAACCTCTCACTTTCACATTACAAATGGCTACTCAAGCCTTTATTTATAGCTTTCCAAATGACCTTTGGCCTTCCCCCTTTGTGACCTTTCATTCCTCATGGAAAATGGTGCCAATCTTAGATGACCCTTCATATCCAAGTATTTGAAAAGTCATGTGGCGACCCTTCATGACCAAAAATGTCTTTCCCACTTTTGTCCTTATCTTTGGTGACTTTTCATATTCCTTAAAGTGTCCCTTCATGAGAAATTTTCCCTTTACTCTTTTGTCTTCACTGGTGACTCTTGGTATTCCCCAAGATGACTCTTCATGGGAAAATGCATCCCATCCTTCTTTTGTCTTTATCCCGTGACTCTTCGACTTCTCTATGGGCCCTTATTTTGTCTCATATTCAACCAAAAATATATTCATTAATATTAAATAAATATTAACTCATATTAGCCAAGATAAATAACATTAAATGCAATGGGGCCTTTATCACCAATAATACTAAACCTTTGACATCAATGACAATATTTCCAATAGGCATAGATCATTTTCATACCAAAGATGATAAGTTGGTTCCATATAGTGCCATGGTTAAAAATTTTAAGTAACACATTAAAAATATTCAATTTTAGCATATACCAAGGGCTAGTAACAAAACTACATATGCCATGGCTACTATCGACTCTCTTATTTTAAAAATAGATAAAGTTATAGAGTATCAGTTCCTCATCAAGAATTTGTCAACACCAGCTCATGAACCTTCAACTGTTGCCATAATTTGTGATATTGTTGGTCCTAATTTTATCTAGTACTCAGACCTTTACAACTACCTTCATGACTAGGCTCTACCACCTAAACTATCGTAGAAATAAACTAAATCCTTCATTCATCATTCCAATCATTATAATCTACTTGGATCTACCCTTTACCATCATAGTTTTGATGAAACTCTACTTTGTTGCTTAACATTGACAAAGTCTACACTAGCGTTAAGAGAATTTCATGAAGGAGTATGTGGTGTTCATTCTAGTGGGGTAGTCTTGCCCAAAAATCTCTTATGTACTGGTTATTACTTTCCCACAATGGATGTAGATGCCACCAAATATGTAAAGAAATGTGATAAATGTCAATAGTATGCTAATCTGATTCATGCCCCAATAAAAACTTTGAAACTAATGTTGACACAATGGCCATTTTCTACATGAGGACTTGACCTTATTGGTAAGATCAACTCCACTTCATTTGACAACCATAAACATATCATTATTGCCACTAAGTATTTCACTAAGTGGGTTGAAGCTATACCCCTCACATGATTGGAAAGGAAATTTACAAATTCATATTCAACCATCTCATTTGCCACTATGGTATCCCTTTTAACATTATATCTGAGAATGGAGGATCATTATAAAATAAGGATGTAGACCAGCTATGTACTAAATATAACATCAAATAGTATTTATCTATAGCATATTACCCTAAAGGTAATCGCCAAACTAAGGCACTCAACAAAACCATTATCAATATTATCAAAAATATTTTCAATGATGCCAATTGTGATTGGAACTTGTAGATATTCCCTTTCCTTTGGGCATACCATACCAATCATCATACCCCCATAGGAGCCAATATATACTCACTTATCTATGCCACTAAATTCATCCTTCCTATTGAGGTAAAATTGACTTCACTATGCATCTCTTTCAGGCATGTCCTAGATGATCATGACTATAGAGTAGCCCACCTACAAGAGTTAGACCTACTTGATGAGAAACACACAACTATGCTCAAAAATCTTCAAGTGTATCAGAACTAACTCAAATGTCACTATAATTAATGTGTTAAGTATAAAAAATTTGAACTTGGTGATTTTTTACTTAAAGAAAACTAAAAGAACACCACAGCTAAGAAGAAACATAAAGGGAAATTAAAACCAAACTAGATAGGGCCTTTCATCATCACTATATATTATGGATAATGAGCATACAGGTTCACCACACTAGATGGAGACAAACTTCTAGAGCTAATGAATATTATTCATCTTAAGTGATATTATGCTTAACCACTAAGGTGTATTATCTGTAAGGACCATTTTAGTTATGCCATTTTATCACTATTCTTATTTGTACAAATACCATCTTTATCTATCCTCTTCACTGTACTCACTTTCTTCTTCCAACCTATCAGCCTAGTATGCTCTAAATCCTAGACTATTTGACCTTAATTTTTTCCATTCATTACATAGTTATAACATTGAGGTATCTAATTAGTTTAATTAGTTGGTTTAATTACTTTAGACAAAGATCATATTTTGGGATATTGTGATAGAATTTTTAGTAGTTGTATCCTTCATTTGTTATTCATTTCTTATCATTGATCTTGCTACTAGTTATAACCACCTTTGAGAAATTTAGTACCATTGATATATGCCATTGTGTCCTAGTTATAACCACCTATGGGTAAACTAGGGGCAATATTGAGCCTTGATTTACCAACTCACCACTTCTTATGTTGTACTATGCCTTTTTACCAACTGTGTTTGTTCTGTTTGAATTGACTGCTACATTCATCAAATTCCTCCACTATAAGGGTGGAACTATAATGAATTAATGTCCTACTTTTGGACTATGTTTTTAGTACTCAATACTTATTGAGGTTATCTCAACCATGATCTCACCATTTTGCAAGCAACATAAACCATGTTCTCACCATTTTATGAGCAACTTAAGCCACACACTCACTATTTTTTGAGCAACCTAGGTTTGAATGCTCTCACCATTTTGTGATCTTGAACCATTGGGTGTCTCATCATTATTAATTTAGTTGAGATACTTCCAAAATTCTAGAAACATTTGTAAATTCATTAGAAAAACCAAAAACATTTGACCACTTTTTTTCCTTAACTATTGTAGTAACCCTTACTAAGTTACAAGAAAACCACTTGTCACTTAGTTTTCCCATCCTTTTTGTCCTTTTCTCTCATGCACTCGCCATTGTGGAAAGACAATTCCTCTTCTTCTATCACATCCATTCCATTTGTTTTCATCAATTATCACATTCTTCTCATTCCCTAGGAGAACTACATTTGGCTTGAAGTTTTTTATTAGATATTACATCCATGGAACTATGTAGGCAGCATCCACTTGCCTAGTACATATGTAGACAACTCAGCCACCCCCTTCCTTTTATTTTATTTTGCCACTTTGTTCATTTATTCAGTTGTTGCCTATTTTCTAAGGGCAATGTTCATATGGTTTCTATTACATTATTTGTTTATTTGTTTTTGTTAATTTTATTTGTTTGTCTGTCTGTTTGTTTACTTTCAGCACTGCTACCTTGATTTAGTTTATTTGTGTTCATTGGGTGATTCCTTTCACACACTTTCACTTGAATCTATCCATATTCACATGTTTACATTATCATCATGGTTTCTATCATTGGTGCATTTTTTTCTATTGAGTATTGGATTATGGGAGTCAATCCTTATGCATATTTTAGCCAAGTCCTCATGATGTTATAACATGATGCCTAACAACACATGCTACAAGAAACCTTACCTTCAAGAATTCTATTCAACAATGGTGGTATGTCTTCATCACTAACATCCTGATTCAATCCTAATCATATCCCAAATAGAGTAATTAACCATGAAATAATTTCAACCTTTATTAGTTTGGATGAGCATCTCCCTACTAGTAGGTTGTTCCAATTCATCATTACCCTCTGTATTAAGTTATCATCATCCTCAACCAATTATATCATGTTTTCCATAATCAAGGTCCAATTATTATATCACCTATGGGCAAATCATTGCACACCGTCCCACCTACATTTCTCAATGATTATAACCACCTTTATGAAAATCATTGTGTTGTCTCCACTTTATTTTTTATACTTATATATGGGAATTTTATTTTCTTATTTGTCTATCCTAATCGGGGTAGCTCCATATTCTCAATGATTATAACCACCTTTGGGCAAATCATTGTGTTATCATACCACATTGCCACTATCAGGGTATAATGTTTATATCCAACTTTGGGCAAACCATTGTACACCATCCCACTTGCATTCTTAATGATTTTGACTACTTTTTCAATATCATTATGTTTTAACCCCATCATTTTTCATTTCTTTGATCCCCTCATTTCACTTCTTTTCAAGGGACCATTTACCAACATACTTGCACCAACCATTCCCTTGAGGGGGCATCATACATTTAGTTTATCATCATTACAGTTGTAGGCATAAAAGACATTTTTATTCTTTGAGAAGATGTTACTATGTTTATATCTTACAATGCCTTCCAAAATAGGGGAAAACTATAGACACCTAAAACTGGCCACCGATAACATCCAACCAAGATTTTGACCAATTTCCACTTAAAATGCAAAATTTGGCCTAAAAACACTAAAATACATTAAATGAGTTAAAACTGACATATTCAAGTGCTGATTTTGGCCATGGTATCCCTAAATGGGGAAATTACATTTATGGGCTAGCTAACTTTGATAAGATCATTCCAAGTCAAAATGCCAAATTTGTACCTAGGTGCTCTGGATTGCTCTTTCCTATCAAATATTCTACAAAAGACACATGCCTTTATTATTTGTTATTTTTAACATCCTAAATGGGAATATGGTTTAAATGCATCTGATAGTGACTTCTAATTCCAATCTAGTCAAATTTTGGATCAATAACAAGGCATTCAAATCAATTTGAGTAATTTGTGAACAAAGTGCTTAATCATGCTTAAGAGCTAATTAATGCAAATCAAGGCCTAATCAATAATTCCATGAAAACTTGTTAAATAATTTGTTTTGGAAATGAATATTGAATATCTGCATCATCAGGTGACCTCATTTCTTGGGAAGACATCCCTAAGCCATAAATGCCTTAAATATTAGGATTCATGCCCTCCATGCCTTGTCAATGCATTCCATGATGCCCTCCATGCCTCTTAATTTCCCCTTCTTCCAATTTCATGATGAGGATAGTTATAAAATTAATTCCAAAAATTGAATTAATCCTTAACCACACATCTTAATCTTAGCATGAATGATTGTTTGATTCTAGACATTTTCAAACATTTATAAATAGAGAGGCCATGAACGTCATTTCTAAGCTATTTTTGGGTGCATAGTTATAATACACAAATATCTTAAAGAATCCATTGAAATTAGTATTACCATGCCAAAGTTATTCCAAACCAAGCCAAGCCATAAGCCAAAGGTGCTAAGGAGAGATGGAGGTATCCAAGCTTCCATTGCCAAGGACTTCATGATCACAAGATGAGCAAGCCACCACTACAAAGGCATTTAAAGCATCCAAGGAAGGTGATGGAATTATTATGTTTTATTCCATAATTTTTAGTTGTGTTTGTCATTTGTTTTTATTACCAAGCTTTCCCTAGTGTCTAGGCCTAGCGATGTTATGCTATTAATGTGTTTCCTTCATTTTTTTCATTTTGGAACTAACACCATACTAACCATCCTCTCTTGAGTCAAATTCCTAGATACACAAGTTTTATATTTTTTGGATGTGATAATTTATAAATATTCTTAGATAGTTTCTCATCATAATTTAACTTGCAATATCATCATAAATCAAATCCAAGATAGGTTTACACATTTCATTTAAATTTAATATTTTTACCTTATTTCAAATTCTATAGTTTACATTTTAATATGTATATTATATATATCTAAATTAGTTTCTAATATTTTGATGTTTGTTAGATTTCATTTTTAAATAAAAAATAAACATTAAACATAAATTGATGGTATCAGGTAGGACAATATAGTTATTCAATATATCTAAAAAATATATTATATTGGTATGGATGATATAGTTTGTTGATTCATTCTAATATAATATAATTTATCGAACTAACTGATATAGTTTACTAAATATTTGGTGATACTAGTGGATGTATACAAGGAATATATCATGGTGGTTGATATAGTAGTAATTACACTGGGTTAATTTGGCCATTGTAATTAGATAAAATTTTAGACCTATATCAAGTTGATTGATGTACTTTTAGATACACAAAATTGTATCAAGCTAGTTGATGTATTATCACACAAAACATAATGGTGTTAGGCTAGATGATATAATATGGAAAGTAAACAAGATAAGAATCTAACTAAGAAGTAAAAAAATCAAATTAGGGAGTTATAACTAAATATGTTATATTTGACTTGTAGGATCTCAGATATACTAATCCTATGAAAAACCAATGAACATGGCCCAAAGGGCACTAACTACAAAGGATTCCCCTCTCCTATAGCCACACTATCTTTTTTCTAAGGTATATTAAGAGTAAATTCCTAGGACTAACTACTTATCTATGCACTAAAAAACCAAATGGATTAAAGTATTCTTAAAGATTAAAAATAAAATTAAGGGAATTTATGATATATGGTGAGTTATGTTGAAACTAAATTTTTTATATAGTGATATCTAATGGCTTGAGTATTGGAAAATCACCCCTCACACCATGGATCACATAAAATTGATGACCAATTGGATAAAAAATAAATCTCCTTGTGAGTTTTAAAATTATTTAAACATAGTTATAGGAACATATAATGAAAAATGAAATGAAAAAAACACTTAGAATGGTTTGGGTTGGCCGATATAGTAAAAAAATTATTCAAGAAAAAAATTATCGAACTAATTGATATAATTGAAGTCACACACATAATTATATAAATCTAGGCAATATAGTATATAAAGATATATAATGATATTAATATAGTTGATACAATTATAAAAAAATTGGGAATTGGTGTCAGGTTGGCTTATATAGTCACTAATACTAATAAATGGTATTAACTTAGTAGATATGGTTGGAATGAAAGATATATGATGATTTTAAATATGTTTTTAATAATATAAAAGGAAAAACATAAAACTAATCAAACCAAAGTTAGGATAAGATTCATGTCAGGTTATCCAAACTGTATGTTGGGGCTAAAGTTACCTAAAACTATCCTCTTTCTTTAGATAGACTAGTATTCAAATAATATCAATCAATAGATCCTACCCCAAAATTAGGATTGACACTTGTCCTCAAGTGTAATACTCTTTTCTGACCATTCCTTCCCCAAACTTAATATTTAAGCTTTCCCTCAAGTTGATTGAGGTGAAGGAAAATAATAGCATTTAGGAGTTTGGATGAGTGTGAAAGATAAAAAAAATTCTTGACTTAGGAACATAAATTTTGAAAGGGTATGTGATGGAACGTATAAAGTGAAAATATGGAAGGTTATGAGAAAGCATTCATGACAAATGGATGGTGATGTCAATGAATAAAATGTTTGAAGGTAAGTCAAATCATAAGAAAGAGAACTAAGGTAATATGACATATGCTATCTAGAGTGGATTAAATGACATTGTTTCATATTTTAGTGTTAAGATAAAGAATGAAAATCTAAATAAAATTTACAATTACCAAAAATTTTATTTGGTTATAAATAAAATAATGATGTTGCATAAAACCTACTAGCAATTATGTTGAAATGGTAGTATGTAGACCTTTAGGTAGCATGTCAAACTAATGAAATAAACACTAAAGCATTGTTAATGATGAGTAACAATGGAGGGAATATAGATCAGTTGAAAATTAAAGAGATGACTATCATTTTTTTTTGGATTAATAACCTATAAAAATATGATATTATGATTATGGGAATGTTCTATTGAATGGAAATGAAGTCAACATTCCCATTCTATATAACTTATTTCTTGATGATGACAAAAAAAATATTAAGCATGAAATATGATATTGTCAAGGAAATAAGAACTAGTTTAAGATAGTGGTGGTGGCTATAAGACAAAAACTGTATGAGTGGTTAAAAAGGAAAACACAATAGTATTTGTTTTAAGTGCAAAGTTGGGTCCGTCAACTAATATGCTAAGTGTAGGACCACATAAAAATAAATAGAGTAGGGATATTTAGCCTTAGAATATTTAGGAGTAATATATAGAAGGGTAGGTAAGAATTTAAAGCACATAATAATAACATGGAGCTCATAACCCATTAAAAATAGTCATCTTGATCATATGAAGTGATGGTAGTGTTTCTTTAAATGTTTTAAGAAAGACATGTAATAATCATTGGATATCCTTTAGCCTTTTAAGAAATATGAAAATGAAATATAGGATTGAAACTATAGGCATTATTTCAAAAATACTAGATATAATTATAAATAAAAAATACATGGTAGATTAATTTATTGCATGAATTTGTTTTTTAAATATTTTCCCCTTGATCAACTAGTAATTTGGTTTTCTAGTCAAGGATTTTTATTTAGTACTTGGCTAGTTATAAAGTTAGTTTTCTAACCAAGACCATCAACATTTCCCAATATTTTTCATTGTTTATTTTTTTAATATTTTTCACTTGATCAATCAACTATTTTGTTTTCTAATCAATGATAGTTATTAAATACTTACTGATCCTATCCATTATAACCAATGCCATCAATGATATTTGAGGTATTTCATTGTGTATTTTTTTAATTTTTAATTTTTTTATAAAATGGTGATATGATGAAAATTCTAGAAGATATTATTTCATATCCTATGCAATCTTCAAATAAACCCAAGACTTCAGTTTACACATGACTTCATCCTTATTTATGAGCTCATTATCCAACATCTATTCTACTTTAATCCATCTTTGTTGAAGTTCTCTTTGGTGATAATATTTCATAAGAACATGAATAAATGTCTAAACTTATTGAAATGCATTTATTTATCGATCCCATTATATGACATGATTAAAATTTTATTAGTAATGGTTAGGTGATGTGAATCTTCTTGATAATTTTTTTTATAACATGTGTGTTATGTGAGACTCCAACATCTTTCACGCTAGTGTGTGTATGTTTTTGTATATCTTAACAAAGATAAATATTTGAAATACTTTATTTCAACCATGTTGTTAGTGAACCTAGGATATTACATAGAAATGAAAAATATATATTCATCATCCACTTTAGACTATGTTCATAAGATGTTAGTTTTGATAAAAAATAAGTAGTGAAATTATCTATTTTAGGTTTATCTAGGATGGTAATTTTAAATTTATAAGGTAATAAAAACATATAATAGTGGAACCATTGATATCTAGTTTGTGAATTATATACCATATGGTTGTATGATCAATATGCATAAGAACATGGAATCTACTAATGAAAAAAACTTGATTAATAACATATATAATTACAAGGAATTTATTTATAGTTACCATATAGTTGAGCTCTATGAAAAAATAATTACTAGGATATAAGATATGGTATAGATAAAATATTAATCCATTTGGTCAAGGGAAAATATTCATGATATATTAAATTCATAAGAGAGGGGATTGAGCAAAAATTTTAAACCTATCCCTTAAATATTATGTTTTATCATTAGAATGTATTGTAAACATGAAAATATTCTTGAAATGAATTATTTAAAACAAAATTAGCATGATTACAATAGTATTATTGTTGTAATTTTTCTAATATATGAAATTAATATTTGATAAGACATTCATGCTAAATTAAATTATCACATTTGTGTTTGTTGAGATATGAAATAATGTTTATGATTATATATTCCTCAAGGTGTTTTACCTAAACTTTGGTAGATGATTGTTATTTTTTATTTTATTTAAGGCTCATACCATATGTTAATATTAAAACGTAATCTAAGAATCTTTAAAAAAATACTGGCTAACATAGTAATGGACTGTACTTGTGCTAAAACAATCTCAATACAACATTGATGAAATAAGAGGCGATGAAAATTATTAACATCCCCAATAGGATTCATAGCTCCTAGAACTAGGATGATATTTAAATGAGGATAATCAAATGTTTGAGAAAAGTATATATGGATTGAATTAGTGTGTGTATGTTATGTACATAATTAAATATCAATGTCTCTATAATTTTCATCTTTTAGTCAATAGTGATTTTTTTTGAATACTAGAGTGGTCACTTCTTATGCTTTTTAAGCATAAGTGTTGTTTTTATCTCTAATGAGGGTTGGGTGGGAAGTTATAACAATAAATTTTAAGTGTTATTTTTATACTTAAATTACCATGTTATCTGATGTAAAAATCATATATGCATTAGTTTCAAAAACTAAATCTTATTCAAGTTTTAGATTTAATTCATCTTAATCTGCATCAAATTTTAAAATAATTTTTAATCTTGATATAATATTTTTTATATGTAACCTACAATTTTTGTTATATTTAATATATAAAAAAATTTACATGATGCCTACAATAGTTATTATAGGGTGACTTACAAAATTTTCCATATGGTGACCAACAACATTTTGTATAGGATGGTAGTTTATTATTATAAAATCAAATGATTAGTAATAAAAATGACCACTAATATAAATAATTTTATAAAAATTCAAAATCACTAAACCATAACAATAAACATATATAATGGATATATATCATGGTCTAGAACGGATAAATATGGATAAAAACTATGATGGGTTTATAAACTGGTATACTAGTGAGTTGTTTTATGGATATATAAGTGGATGAAATAAAATTATTTTGAATGGAATGGATAAGAATAATAAAATCATATTTTCATAAATTATTTATAAGATAAAAATAAAGGACTATCTAGATAAATAGTTGGTATCAAACCAAGCTCTTTATAATATTAGTGGTTGCCTACATAAATGGGGTTTGAATTGTAATATCATTCAAGATATAGGTTATTTGCATAAATCAATTCTTATGATAATTTTATTAAAAACTTAAATTTTTAAATTACCGTATTATCCATTTTGAGGATATAAGGGGTGTGGTGAAAGCCTTTATGATTGTTTCATTTAGTTGATTTGTTATTTATGAATGCTCATAAATATTTTATTTGATAAGCATACCAACTATGTGTATATCCATAACAATGTTAAATAATATAGAGTGTTTTAAATAATCCACATTCATAAGTGTGATAAATAAACAATCTAATTACTTGGATTGTTTGAAAAACTTTCGTATTATATCTAGGTTTTATTAAACATATCCCTTGGATTATATTTTTATAGGTGGATACATACTCTCAAAATAATTTAATGTGGTTAAAAACATTATTTATATTATATAAAATATATAAAAGAATAGTAATACTCTTTCCTCGGAAGATTCAAACAAATTCTACTAGGGAAATTTATAAAAATGGTACATCTTTACTTGTGAATGGATGTAGTTGAAGGATATTGGTAATGGAATGTTTATTGATATTTCAAAAACATCCTTGAGTGGTTTTATTATGAGTGATTTGGATGGGGTCCTATTACAAACCTTAAATGTGTAAGGAACTCTAATGATTTTAGTGGGTATTATTCTCATCAATTCATTATCATAAATTAGATAAGCTAACTTAATATTATGGTCATGTGCATGTTGATAAATAAATTATATTTTTTAAGGGAGAAGTTATGTTGGGTTATTTTATTATTTTGTAAAACCAAACCTATTATGATTATTGGTTTTATTTAACCTATATTTTTGGGGATTCTATCAATTTTGGCATGGTGGACTCCGTGTTTGGCCTTGGTATTTTTGTAATTAAATTCATGGTTATTGGTGTATGTTTTTCCAAATTTGAGATGGTGATGGCATTTTATTATAATAATTTGGTTGATACAAAGTGTAGGAAATATAATTAGAATTTAAAATTTAGAATAATTAATATTCACTAAGAATAAATAAATTTCATTGCATTGGTGGTCAAGGTCCCTTTTGAGTTACAAATAAGACTTTTTCACTTTCATCTCCATATTGTACAACTTGCATCTCTTTTATTATATTTTCGTCATTTTACCGGATATATTTTTGTCTACACTTGAACTTATATTTTAAAAAATCAAGTTAATAAATATTCAAAACATCCACTTCCCATTGGTTATGAACCATTAACTCTCCTTCTAGAAATGTAATAAATCTTTATTGTCCTTTGTCATGCAATAGCATCCATATTATTCTTATATTCTTAAATATATTTTCATGTTTATATATATATATATATATATATATATATATATATATATATATATATATATAATTTCCACACTATTATTAGAGGAATGTTAAGATTTAAGATGAATTATTTAGGTAGAAGAGTAAAAAATATCACTTACTATCGACGTGGTTATCCCATCACTTTTTTTGGCTTCTAGAATTGAAAATGGGGGTCTTGGAGAGGAAACCCCTAGTGGGTTCAAGGGGGAAATACCCTATGGGTTATATGGTTCATAGGATAAAATAACATTTTACCTCTTTTGTAGATGATAAATTCCTTAATGAAAAATATTTTTCCATATTTGAATTGCCCTGAAAATGCTCCAATTCAGCTATTTTTGTAATTATTTCCTCCACCCATTTCATTTATGGGATCTTTATTTTTGTTAAAAATTTATGCATATTAATTTTTATAATTATATGATTTAGGATAAATTTATATATATTTCCATTATTTATCAATAGGTGTATGATATATTTTATAAGTTATTTATACAAATTGATTATTATGAGAAGGTTCAATATTTGTCATAGGATAAATTGTTAGAATATTTATCTTCTAAAAAAAATATGAAATATAAATTATTATTGGTATATACTTTTTAAAATATAAGCATGAGTATTTTTTTTAATTTGCATGTTTGAACAATAGTTTTACTAGGGTGATTGTTTTAGGTTTTTATAAAACAATGTGTATTGGAAATGTTTGCATGCTAGTTTTCTCTAATCAGTGAAAGTATTTTTTAGGATAATATATTTTGGCATTAATAAATATGTTAAAAAATTTATGTAGTAACAATTTCATGTATTTTATCATCCATACATCATGTATCCTCCTTTGTTTCTTGTGATGTCCCTTACTTAGGGGCTCTTTTTTCTCCTACAAAAGCTCTGAACAACTGTAATATCCCCTTCAAACAAGAAATATAGCAACACAAAAAAATCTGAACCAAGATATAATTTCTATTGAATAAATTCAGAATGATAAAAATAACATAGTTTTTCAATAGTAAATCACAGATCTTATCACTTGTCCTTCTAAACTATTACAATTTTAGTCCTCTATTATGCATATAAATATGAAATACAGTCTTGAAAACCCTGGCTTTACAAATCTGGAAGTGCAAATTGAATTTTGGAAGGTCTCGGCCTGCTGTGTCAAACACACAGTCACCGCGCGTCGGTCGATATACTACCGACGTCGATCACTGCAGGTCCTTATCTACCGACGTCGGTCTCCAGTCGGCCGATGTCGGTATCTAGAAGCTCTCTGTCAGCTGATTTTAGTGTCTGTATGGATCTGTATGGACCTATACGGACTTCGTACGGCCGCCAATTAAGCACAACTTCCCTATTTTCAACCCTTGATCTGAAAATATATGCTTCTAGCACAGAAGATCTCTAGCTGTATAATTTATTGAATCAAAACATAAATAAATAAATACCTGGAATATCTGTAATAACTTCTGTGTGAAGTTATCTCTCAACCCTGTAAATTCTGTGATAACTTCTAGATGAAGCTATCTCTCAATTTGGCAATAGATCAGCTGATATTCCACAACCTCTTAATTGCACACACTAAAGAGGGAATGTTTTCCAATGCAAATGGAATCCTGGAACCCTAGGCTCAGTCTTCACAGAAGAATTCTTCAGAAATCAAAAATCAATAATCATATGCATAATCACAATGGCCTCCATGAGAAACCCTTATACCCTCAAAAGATATGCTTGCCCTAATTAGGGTTTTCTTAAATTAGAATTAGGGTTTCTAATTTAAAATTAGACCAAATAATTAATAATTAATAATTAATTATTAATGAGACCAAATAATTAATATTTGATTAAATCAATCAAATATTAATATCTCCCTCAATATACGTCAGATCCTCAAACCGATCGAAGCAGGTGAATCAGGGAGTGATTCCGCACATGACCATACCAAAATAAAGGTGCTCCACTGCATATCAAATATCCCTAAAAAGTAGGAGCTCAGGCTCAATGCGTCTGAAATAACTTGAATGAAAACCAAATGTAGAAATTTTATGAATCAAAGTCAAGCCAAGCTCCATTATGACCCTCTATCCATCCTATTAGCCTAAGAAGGTCGTATAATAGGCTAACCATCATGTCTATCAATGTCCACGAAAAAGGGGACATGACAATCTGCCCCTCCAGAAATTGCTTGTCCCCAAGCAATCTCGGAACAATGAACTACTCGATCCACCTAGATCCCAAATGTAGTTATGCTCTGCACTGTTGTGAATCAATGTGAGTACCTAAAATATCATCAGAAGTAAAAAAAAGAGGAACCCATAATCAAATTGGTGAACACAACTCAACCAATCTCTGAAATCACAATTGCCCTGGATGTGTCGATACTGTAGGCTGTGTAATTGGCAACTGCAAATTCCATCTACAAAAGATGGTGTTAATCCATCCCAAAATTGATCCCTCTGTAACGGTGGCACAACGAACTATACCATACTATCAAATGTGTGAGAAGAATCAATCTGGAGACTCAACTCCACTGGTATCCCAAACTCCTCAGAATTAGGTACTCCCAAGTCCTGAATATGTGTGTGAGCCTCAACCACATGCTCCTCATAAGCAGCTATAGAAACATGCTCATCACCAACACTCAGTGTACTAACATCTGAGTACACCTCCACACTCTGAATGCAAGCATCAGACTCATCTTCACTGTCTAACTCCTGAGTTAGACTCACCTTAAGACAAAGCTCATCCACAACATCCTCAACTACACCTGCCTGTGAAGATAATGCAGATAAATCATTACCTGAAGATGTGTTAATATCTCCCTGTACTGGATCAACATGACTGTCAAACTCATCATGTAAGTGGTTGCATGTCATAGGGAAAGCACTACGATCCTTGGGCCTATTAATTAAATTCTTTAACCACATACAAGCTCTAGGTGAGACATTTCTCCCTTTTGTCCAGACATACCATAAATCTTCTGCCAAAAGTTTAGAAATTTTATCCTCCTCCTCAAACAAGATTGTGAACATAATAGAGTGCATTGATGCTAATATATTTCTAGAATGAAACTCATCTAAAATATTCCAAAATATTTTAAACATCATGCGAATTTCACCAATACAACCTACTAACATCATAATGTTTTCAAACCCATACCTTGCAAATGTTTCAAGTAATCTTGCCCTCATTGAAAAATGAGGGTCTCTAATGTCATCCAACTTTTCGAAGCTTTTTACCATGGCATAAAGTACCTCTCTCATAATCTGATCATCATAAAAATCAAAGCCAGCTATGATCCTCATGATTTCACTAATGTAAGAGAGAGCTGCAAGTCTTACCACCTCATCATGATGTCTCAATAATAGGGGCTTCACCAATGAATTAAATGCTGGAGATAATGATGTTTGCATATCATAAGAATTTGACTACTCAACCTCACTCAAATAAATTTCTAACTCCTCCAAAGTTTTTAGAATGTCATCTGCTTGGTGGAATGGACTATCTAGCTTCTTCTTCACATTGTGCATTCTTTCTTCCAAATATTTGACATCTGTTAAAGCCATACTGATACCCAAGCTACCCAACAGGATGACAAGACATTGGCTTTGATACCACTGTGATGTCCCTTACATAGGGGCTCTTTTTTCTCCTACAAAAGCTTTAAACAACTGTAATATCCCCTTCAAACAGGAAATATAGCAACACAAAAAACTCTGAACCAAGATATAATTTCTATTGAATAAATTTAGAATGATAAGAATAACATAGTTTTTCAATAGTAAATCACAGATCTTATCACTTGTCCTTCTAAACTATTACAATTGTAGTCCTCTATTATGCATATAAATATGAAATGTAGTCTTGAAAACCTTGGCTTTGCAAATCTGGAAGTGCAAATTGAATTCTGGAAGGTCTCGGCCTGCTGTGTCGAACACACAGTCACCGACGTCGGTCGATATACTGTCAATGTTGGTCACTGCAGGTCCTTATCTACCGACGTCGGTCTCCAGTTGGCCGATGTCGGTATCTGGAAGCTCTCTGTCAGCCGATGTCGGTGTCTGTGTGGATCTGTATAGACCTATACGGACTTCGTACGGCTGCCAATTAAGCACAACTTCCCCATTTTCAACCCCTGATATGAAAATATATGCTTCTAGCATAGAAGATCTCTAGCTATATAATTTATTGAATCAAAACATAAATAAATAAATACTTGGAATATCTGTAATAACTTCTGTGTGAAGTTATCTCTCAACCCTGTAAATTCTGTGATAACTTCTAGATGAAGCTATCTCTCAATTTGGTAATAGATCAGTTGATATTCCACAGCCTCTTAATTGCACACACTAAAAAGGGAACGTTCTCCAATGCAAATGGAATCCTGGAACCCTAGGCTCAGTCTTCACAGAAGAATTCTTCAGAAATCAAAAATCAATAATCATATGCATAATCACAATGGCCTCCATGAGAAACCCTTATACCCTCAAAATATATGCTTGCCCTAATTAGGGTTTTCTTAAATTATAATTAGGGTTTCTAATTTAAAATTAGACCAAATAATTAATAATTAATAATTAATTATTAATGAGACCAAATAATTAATATTTGATTAAATCAATCAAATATTAATATCTCCCTCAATATACGTCAGATCCTCAAACCGATCGAAGCAGGTGAATCAGGGAGTGATTCCGCACATGACCATACCAAAATAAAGGTGCTCTGCTGCATATCAAATATCCCTAAAAAGTAGGAGCTCAGGCTCAATGCGTCTAAAATAACCTGAATGAAAACCAAATGTAGAAATTTTGTGAATCAAAGTCAAGCCAAGCTCCATTATGACCCTCTATCCATCCTATTAGCCTACGAAGGTCTTATATTAGGCTAACCATCATGTCTATCAATGTCCACGAAAAAGGGGACATGACGTTTCTCCAGTTGGACAATTCAACTTATTATCTCTTTCATATAGCTCATTAATCCTAGTTTTGAGGGATTTTAGTTGTTGACATTCAATAACCATATTTTAATTATATTCATTATTTTTAAAAGTTATATATTATTTTCCCTAAAAATTTCCTTTGTCAACCTTTAATTTATATGTATATATTTGGCCTTTTTTTTAATAAAAATAGTAATATAAATTTTCCTAATTAATGTTATATCATGTAAATAAAAACTATGTTGGTAGTAAAATATGAAGTATATAATGATGGAATTATTGTATAGATGAAAAGTGTGTGATAAAATATAATTTTTTTGAATACAATTTTTTATTTAATGTCAAAATTTAGTATAAAATGAAAATATTCCTTCAATTCTAGAAGTGAATGGTCATGAAGGTGAAGTGGTAGAGCCTCCTCATATCAATATAAATACTCTATATTCTAAAGAAAATGATTGATATATATTTTTCATAAATATAATTATATATAGATCAAGGTTACCTTGATATTTTATGTGTTATTTATGCTTTATGCACATCAATATTCCCTTAACTATTTATTTCCTTTTATGCATGAATCTACATATCTTATGTATTAAACATCTCTAAGTTGATTAAATGAATTGTTTCTAAGATGAATGAAAATTAATAACGAATAGGATCACCACAAGATAAACCCATAATTTGTAATAAATATAACTTAATATATCTAGAATATGTATTAATATTATTAAACTATAAAACACTAGCATTAATTGATGAGTGATTTTAGGAACCCCTGATAACAATGGTGTAGTGAGCATGGAACCAAAACATGTTGATATTGTTACCTATAAATTAGGACTTTGAAAATTGGTTAGATGAAAGGATACAAAAATTATTAAATTAAATAAACTATAATGATATGAGGCATGGCTAAAGAAATCATAGATAAACATATCCATGATGATATATAATTTTTTGATGAAAATAACCTAAACTACTAGCCACTTAGTTATTAAGGATTGAATATTACTACTTTAGGTCAATAGAAACAAATATTATGCTTGAAATAAATAAAATATTTGAAACATGCACAACTTGGATACTAATTGGATTATATGTTATTTATCATTGGATAAAGACTATAATCTATAGATACATTATTGAATTTGTTGTTCAAGGATATATTTCATTTGTTTCTATATAAAACTTATTTTTTAGAGGAATATGTGGATGATTATTATAATGAATACTAATATTATTTAAAATATTTCTTGTAGAGAAGGCTATGGTGGCAATTCCAACTAACAAGGATCAGTCACTTAGGGAAATATGGGGATGTATACAAGTAGGATTTTAAGGAGGAGGATTTAATTTAGGTAACATAAACCTAATCCTTGAAGATGGATGACATAAAATCAGAGTGAAAAAGTAACTTTAAAAATAACTACAATTACATAAGATATGGAATAAATAGAGTGATCCTATAGGAGGTACTAATAGGATTATGCTAGATACTATGAAGACAATGAGTGGAACTTTACCTCCAAGAGAATTTGGAGACTACACAGAAAAGGAGTGTATATACCACAAAGAAAATAAATAAACCACATAGATCATATAGGATTTATAGATTGACCCAAATAAATAATAATGAGGAGGATAAAGATATCATGAGGAAGTTTCAGAGAGGCAACTAGACTAGTTATATATTATATTTAAGAAGTAGTCTCACCAAGGCAAATATTTTTTAGGGATGATGAAATTCAATATTTCCAAGAGTTCATGATAAATCATAAGGTTTTATGATTTAATGAAATTTATATTACATATAATTATGATTAAATTTAAGGGAATGTATCCCCTATGCCTAATTTATCAATTGGATATTATAGTCTAGAAGACAAAAAAGTTGATAAGTGGTTTAATGACTTTTTATAGAAATTGAAAAAACTATTACAAAAAATAAGTTCCTTGAACACAAGATTAATATTACTCCAAATATATTTATAATGAATATGAATTCACATGTTAAATTGATTGCAAAATAGTCAATTTCATAAGATGAAAATGGTATAAATATGGCCTTAATATGATATTTTTTATTACTCTACCACCATATTGATGGGTCCTCTAACCTAAGGAAATATATATTGACCTAAGATGAAATGTAGGGATAAAGGTGTGACCATTCATAATGTTAAAAGGTGAAATATTATATAACCTTTGACATGTAGAGATCTATAGTTTATGTTTAAAAATAGCCTAGGATAATTTTCTTTTTAATAATTCAAATATAAATTAATTGAGGAGTTCAAGATGAAAAATTATGTAGCTTAGAATATTAAGGACTTGAAGGAGATATAATATAAATTAGGATAATTAGTTTGTAAATAAGAACATAAGTTCTTTGATGTGATGAATAGAGTAAATTTGTAATTCCTAGACTTTGATTGCCTAGTTTTTGTAAGTCCTGCATACTAAGATCGTGTTTAAAATTGAACAAAATCATTTATCTAGTAAAATGATGTAGTTGTAATCTAAGTCAAACATATAGAATATTATAGAGAATGTCCTCATTTTTATATAAAAATGGATGCCAAAATTGACATTATATTCCATAAGATGGAGGAACTACATGAAATTAATAAATATGGGTTGTTATTATGGTGTATTAAGTTTGGGAAATAAGGACATCATAGGAATGAATAGATAAATAAAATAAAATTATGAAAAAATTGTGTCACAGTAACACATTCTTATATAAATCATCTATTGCATTATTATATACAAGGTTTCATGTGTTTTTGTCACTTTTTGAAATCACACAACCATTATCAAAAAAATTGTTGATATTTATAGGTGTTAAAGGAAGTTATTGATCCTAATGTTTTCATTGTATCTGTGTAAAAGTCTCCAACTATGAAACTAGGTGTGGTGATTCCAACTATGAAATGGAAACACAAGGTCGTTTGGGTCCACCAAAAATGTATTCTCTTATTGGATGGACACCTTAATCTCTATAGAAATAAACCAAGTGGACTCCAAAATTGTGTTAGGGTCAATTAGGTTAGGCATCATAGTATTTGAGTATTAGGTAGGGTGTACACATCAGTCTCTACAATACCAACAAGGTTGGAATCCTACATCTCCATAAAAAAATTAGAATGGGCTTCCCGTTCAATGTAGGGACATTATGGGGGATATGATTAGCAAAAATAAGGATGAATTTCACTAGAAATGTAGGGAGGGTACTAAGGTGGATACCATAATCATAAAAAAGGTTATAGGCATGCCAAGAAAATAATTATTTGTTACCTATATGGTGATTTCAATACTATCACATGTAATTATCCATGTAATTCACTTAGGTATGTGAATTTTGAATATTGTATATTTATTAGGAAACACAATACCAAATATTTCCATGTATCAGAGAAGCAAAGGAAATAAAAGCTAGTGTAAAATGTCAATATGGTAAACTCTCACCCTAAATATCTATCTTTCATGAAAGATATTAATATAAATCAATATAAGGAACAAGGAATACCACCATTGAATATGCCTAAAGAGCATATGATTAGAAATTTTTAGTAGGATAAGTAATGAGAGCTCACAAGAAAAAATTCCTAATGAAGTAAGTTATTTAATTACCTAATAAATATTTAATCAAAATGATTTTAAGGGAGATGTTGTGGTAGTGGATGCATAGATGTATGGTTAAGTTGTTCATATAATAAGGTAATATGGATTGGATACAATAATGAAAAATATTATAAAATTATCAAATATTATACCTAAATAATAAATCTGAATAATATTAAAAATTTATTGCATAACTTGTTAGATTGTGTGAAAAGGGGATTGAAAAAGGTACAAAAGGTGGTCTAGTATGTAAATACCATGTTGATTATAAATTAGACATAGAACTAACATGCTATTAAGTCCCTAATTTTATCCTTAATTTTGTGAGTATGGTGAATATGATTCCAAGGTCAATATGGGAAGCCATTAGAAGAGTAACCCTTAATACAGTCCTATAACATTATGTCTTTTAGGCTATGGTTAAGTCTAATCCATTGGTAGACCTAAGGATGTGGAGATCAAAGTGGTCAATATGAGTCTAATTAGATATTTTTAAGTCATTTATATGAAAACTAATGAAACACATTGTCCTACATAAATTGGTGTAAATGGGGATTATAATGGTTGAATTAATATCAATAGAGTATAAAATCCCTAAAATCACATAATAGAGATAATATAATTATCCTACCACTAAATAAGGATGAAAGTAATCCTTATATCATCCCAAAAGATCATTCATCACCCTATACATAAAAGTGATACAAATGGTTCAAATTTATATTATAACTAGATCCCTAGGCCTTCCAAATACAAGAGTCCACTAATTTCTCATATAAATCACAAAAATTCCCTCATATACAAAATACATAGTAGTTTTTCTATCAACTTGTCTAGATAATTGATCTTGTTTCATAATTTCACATGGAAAATTTTAAATATCCATTAGTGTGATCTCATATTAGGTCAAAACTTTATCTCTTATATAAAATAACATTATGGACATGGATTACATCAAGCCCAAAAAAATTAACTTTAACATGGGAAGATATGTCTTGAATAAGTAGTGACTCAGATACACACATCATGAATTGGGTACATGAGTAACATGATTTAGGGCCCATGGAGATGTTCCATGCTAGTAAGATATAATTTCCCCAATATTTTTAAATTGAATATTTAACATATTTTATTTTTAAGATGGAAAATAATGTCATAAATATAGACCTATGATTCAGTGTTTGAAACTATACTTTCAAATTTGTTGTTGTGACTTGGTGGATAGTGCATATATTAAATAACTAAAATGGGAAAAGGAGTGTAAAATTAAGTGATCTTGATTTGAAGTGGCACTTGTGATCTCAAAAAATTGACCATTATTCTGAGATTGAATTACATATTCAATAATGCATTATTTTTTTTGTCATTACATTAACTAAAAATGAGATATTGGGTACGTGTATTTCAATAAGCATTAACACTTTTTTTGAGATCATGGTATATGAATCAATATAATATATGTGACACTAAACATTGGTCACAATTTTAATATAACTTTATTATATATATATATATATATATATATATATATATGTTTATGTTTTAATATGAAAATACAATGGTGTACAAATCCCTAAAAAAATAAAAATATTTATATGTCATGGGTGAGTAGAAAAAATCCCTATTGTGTATAACCAAACATCAAAGGAATAATCAATTATGAAAATGAAAAATTCCATAAATAAATACTAGGATAGTAAGGAAATAAACTAATGATTCTTAAAATATTGGAAAATAATTTTGGATAACATAAAGCACAAAAATTCTAGTGAAAGTTAAGAATACTATACCTGAAAAGATTCTTCAAGCCATAGTGGGATAGGGAGGAGCCTAAAGAAATTATTATAGGAAAAAAATAAATGCAATTGTAAAACATCAATATTTAGGAGTAAGAAGGGGAAATGAATTTAAGAGACTCCATCTAGGAGGGGATAGGTAAAATATATTAGGATATAATGAATAATATATTTTAAATCATTGGTATAGACATTGCACCAAAGCTATAAACTATGGGAGACTACTAGACTCAATAATAAATTTTAAAAATAGTAAAATTATTGTGAGTTTACAAGGATGGAATTACCAAAACATTATCAAAATTTAAGGGTGTATACCTTTCATTAATGGAAATTCATATTGAACTCAACAAGTGGTCAAGGAGTATTAAAAAATTTGTGTACTTATTAAACCCAAATATGAAAATTAAAGTCAAGATAGAGATTGATTAGAAGCAAGAAGCAAGAATAATATATCTGGTTGAAAAACTAGATTGGGTGCATCCTATGGTTGTGAAACCAAATAAAATTTGGTAAATCCAATTTTGTGGTGACTATAGATCAAAAAATTATGTGTATGTGAATCATTCGATCCCAATCCCCTTTATATATTATGTTTTAGAACTAGTCACAAGAAATAAAGTGTATTCTTCCTAAATAGTTTAGTGGATATCATTTTATTCCTACCATAGTAGATGATTAAATAAAGAGCATGTTTGTGACATAATGTGGATCATTTTCATACAAGATGATGCCTTTTGGTCTAAAAAAATATCATGTTATATTTCTATAGTAATTTTCACCACCTTTAAGGATTTCATTCATGATTTATTGGAATTATATCAAGATATTTGGGTTTTATTATCTTTGTTCAAAGATCATATTTCAAGTATGTAGGCATATGAAAATAACATTGAATTTGATTAAATCATATTTTTCACACCTTTTGGAATCCTTATAGAACATGTTGTCTATAGCAATGGGATCCTCACAGATCAAGCAAATATCACAACAATTTTGATATTTAAAGCTTATGTTAACTCTTCTAAAGTGTTATCATTAATGGGTCATACTAGGTATTATTATAAGTTTATTTGAGGATGTTATACCATATTAGAAACATTGGAGAATTTTTTTTAAAAGGACATAATCTTTTGATAGACTTATGAATATTACTTGGATTTCATTAATATGAATCAGAGGTTAGCCATAGCTTCAATCCTAGCATTCCTTGATTGAAATAAGCATTTTCATGTTCATTTGAATGCATATAGAAAAATAATGGGAGAAATACTAATTCAAACATGAGATGGAGGTATTTATTGCCCCATCCATTTCATAATTCAAAATCTACAACATGTAAAAAAACTTAATAAATGACATAATGTGAACATTTATCTATGGTTTTTGCAATAAAATATATTCATTACATATTGGCTAATCCTTTTTAGTTATTCACTAATCACCAAACATTATGATATTTTGTGAAAAAATATAATATTAGAAGGGTGAATATCTAAGTTCTTGATGTTTTTATAGTAATTTTAATTAAACTAATGTGAATAATGGTAGGGAAAATGTGGGACATGATATTATAAGTTGTATAGAAAATGGTGAATATTTAGAGGAGATGCAAGATGATTCCCTACATACTCACTTGTTTTGAATGGTTTTGATTCAAAAAAGTGTGGAGGATATATAATTTTTTAGGGATCAAGGTGTTTTCCCTACACACTATAGGAAAAAAGACAAAAATTATCTATTCACATGAACTTTTTATCTCAAAATTATCAATGGATTCATTTATAATCTTTGTAATGATGATGTTTTGCAAAGAGTAGTCCTAGATAATGAAATAACTCAATTTTTAATAAGCACACTAAGGAGTCATGTGAAGATATATGCAAGAGAATAAAATTTTATAAAAATACTATAAATTAGTTTTTGATGGCCTAATTTTCTTAAATATGCACACAAATTCAAAAAAACATTATGACTTTTATCAATGCATAAGAATACTGAATCACTAAGATGAAATGCCTTTGAATATGGCACTATCCATGTAAAATTTTAAATAGTTGGGAATTTAATTTTCTAGTGTATATTAACCTTCCTTCAAACTATAGTAGTTGTTGGTATATAATTATTTTTGAAAATAGGTGGAAGTTATTGAGAAACCTTATTGTAGTGCTAGATATGCAACTAAGATTTCATATGAAAATATCATTACAAGGTTTGGGTGTCCATTGAAGCTAATATATGATAGAGGAAAAAAAATTATCAACACCACCATAAAAACCCTTAATATAATAATTAATGATCTCCCAACACAAAATCACAACTTACCATCCCCAAGAAAATAACTAGGAAGAAGCATCAAACAAAGTGTTGGAAAATATACTTACAAAAATATGTAATGTTCAAAGGGATGATTGGGAAGATCACATACTTGTGATCCTCTAGGATTATATAACTAGTTGAAATTTTAAAATATATTCACACCATTTTAGTTGGTATATGGCATGGAAGCAATAATAATTATGGAAAATTTAGTTCCAAGCCTATGAGTCACACTAATAATGTAATTAGGAGACTAGGAGTCACTTTGGAAAGAATATTTGATTTGGTAGTAATAAAATAAATAATACTAAATTAAAAATTCATGTATGGATTCAATAAATAGAGTCAAAAATCTTGTCACAATTTTAATATGTGATGGAAGGAATTTCAACCAAACCAACATTTATTTTATATGATAGTATATTTAGAGCACACCTAGGGAAACTACACATTCAATCAAAATTTCCATACATTACTGATGAAGTGTCACAACAATGAAATATAATACTCATAGTCATTCAAGTAACCATTATACCATGTTTGGTAATTGGTATTAGGATTAAATAATACCACCCATGATGTTTAAATAAAACATGCATAAAAAGATTGAGTGATAAATAACACACTATAGTTTAGGACTTTTGTTTTATTTTTATTTTTTATTTTCTTTAGGTTGTAGTGGAAGATGTACATAGTGAAATGTATATATCTCATGAAATTCATAGTATGTACCATAATCAGGTCTAAAGACAAGAAAGTTAATAACACAATATATAAGGAAGAAATCTACTTTAAATGGTTGTTCAAAACATTAAGTCTGGTAATGAGGTGGAGCATAAAAATAGATGGTTTATGGGTATAAAAAAATATAAATATCAAGCAATTAATGATGAATCACATAAAATATTGAGGCATTTAAAACATATATACATTTTTTCAAATGGGGTTGTCCCATAAGAAACTAAAAATTTAAATAATGGAAAGGTGCTGCATCACAACATTGAATATCATTACAAGAAACATAGAATCTATCCACTAAAAATCTAAAAGTCACATCAAAGAATCCATCAAAATTCAAATCAAGAAGATAAAAATTTGAAACATATATTAATTAATTAATTCATATGTCAAGGAAGATTTTGAGCATGGATTTATCTAAAAGGTATGGTATAGAAGAAAATACACATGTAATATAGAGTGAAAAACAACCTTGTGGATTTATAACTTTAGTCATGTTTTTGAGTAGATATTTTTACACTCATGATGCAAAAAAAATATAAATAAAAATGCATCAAATTATAATGTGAATGTGTGGTTATAAATAATAAAAGATTGATATTGTCTTGGATCTTAGATAAGTTAGATGGCATGACCCACAATTGTTTTATTTTATAGACATAACAAACACTGAGTGGTTCCCACAACCACAATAATTTTTTTTCATAGTTTAGAGTGTTTTCACTACCAAATTAACTAAAAGGATTTAGTATAGAGATATTAGTATGTCTACACACATTTGACCATCATGATGAAGTGATGATGACCCTCTTGAGCTGATATAATGGAAGATCAATTCATCTCTCCAAGGAATTCACCATCCACATAAATGCTAACTCCATGGTGCAAGCCATGGGACTACATATGATAAGCAAGCCATTAGCCTCATATAATAATAATATTCCCATAATTAATGGTAACATGAATACTATCAGTGTAGGTTTTATGCACACCACAACTATAATGAGGTGGCCTTTAATATTTTAGGATCTCAATGGAGATAAACTCTACTCTAAGGCATGAGTTACAAGTATGCAATTTATTTCAACCTATTGATGGAATAGTGGGTAGGATATGTAGGTTTTTGACAAGGTTTTTTGGATGGATTTATGGTTCTTAATATGGGTAGTGAATCTCTACGTGAGTTGGATGGGTGGATGGTTGATAATCTAGAGTGGGTAAGTCTAAAAATAAACTCAAAAAAATGATGGGAGGGTAAGGCACAAAAGAAATATTCTATGGTTTCAAGAATTACTCCACTAGATGGTTTATGAAAGGATAAGTGCTCTTAAAACCTATGCATGTTGCTAGCAATGATTGCACACACACAATCAAACATGACTAAGAAGTCTAAGGAAATAATGATGAAAGAAATTGACAAGCCTCAGATAAAGGTCAATCTTTGTAGGGTAGTTGTTTCACACTTGTAACTAGGAAATTATGGCTCAATATACTAAATTATCTAAGGAATCTATTACACACAAAAAAAAACTACATCCAAGAAAACACTCATGCATAATCAAAATTATGAATCAATTTGAACTGGACTATCTTAATGAATATGTTTACCAACATTTTAGTAGTTATTACACACTTAAAAATTATAATATCAATCAAAATAATAAAGAATGTATTTGTAACTTTTACACACTAAATATTATTGAAATGTACAACCAAAGAAAGTAATAACTAATTACACAAAAATTATAAATAAAATACACAAACACAATCACTAACGATCAAAACTGATGTTGCTACTGTATTCAAAAATTCTTTGACAAAAATCTAAGTTGGATTATAATTATTTATATATACTTGAGGAAGGGGTCACCTCATCCTCCAAGTTCATAGAAGGTTGTTACATGTGATAGTCAAAACATGTAGTTCTAATTCTGGTCTAAAATTGTATAAGAGTGTACTTACAATTATTAATTTAAAATATCCTTTGACAAAGATACATAATGTGTGTATGTGTATAAAGACATAGGAAATTTTTTACAATTATAGTTCAAATTATATTCAAACTTTAGAATATGCATCATTTATCAAAAATGCACCATTTACCAAAATTTCACATGCCTCTTTATAGATTATGAAAATAACCTATTGATGTTTTAGATTATCCACATTTAAATAAAACTCAGACATATGCATGAAGTACCAAAATTAGTTTACTAATGTTTTTAGAACCATTAGTACTACTATTAGTTGGGACTAATCTATATTGTGTGTTGTATGATCACATGTGCCTTTTATAAAATCTTGATCTTCACTTTTATATTCATCATTTAAGACATGCATGTTAACACTCCTTGTCTTAATTGTGATACCCAATATTTTTTGATAAATATAGCATGTGTCCAAATATCTTAGTATTCTACCCATAATGCCCTATTAGATTTTGAAATATGACTCATGTCAACACTTTATTGAGTCTAAGATCTTGAAAAGTCCACCTAGAATTCTCACCATAAATCCTTTTCATTGGTTTAATGTAGTTCATCAGGTTTTACTACTTTGGGCTCATTGACTCATATATGCTAAACACTTGTCATTCCCTATTTTTCTATGCTTCATATGTGTGCCACTTGGAATCTTCTCAAGGTTTCTAAGTTCTATGTAATGGGCTCTTTGCTTCTTCTCATGGGTCATTGAAACTATGTATTGGGCTCTCACAAAGGTGACACTTGTCAATCTTATAGGGATTTGAGATTTTAACTTACTCTCACATCATTTAATCAAATGGGCCCAAGTGGATGTGTGTCGTAGGATCTTGATTTGAATCCAAATGAGTACTTTACGATGTTAAATTTGGAATTTTCATGATCATCAACCAACGTCCTCATGACCATCAATTTAATTTACTAAATTACCTATTATCAATGTTAAATTTTATGTTCACATGACCATCAAATGACATCCACACAACTATCAAATTTAATCTTGTCAACTTGACATGTGTCATTCTTTTGGGATTCCTTGATCCTACAAACATATGTAAAACATGATTTAGCATAAAACTTTCAAAAAATATGTATAAAGGACCCTACATGAATATTTCATCCTAAGGTCTTAGTATTAGTAAAATATGATTTGGGCCTGGGATAAAATATTAAATTAAGGTTCAAAATTTGATAAAATACTCCCTAAGCAAAGGTTCCACATGACAATCTATTATTTATTTTAGGGAAATTGTTACAGGATAATTATCATGGGATTTCTACATGGGGGGAATTATTTTAGGACTTTTACAGGGAATTTGTTTTGGATAAAATGTCTAGAAAAATTATCTTGAAGGAATATTTTCATCAGACAAATTCTCTGAAGGGCAAAAAGGGGTTGGAACAAAAGTCTTGATGGAATTGGTCAAAGGGAAAAAAGTTGGGAACAAAAGTCCCAAAGGGTAAGTGGTCACTTTAAAAATGCTAAAAGGTCACTTTCAAAATGTTTGAAGGGTTGATTCAAAAATCTTGAAGGGCATGTGCCCTTAGGGGAATTGTTTTGAGACTTTTGTATCAAACAAAATGTTTGAGACAAAATTTTTAAAGGAATTGACTTGGGATAAAAATACTAAAATAAAAGTATCAAAGGGAAAAACTAATGAAATAAAAAGGTTGAAGGGTAACTAAAAGGTATCAAAAGGGTATACTTCATAAGATAAAGTTCCCATGACAAAACTCTGAAATATCTACTTCATAGGGTAAATGTCTGGGATAAAAGTCTTGAAGTAAGTTACATAGGGAAAAGGGCACTTTCAAAAGGCCAAAGGGTATGTTTAGAAAGTCCAAATGGATATGTGTCCTTGAAAAAAATAATGAAGGGTAAGTTAGAGGTAAAGGGTCATTTCAAAAATCCCAAAGGAATTCTATCAAAAGAATTATTTTGGACAAAATGTCTGCAACAATTCTCTCACATATCCAATTATCTAAAACAAAATGTTTGAAGAAATTAAATTGGATTAGAGAAAGTGTCTCAGACAAAATTTCCAAAGGAAAGGTTCAAAAAGTAAAAGGTGCAAGAAAAAATTCCTAAAGGGTAGGTGTAGAGAGGCCAAAGGGAAATTGAAAAAAAATCCTGAAGGGTAGGTTAAAAGGGACCGATGGGAAATTCTATGGGGAAAAGTGTATCACTAAGTGTCTACAAGAATAAGTCTGATTTAGGGAAATTATTTTAGCAGAATTATTGTGAGGAAAATGTTACAAAAAAAAAATTCTATTGGACAAAATGTCCAAGACACAATAAACTTGAAGACCAATTCATGTAGAAGAAAAGTTTTGAAGAGAAAATCCCAAAAAAATAAATCCCAAAGTAAAAATCCTTATAGAATAAAAGATTTAGTCTATGAAAAGACAATATCAATGCTACTTTGCCAACATATGAAGGGAAAAATCATGATCTTTTCCCAGAATTTACATAAACATGTAGAAGAGGGGACTCAAAATCAAGACAATAATATAAAAGAAATGGGTCACCATTTCCTTATGGGAAAATAGGGATGTTGGGTACAAAAAATGGTGACTCACATGGGGAATACTCCTGAGTATTCAAGAACCCAAAAATCTAGTTTGCAATCCTAATTCAATCATGAAGTGTGCAACAAAAAAATACTTAAATTAGAAACATGAAAGAGACTCTTAAGTAGATTCACACAACATACTTTCCTTCTAATTTTCTTGTATCTAGGTGTATAAAACATGTCATTTATTTAACCCCTACTGTGATGAGTTTTTCAAAGGCTTTGATGGGTATGTAGGTTTTGTTCTAGTATCTATTAAATCTCAAAAATAAGGGAAGCTCAAGCATTTATTTACTACCAACTAGGCACCCATAGCCTAGACAAAGATACCTTAGGTTCCTTCTCTTCTCATTCCATTATTTTTTATTTTGACCTTATTTCATCCAGTGAGCCTTTTAATTTTATTTTTCTCTTTTGAATCTATTGGTTATTTATTATTTTATTTTTATTTGTTTATTGAATGGAAAATAGAAGAGATATAGCCCCAGTGAGTTGATATAACTATAAAACAAATCATTACTAGAACATCCCTTCCAGCTACACCTATACCCAAGATTATCACTTCCAATAGGTATTCAATATGACAAGTGCATTTGATCTAATAAAATAAGAAAACTTTATAAATTCATATGAAGTACTCTGAGAGAAACTTCCATATGCCTGATAAAAGTAATCAATTTTGAAACCATTTAGAATAATCCATTATTACCTATCTTAATCCTAAAAAATCAAAAACACATAAATACACCTAATTAGTAAACTAGTCCCAAAGTGTTGAGATTTTAATTTTCCCTTTTTTCCCAAGTTATAAGCTCAGTTAGTTTAGATTTTAACTTGGTTATATTAGATCACACATAATTCCAATTTTCATAGAAAGCAAAGAATAACTAATCTAAGAAAGCACTAAAATATAATCTATAAAATAATAAATCTAATCTACAAAATAAAAAAAATAGGAAAGATTAATCTAAAAAGCAAGAAACTAATCTATGAAAGCAAAAAATATAATCTATGAAATCAAGTAACTATTCTAATAAAGTGAGAAATCTAATCTAATCCTATAGCTACATTCATCTATCCATCGCTACTCACTAACATCAGTAGATGGTATAGCCTTGAAGTAGTACATTACCTAGATATGTAACTAGATATGTAAGCTCGTTACCTTAGAGGTCCTTCAGATGAAATACATTATTACCCATGATATATAAAATTTGGTATTTTCCAATCTATAGTGGGGAAAACTTGTCATTTTTTCCTTTCTTCTCATGGGATTTATCCCAAAGTAGCACTAGAGCTGAAATCTTAAATGCTTTGACTATCGCTCTCTTATCAAACCACCTCTTGACCACATCTTGGTGTTTGTTTAATGTATATAAGCCTTTAGTCCTTGAATATTCAATTTTTATAATGTCCAATAAACTTTATTTGATTTTATCACTTAGTTCCATGTAGTCCTACATAAACTAATAAGTGGGTAACTTCAACATAATTGGGAACATAGGCTTGCATCCATATACTAGTAGGTAGGGCGAGGCTTTAAGGGTTTGCTTGTGTATAGTTTAGTCTACCCAAAGAGCATACTTTAATAAATTATGCTAGTCCTTAGGCTTATCTTTGGCTGACTTATTAATCGCATTGATCAGATTCTTATGTGTTGATTCTACTAGCCCATTTCCTTGAGGGTAATGGCTAGAATCTAACCTGATAATGATCTAGTTATTGTGTACCCATTCAGTAATTTTTTTGGATATGAAAGTTGGTGCATTATCATAAACTAGAGAAATAGGCATTCCAAATTTGGTTTTTATGTTTTCCTCCAAAAATTGAATCACATCTTGTGATCTATAATTCTTTATGGCTATGACCTTGATCTATCTAGTGAAATAATTTGTATCAATAAGTAAAAACTTATGGCCTATTGAGTAATTTGGGGTGATGACACCAATGAAGTATAAACCCCACTAGGAAAATTATCTTCCTTTAATAACTAGATTTAAAGGAATTATTATGTGTACTTCTCTCTTGGCTAAAGCTTGGCATTCATGGCATGTTCTCACATGAGTGTAAGGATCTTTGAAAACTGTTGGCCAATAGTTGCTCATTCTTAATATCTTATAGGCTATGGTATTCCCATAAGGATGACCACTGCCTATCTTTTAATGCAATTTATCTAAGATTTAGTTAGCTTCCTCTGTAGATACACACTTGAGATAAATACATTCATAATTTATTTTGTAGAAGACTCCCTTATTGATCATGTAATGAATAACTTTGATTCTCAAAGCTCTCTTCCTCTCTCTATTGAGCTTAGGGGAATAAGTTCCTATAAGTAAATACTATATTATATCATTATACCATTCTCCTTTAGATGCTTTAGCTTCACATACCTCTTTGACTATGATGCATGGGTCTGGTTCAATTACAAGCTGAATAATGCTTTGCCCTCAAATGATCATTATAGGATTGACCTTTATGTTGAATTATTATAGCTCAGCCATCCATTTTAATCATAATTATCCTAACTCATTCTATGATAGGGTGAGCTTGACATTAGGATCAGGTATAATGGCAATGACATTATTTCTCAAGATGTAGTGCTAAAATTTCTTCACTACTTTGACAAGGGCAAAATTTTGTTTGTTAATTATAGATTACCTAAGCTGTACATATTTTAGATTAATTCTCATAAACCTAATTATATGTTTGGCCTCATCCTTATTATATGTGATGACAACAATAATAAAATGCTCTGAAGCAAATGAGTATATGTATAAATATTTATTAAAATCTAGAATGATTAGCACTAGAGCCTATGATATTGCATCATTAATGTCCTGAAATGACTTTTGGTCTTCAGATCTACATTCTATTTTGGCATCTTACTTGAGCATGGCATTAAAGGGTCTAATGATATCTACAAATATTGAGATGAACTTCCTTACAAAGTTAATCATTTAGAAAAATGATTTAATATCCTTATTGTTTGGTTGTTAAATCTTTGAAATCACTTGAATTCTATTTGGATCAATGGTGATCCCATCCTTGGTGATGATGTGCACCAAAATATTTCTATTAGTTACTCCAAATATTATCTTCTTTGGGTTCAATGAGATATCAAACCATCTGCATCTCTCAAATATGGACTATAGGTGACTTATGTGGTCTTTTCAATTATTTCAAAATATTGTAAGATCATCCATATAGCTGATTCTGCATTTTCTTGTTAGTCCTTTGAAAGCATGATTCATGGCACATTGAAAGTTATCTCTTGAATTTATTAGGCTAAATGAAATCCTCTTATACTCATAAGCTCCCCACTTCATAGTGAACATGGTCTTCATTCTATCTTTAGATTGCACCAATACCTGATTGTAGCCTAAAAATCCATCCAAGAAAGACATCATTTTAGAACCACTTACTATTTTTATCACTTCATCTAGAGAAGCTAGAGAATAATTTTATGTTTTAGAATCCTTGTTTAGATTCCTAAAATTGACACATAATTTGATCTTACCATTTTTCTTCCTTAATGGTACCAAATTGGGCACCCAGGTGGATTGTTATATTAGGAAGATGATTTTTACATTTAAAAGCTTCTCCACTTCTCTCTAAATGAGAGGCTTCAAAATAGGATTGATTGGTCTCTTCCTATGTTTGAATGGTTTGTGATTTGGCTTCAAGGGAATGGTGTCAGTGATGACCTAAGGGTCATAAACTTATAGATCTTCATACATCTAGTCAATGACATCTTTACATTGAATTATTAAATCCTTCACCCACTAACTCTCTTTTAGGGTGTAGATGAGACCAATATTCACATAACTTTGGTTGTGTTCATCTCATAGATTCTTTTTTTATAAGTATAAATCATTGAATTTTGGTTATCTTAGATTTAATGCCTAGGTATCTATGTCTAATGGTCTTTCTAAAGAGACCAAGCCAGTTGGAATTTGATTCTCTTTGACTTAAGAATGTTCTCTTTGTATGATTCCTCTTGGCATAGGTGATTAATATCCTTGTAATTGATGATTTAGGATTTGAATTCCCTTGAATTGGTAAAAAAATAAATATTTTGCTAGTCATCATCAAAGACCTAGAAATTTTATATGTTATCTAGAACAAAGGGACATGGAATAGAGAAATTATTTACCTTAGATTATTTTAGTGGCTCCAAATTAGTAGAAGTAGTATCTAATTAATTATTAGTCTAATTTTGATCTCTAATAAGTGATAAAATGTTGAAATCTTCAAAGCTTTCAATCGGGTCCCATGCTTTATGTTTGTATCTCTTCATATAAGACAACTTGTATTGGTATTTATTTCTAACTTGATTAACCACTAGATTTGAGTCACCAAATACTGATATCTACTTCACATTAATATTAAGTGAAAATTATAATCCTAGAATTAGAGCCTCATACTCATCTCTATTATTAGTGCATAGAAATTGCAACTTGTATGTTGCTAAGAATTTTTTACCTTGTGGATCAACCAACTAAATTCCCATGCCTGATCTTTACTTAGATCTAGTACCATCAAATTTTAGGGTCCATAAGGAATTGAAAACTTTAGGTTGTGGATTTTATACTTGATTATGAGTAGTAAAAGTATAAATACCAAGGTTGGGAAACTCATACTTTACCTCTTTATTATCAACATTATACTTTGTAATGTGGGGTAACCATAAATGAGAAAAGTCTATAGAGATATATTCATTGAGAATTTTGGACTGATCCTTGCTTACCAGCAAACTATAATTTTTAGATATGTCTACCACTAGGATATCGATGGTCATTTAGACTCTTGGCTCAGATGCTACTTGAATGGGTACATTGTTCAATTTTCCAACTATTGGGACTAATGTCTATATCTAGTTGTGAGACTATCCTCTTTGAAGGGTTTAGAGTGAGACCTATCTTTTGACATATGGATGTAGGCATAACAATTGTAGAAGCTTAAAAATAAACTAAATATTTATGAATGTTCTTACCAAAATCTTAGATAGTGAGAAAAAAGGGTAGACCTTTTAACTTTCTCTTGTAGATGGTGTTGGTTTTAAATGATTTTGATTTATCTATGGATGTTTTTGCTTTATCCATAGGAAATTTTCTAGTAATTTACTTATGGATCATCTCCTTTTGTTCAATGATCTGAGCTAAATAATGAAAATTTATATTCGCCTTGATCATCTTCATATCCTCAACAATGTTGTATCATCCTTTGATTACTTCTTCCTTTCTCTACTACTGATTATTCCCCTTTGGATGGGGTGGATTATTGTTTACTTTAGGATTAGGAAGAATTTTCATGGTATTTCAAAGATTTGAAGTTATGAGTGGTTGATTTTTCCTTAGATTATATGTACCTCTCAAGAACTATTAGAAAGCATGAACTTCATTCTAGTTGTCCTTTAGTTCATTGTCATCTTCATGTGGAAAAGGGAATTCATGAGTTTTAAAGAACATAACAGTGCTATAAAAAATAGGATCTAGATGATACTTAGGTAGATTATGCATCTGATCTTGTCTAATAACCTCTCTTTGAAATATTTCAAATGCTATGAAAAATTTAACATAGTTGAGCTCACCATGCCTGAAAGTATTATAAATTATACACTAATTAGGAAGATCCATCTCTGCTATATTAATATCTATAATATTTTTATGTTGCTTAGGCCTATATAATGGTATATTATATCTCTATAATCTAGTATTTTGATTTCTAGTTGGGCCATTTGCATTGCTCACCTTCCTTGCATATTCAGAAAATCATTGCTCATCTTTTGAACCATCTTTTGAATAGAATCTATTTCTAGATTTATAAAATACATACTTTGTAAAATGGTAGTGGGAAGTATATATTCTTTCTAGTTATATTGATAACCATTAGCCATTACATGATTATTTAAGTAGCTGAAATTTGGCTGCATTGTCTGCATTAGTGGAGGTAGTGTATACAACTAGTTTTGATTGAATGCCAGGATATTCTACCTTACATGTGGAAATGGATTTAGTGTTGGAAAACTATTATTGACATTAGGTGATCTAGATATCTAAGGATTGAGTTGCATATCTATCATGATAGCCTCTTTTAATGTTAATCCCAAAGTGTTATCCATAATTATTTTTTCAAGAACATGATAGTGATAGGGTCCAAGGTGTTCTTGTACATCTCTAATACTAGTGCCACCTCTAGCTTATATATTAGGATTAACCAATTTTACATATTATTCCATATTACATTGAAAGCATGGATGGGCTCATTAGGTTTCCTCTTCATTATGGTGAAGTGCTAGTATACTAAATTAATATTGGTGACCTATCCAAACTATGCAAGAAAAACTACTTGAGATTCTTCCAAGAAGTGATGGAATTTTTAATTAAATTTAAATAGAAATCATAAGTAGCATCCATCAAATAAAAATTGAATAACTCACATGCAACATCCTCATCTACAACATTAATTTATCTTAATTCATCTTAAACTGACTTGATATGTTCCTTTGTTGTCCTTGCTTTGGAAGGAAAAAATAATGATAGGTATTTTTTAGGATTCTAAGGCAAATCATGTAATCTCCTAGGTTGGTGATGGTAGATCCAACTAACTAAGGCTATTGATGATCCATTGGTTGATTAATAGGTAAAGGGTTCCTTATAAGTAAGGGGTTCCCTACTAGAAAAGGATTGTTTTGAATTGGGGATATTGGCATAGTTCTAGGTCTCCTATGATTTGACAAGGGTGAGACTGATAAACCATCTTGGGAACTAGATATGATCACTCTCTTGGGTGACTTCAGTCTAACTCTATGCAAAGGATAACTACTACTATTAGATGTGATATCCATCCTTCTAGTGATAGCTAACGATTTTAGTGTGGGTTTTACACACACCACGATTGTAATGAGGTAGCCTCTAAAATTTTAAGATATTAATGGAGATAAACTCCACTCCAGGGTATGAGTTGTAGGTATGTGGTTTATTTCAACCTATTCATGGAATATTGGTAGGGCATGTAGGTTATTGACAAGGGTTGTTAGATGGAGTTGTGGTTTCGAATAGGGGTAGTCTATACATGAGTTGGATGGGTGGTTGGTTACTAATGTAGAGTGGGTAGGTCTCAAATAAAAATCACAAAAAGGAGGGAATGGTAAGGTATAAAACAAATCTTATATCATTTTTAGGAATTACTCCCTTGGCTAGTTTCTAAAAGGACAAGAGCTCTTAGAACCTATGCCTATTACTAGTAGTGATTTCACACACACAGTGAGAAATGACTAAGAAGTCTAATTAAATAATGATGTAGGAAATTCACAAGCCTTATAAAAAAAATTATCCTTTTATGGTAGCTATTACACACATTTGATCAAGAGATTATGGCTCAGGCTAGTAAAGTATCTAAGGTATATGTTGCACACACATATAAAATTACATCCCTAAAATCACTCATACACAATCAAAATTATGAATCAATTTGAACTTGAATATCTTAACCAATATGTTTACCAACTTTATATTAGTTGTTGCACACCTAAAAATTAGTATATCAATCAAAATAATCAAGAATCCATTCACAAATTTTTCACACTAAAGATTATTAAAACATACAACTAAAAAAAGCAACAACTAATTACATAAAAATTAGAAATAAAATAAAAAAAACATATTCGTTAACAATCAAAATTGATGTTGTTCCTGTATTCAAAAATTCTTTGACAAAAATCCAAGTTTGATTACAATTATTTATATAGACTTGGGGAAGGGGTTGCCTCATCTTCTAGGTTCATGCAAGGTCACTACTAACTGTGGTCTAAAATAGTATAAAACTCTAATTATAATTATCAATTTAAAATATCCTTTGCTAAAGATATGCAATGTGTGCATGTGTATAAAGATAGAGTCATTTTTTTACAATTATAGTTTTAACTATATGTAAACTTCAAAATATGCATCATTTATCAAAACTGCACCATTTACCAAAACTACAAATGCCTCTTTTTGTAGATTGTGAAAATAACCTATTAATATTTTAGATTAGCCACCTTTAAATAGAACTTAGACATATGCATGAAGTACCAAAATCACTTTACCAATGTTTTTATAACCAGTGGGACTACTTTTAATCATGACTAATCTAAATTTTGCATTTCATGCTCACCTATGCCTTTTATAGAATCTAGATCTTCACTTTTAAATTCATTATTTAAGACATGCATGTTCATACTCCTTGTATTAACAATAAGACCCAATATTTATGGATAAATATAGCATAAGTGTCTAAAGATATAAGTATTCTAACCATAATTCCCTACTATATTTCAAAATATGACACATGTCAACACTTGATTGAGTCCAAGATCTTTGAAAAGTCCACCTAAGATTTGCATCATCGATCCTTTACACTGGTTTAATGTGGTTCATCATATTTTAGTTCTTTGGGATCAAAATATTATGTGATTGACACTTATCATTCTCTATTTAACTTTAATTCATATGTGTGCCACTTGGTAGCTACTTGGGGATTATAAGCTTTACGTATTAGGTTCCCTGCTTCTTCTCATAGATCATTATATCTATGTATTTGGCTCCCATGATGGTGACACTTATCACTCTTACAGGGCTTTGACATTTCAACTCACTCTCCCATCATTAAATCAAATGGGCCTGAGTGGATACACACCATAGGATCTTTATTTAAATATAAATAGTTACTTTATGATGTTAAATCTAACATTCACATGACTATCAATTTATGTGATTATGATCAAAAAATGATGTCTATGAGATTATCAAATTTAATTCCATAAATTAGCTATTATCGAGGTTAAATTTTACATTCATGTAACTATCAAATGATGTATTTGTGACCATTAAATGAATTTTGTGTGACTATCAAATTTAATCTCATCAACTTGACATGTGTTATTTCTTTGGGATTCCATGTTCAAACAAACATATGCAAAAAATGACTTAGCATAATACTTTTGGAAAATATGTCTAAAGGATCTTACATGAATATTTGAGCCTAATGTCTTAGTATTAGTAAAATACAATTTGGGATTTAGATAAAATATTCAATTAAGCTTTAAAACATAATAAAATGCTCTCTAAGCAAAGGTGCCACTTGGTAGTCTATGATTTGTTTTGGGGTAATTATTGTGGAAGAATTATCATGGGAATTTTGTGTGGGGGAATTATTTTTGAACTTTTTGGGGTTTTTATTTAGACAAAATATCTGCAACAATTCTCCCAAAGGATCATTTTTGTTGGATAAATTTTCCAAAGGAATCATTTGAAGGGAAATAAGGGGATGGAATAAAAGTCCCAAAGGAATGTGTTGAAGGGAAAAAGGCCAGGACAAAAGTCTTGAAGGGTAAGTGGTCACTTCAAAAATTCCAAAAGGTCACTTTTAAAATTTTCAAAGGGTCGGTTCAAGAAGCCTAAAGGTTATATGTCCTTGGGGGAATTGTTTTGGGGGAAAGTTTGAAGGAATTAACATGGGATAAAAGTACAAGAATAAAATTCTTGAAGGGTAGGCTTGAAGAGAAAAATGGCCACAACAAAAAGACCAAAGAGAAACTAGAAAGGAATTAGAAAGGTCTACTTCATAGGTTAAAGTACCCATGATAAAAGTCTAAAGTATGTACTTTATAGGGTAAATGTCTAGGATAAAACTCCCAAAGGGTAGTTATATAGGGCAAAGGGCACTTTTAAAAGGCTGAAGGGTATGTTCAAAAAGTTCAAAGGGATATGTGTCCTTGACAAAACTTACGAAGGGTAAGTCAGAGGTAAAGGGTCATTTCAAAAATCCTAAACTAATTCTATTGGGGGAATTATTTTGAACAAAATTGAAAAACACAACAATTCTTTTAAAGAATAAATTCTCTAGGATAAAATTTTTAAAGGAATTCAATTGGCTTAGAGAAAGTGTCTCAAACAAAAATCCAAAGTAAATATTCAAAAATGCAAAGGTGTGAGACAAAAGTCCTAAAGGGTAGGTGTAGATGGGCTAAAGGGAAATTGAAAAAAGTCCTGAAGGGTAGGTTTAAAGGGGCCAAAGGGAAATTCTATTAGGAAAAGTATATTAGAAATATTGTCCACAAAAATAAGTCTAATTTGGGGAAATTTTTATATTAGAATTATTGCAAGGAAAATGCTATGAAGAGCAAATTCCATCAGACAAAATATCTGAGACATAATAAACCTGAAGACCAATTCATGCCCAACAAAAGTTACAAAGAGAAAAGCCCAAAAACATAAAGCCTGAAGTAACAAACTTGATAGAATAAAAAAATTTGTCTATGAAAACACAATATCAATGCTACTTTTCCAAAGTATGAAGGGCTAAATCATGATCTTTTTCCTAGAATTTTCATAAACATGTAGAAGATAGGGCTCAAAATCAAGACAATAATCTAAAAAAAGTGGGTCCCCATTTCCTTATGGGAAAAGGGGGATGCTGGGTATAACAAATACTATGTATGAATGCATAATAAGGGGATTCTCAATCAACTAGATAACAAATTCACCCATGAAAGTTTTCACTACATGCATCATAAAGGGATACTAGTAGACTACGAATGGAGAAAAAAGTCACAAAAGGATTCATATTATATGATAAGGACCATATAATACATAAATTATATATAGTTTATTGCATTGAAAATTATCAAAAACATGGAGAAGGTGACTTTGAGCACAACACATTCTTATTAATAATAATTTTTAATACTACTTTGATTTACATAGTGACAATTATCAAAGGGATAAATCACACCAAACATCAAACATTTGATAGAGAATGCCTTTGAAAATATTATATGGAAAAATTATGAACAATGTATGGAATTGTTTTTTAACATATAGGAAGATTCAAATAGTGTTGGATAATGATCCAAGGTCTTATCACCTCTCGTGCTTGGGTGCCTAGGGTTGCCTTAGAGTATCTATGACCCCTTACCATGGTGGAAAAATCCATAAGGGGGTCCAAATATATATCCATGAAATCTAAAAAATTATATCTATTTCCATGTCATTTTAATTTATCTCCCTATGGCCAAGATGGAATTTTAAAGGCATAAAAACATTGTTTTAACAAGCAATCAACTATATTGATCTATGCATCTAGGATCACAATAATCAATGTATCTAATAAATGTGGAGGACTTGGAGTAGGTAAAAACTAAGGAGATTTTTCACCATGTATAATGACCCATTATCATAAGCCTCTAATTATTATTCATTACAAGTTCTAGGAAAGTGTAAATCTCAAACTCCCATACCTTTATTACTTACAAAGAGAACTCAAAACATGGATCCATGGATTAGTGATAATTAGATTCCAAAAATCATAGCAAATTAAAAATTATAACCATTGATATTCACATTTTAAAATTATAAAAATTACCACTTAACGATATCAAAAATGATATTTATGATGAAGAATAAGATAAATAATTTCTCTTTTGTAATGCAGTTCGCACTTACTAAGTGTGACACCAAGTCCGTGTTTTTTTGTTGGTGTAGATTAACCCACATAAAATATATATAATTGTATAAATTTTTGTATTAGATTTATATCCAAATTTTATATTATAATCCATTTTTAAATAATGAACATCAGGTTCCACCACACATGCACAAAGACTAGTCACACAAGAGCAAGCTATGGTAAAGACTTCCCTTGATAACAAGTTATATGTGAAACATTATTAGAAGAATATGGAATATCATAAGGAAGTTAATTGAGTATTTTTATAGTTAAAAATAACACTTATGGAACAAGTATACCTCACATAACCATAATATAAATAATGGGCACATTTGTGATAAAATATGAACCTGAGGAGGAAGCTGAAGTGGAAGCCATGAAAGAAGAAATTGGTTTTTCAACATACAAAACTAAGAGGTACAATAAAAGTTTGGTCACACCTATTTTCATTCCAAAATAATATTTTTGTAAGAACCAAGTCATACTATCTCCATCTCCCTCTAAACAACCTTCACCTCTATTGTATGCATACATCCCAGCATTACTGAAAGTACCCCTTTCTAGTCCTTAAAAGTTTGATCCATTGGAAACAAGTACATAACAATATAAAGATCCATTATAATAACATATAACATAATATCACTAAAAATATCCCAATCCACAAGATTATACCAAATAAAAACAATCGTATAAAACTATAAAGGCCAAGGATGAAAAAGATAGGCTAATGAGGAGTAGGCCAAAAAGGAAGAGGAAGAAAATAATGCATAAGAGGTGTAGAAAAAGAAATTAGAGGAAAAATAGGTTTTCAAGGTAGATAATTAATATAAAAATTTAGACTTCTGTGAGCATTAAGAGAAAAAAAATCTAAGGTTGATGTAGTAATCAAAGAAGACAAAAATAAGCCCTGCACAAGTAGGAAGAGCTACATCAAAAAGTTTCTCAAGAGAATGCATCTAAGGATGTAACAAAAAAGATGAATGATAAAGAAGATCAACATAAGAATAAAAATTATATTTAATAAATTTATAAAAAATAACTCTCATTTATTTACAAAAAATGTTTAGATAGGGCAACTAAAACAAATCATAAAAAAATAGTTACAAAAACTCAAGCAGTTGAGGTGTAGGATCAGCCTTTAGGAGCATCTACACATTTATTGTTATCCAAAGGGGAAATTAAGAATAATAATATTAAGATAAATTTTATTCCATAATTTTATGGTTTATATAAATTAATTCACCACCATTATGATGAACCACTTTCACGTTTCATGTCACATAGATTAGTCACAACCAAAAAACATATAAAGCTCCTACCACTTAGATGCCCCCATCGGCTACTTCTCAAGAGGGTTTCTCTAGATGTTACATAGTTTAAATAAATGAATAATATTTAATAGAATAGTATATTCCAAACATAAATCACATATAATTATTTATAGATTGAGGAGTAGAGCACTCAATTGTGATAATAAACCACCAAGCTCCATGATCGATTAACTAAGGCACAAAATATAATTGAGGACACATTCTTGAAGCTAGTCAAATAAGCTATAGGGAATAAATTCATGGATAAATTTTTTTATTTATTTTATTACACTTTTAAATAAATATTATGCCATAACATAATGATTACATCAAGTTAGAGCCTGATTTTGGCACTTCATAGTGAAAATAAAATTATATTTGAGTTGCTCTAATAATATGAATAGGTTTTCAACATTTCCATTCATTAGGCCAAATTTATTTCATGCAACATAATTGATTTTAAATATTATAATAAATATGTTTGTAAATGCATTACTCAATACCTCTCTAAATTAGACAAGTCCAAAGTAGTAATGGAGATCCAGATGTCAAGAGTAATAGAAATGGAACTATGATAAATGAATCTCTTGTATTGAAAGATAATGTGATGGATATGATATGAAATTGTGATATTAAGATGATTCCTAACACATTTAAAATCATTAAATCATAAATATATGTTTACTAAATGGATTTTTTAACTCAATAAATCTAACATAAGGTGGTGACTTAACACAAATTAATCATCACAAATATTATTGAAGATGACATCCAAATGATTATGTATATTCAATTTACATTCTATACTTTTTTCAACTTAGTAATAGATGTATTATTATATTTGAGGTAGTATAAGCAAGACTTGATTTTTTTTTGACAATTTAGCCTAAGTAATAGTGGACAAACCCATGTTCATTCCACCTAACTAGTTGTCACAAGCCTTATAATATAGGAAATCATCTAAGACAACATATCAAGGTCCTCTACCATAAACACCACCTCTAATAGTAGATGCATCATCAACATCATCATCATCATGAACTAACCAAGTAGATCCATAGTCCTTGCACATTGATCCATCCTCAACCTCATATTTTATCACTACACCATTGTAATAAGGTATTGTGAAACTTAATTTTTGTTAATTTTTTAAGATAGTTGATTTTGGGTAGGAATAAATCTTTGTGAGTAGGGCTAAGAAGGTTGAAAATATAAAAAAGTGGTAGCCTCCTAGTTTTGTCAATCTATTAAAAACCCTCAAAGGGTGGTAGATTAGTATGATACTTAGTTTAAAACCTAAAATATTTCCCATTGATAAAATGGGGATCTAACTATTTATATATCAACTAAGTAGTGTGTAAGATGTGAAAACTAGTAAACAACACTTTGAATGATAATTAAGATAATTGATCATTGGTAACCCCTGTAGCTTAGTGTAAACAAATCTAATAGTTTCAATCCTCGTTACTCTCCTTAAAATATTTTATGGGGATAAGATAATTATTTAAGGCCAATAAAGTGTTCATAGTAAAATATGAAGTATAAAATCATAGAAATATTGTATAAGTGGCAAGTGTGAGATAAAATCTATTTTTAATTAAATATGGGTTTCTCTTCATTGTCAAAATTTTGTATAAGATTAAAATCATCCTTAGATTATATGAGTGAAAGGTAATTAATATTAATTGAAAGAGCCTTTTGAAATATCTATAAATATTTTATATTGAAAATAAAAGGACTAATCTATGTTTTTTGAGAAATAGAATGATATAGAGATCAAGGTTAGCATGAGACATTTTTATGTTATTTATACTTTGTACGCATCAATTTATAATTAACTATCTATCTCATTTTATATGTGAATATATGTATATTATGGAGTAAAGATGTCTGATTCAATTAAATTAAATGATGTTAATATGAACAAACACTAATAGTGAATGAGTTCACTACAGTATAAAGCCATAATATCTAATGCATCCAATTTCCTATATAAAAAACTTGTAATAATCTTCAAAGAGTATAAAAAATTATCATGATATGATGAGTGACTATAGGAACCTAAGCTAAAAAAAACATTTAATATGATATTCTTGAGTATTTCTTTAGTGAAAAAAGTGGAAATTTCTGATTTATAATTTTTACCTATGTAGAAAACAAAATTAATCTCTAGAATTATAAATTGTTCTAAAAAGAAAGATATATAATCTATAAATTATGAAATTTAGTATAAAAAGAAGGAAATATATTTCCAATTTTTAAATATTTAAATACTTTAACCCTTTCAAGGAAATTACTCAAAAAATTGAGAGGGATGTAATCTATTGTTATATATTAGATGGAGTATTTCTCCTACAACCTATGAGGATATACTCAAGAAGGAAAACACCCAAAACATACTATATGATCATTATTTTAAATTTAAACCTAATTATTTATAACTTTTAAAGGTTTATACCCTATATATGTAACACTAAAATATGTGGAATAATCATAATTATAACATAAACTTGTTGGAAAATAAATTCACTTATAGAAAGTAAATGCTAGCAAAGTAAATTCTAGGAAAGTAAAATATTAGGATTTAAATGCTAATATATGTTTGGAAGCTTCCCACATAATGTAATGAAAATACATAAAAAAAAATTTAAATGTAAATACACATAAAATAATTAAATATAATGAAATTAACACATACAAGAAATAAACTAACTGATAAATGAGAGATTAGATTATCAAATTATTGCGATTGGGCCATACCTCAGTTGGATTGGAGCTTGAATCCCATCCTTGTTTAAGATAGGATTAAATAAATGAAATTATTTATTGATTAAAATTTATCATAAATTGTAACCTTAAAGGTTCCTTACAATTCTATTAGAGAGCTTCACTAAAATAGCTAGACTAAACTTCATTACTTACTTCTAAACTATAGTTCGTAACTTCTCTCTTCAATAGAGAAGGTAGTGATTTATTTAGATATAATAGTATATATAGGTTAAAAAAATAAATATATATTTATTCCTAGAATAAAATAATCCTAAATAACTATTCTAAAATAGTATAAATAATAAAAGATGATTCAACAAAATATATAATAACAAAAAATAGGAAATACGAGAAAACAAAATATTCATTTGTTGAAATATATTTAGATGGATATTCAAATTAAAGAGGAATGATTGAATTTGAATTATAATTTTACTCTAAATATGGATATATTAAAATACTCAAAATATGGGAGTTAATTTCTCAAATGCATCATCCAACCATCAAGCTTTCAAAAGTGTATGAATAATTATTACTAAAAATAATTCCTAGCTACTATGGGTGGTGCCTAGTTGATATGGGTAACATCAAATTGATATCCATATCTAACCCAATTTCTACATTTATCTCACATATTTTTTAATGGTATCTCATCTAGTTTTTATGAATATCTCACCTAGTTGTTATAGGTAACTTTACTAGTTGTTATGGGTAGTGTTCATAGCTATTACATGTTGTCTATAAAGTATAAGATATTTTATCCTTCATATATGTGGGTATGAAACACCATTAAATAATTATATTTTTAATTATTCACTTTCAACTATAAACACCAAAAGACAATAATTAAATCATACTATTCTATATAAAAATCACATTTTTGAATCATAACAATAAATATATGTAACATGGATAGAGTTTATCATATTATGGACAAATGCATAGGTAATGGATATAACAATTGTAAAATTTAAGGGGATTTTAGGATAATAATATGTAATATGAGTTTAGTTTCTTTTCCTTGTTAGATGTTAATTATGTTTAGTTCTACATGACATTGAAGTTTAAAAACCCATTTTATCAGATGTCTTAAAAATACTTTCAACCTTTTTCTCCTTGTTCCAAACCTATCTTTAAAAATTCTCAACTATTATGCCTAATAATAATAATGAAGTATAAAATTAACAATCAAATAATTTACATTCAAATCATATTAAGTATATACTATTCTTTTTCACTTTATTTATTGTAAATTTAGTTATGTTTTTTTTTCATATCAAATTAGATTACACACTCATTTCCATAACCATGGTATATGTCCAAACTAAACTGAATATATCTAACATCTCATTTCTATTTTAAATATAATTCTAATGTAAAATAGAATAGTATTTATATTTACAAAGCTAACACATACATTCTATTTACAAAATCAAAACATTTGTTCTCAATTAGCAGCTAAGTATCTAATTTTTTATTTATATTTAACTTTTGAATATAGATTATCACCATTTCTAAATGTGTATTCAGTATATTAAATAATATTTATTTGATAGTACATCATTAGTATATATTCTATTAAAAAACAAATCCCTATTTTTTTCATTCATCAAGTATTTTTTTAGTTGTGTATAAATCTAAATTAGGCTCTTGAACACATCATGTAAAAAATTATATATATACATAATGTTTTTGCATACATATTTACTTTATTTAATTTAAGATACATGTCCTAAATAAATGAATTTCTCTTTAAATTATAATACAAAATATTATTTTGTTTTGTCCAAGGTCATACAAGAATAATTATTCCTAAATTTATATAAATGAAAAATCAAGATCATGAATAATTTTTTTTATTTAGGCCAATATCTCATTCTCCCAAATACACCTATTTAGTTAGGTGCAATGAGAAATCATGGGGAACAATTGGGGGACATTCATCCTCTTGTTTTAGGATTATTGTTGAAATAATCTAGGGCATGAGCTATAGGTATTAGGATTCATTAAATATATTGATTGGAATATATCCACATGAGATGTAGTTCTACCATTGAATATTCAATTCATGTTTCTCACATTATAAAAAACCTCTTCATACTAGTTTATATAATTTTATGAGTTTATCCCCTTACACTTCACATTTTTTTTAATAAGGGAAATAAAAATCAAAATAAAATAGGTTAAGGTATAAAGGGATTTATTTATATGAAATATAAACATCAATTATTGAGGACTAAAGACATGCCCAGCTATAATTTTACCATCGTATGCAAGATTTTTAAGAGATTAGACTAAAACCATACATGGGAGGGAGTTAAAGGGAAGTGATTAATGCTTAATTCCTAGAATCCTCTATATGATTAAAAACATAATAGATATATTTATAATCACACATAGACCTATAAAGGTTTTGAAAAAGCATAAATAATTCAAGAAAAAAACTATAATAACTCAATTAACATTCTAAATCATGCATACACCTATATAAAACATATTATTCAATTCTTTAACAATGATCATTTTCATTAAAATAGATAAATTTTAGAAGACATTAATCAAACAAAACCGCTATAAACATAAAGATAAAACATGTACTAAAATTCAGAGTCTTCAAGTACAAAAAGTGTCGACCTATAAAAAAGTGTTGCATAGTATCATATATAGAGAAAAGATGGGACCCACCTCCTAGTAGCATGAGATACCACACCTATACATCATTTCCTAAAATATTTAAAAAAACATTTAGGAAAGACCATAAAAAACCAACAAATTAGAGAAGAGAAAAATTGGTGACACACTGGCACATATTCCATTCGTGTCCATAAGAGATAATCAACCTTAGCTCAGTGGTGGTCCACTTCTTAATTAAATTTGGGTACCTTATTTAGATACCAATGATTGTTCCACAAAATTAGCCTCTTGGTTAAGATTATTGATGTATATGTATCTTAAATAATCATGTCTAATATGGATAGAAAAATGAATTATGAATATCTCTCCCTTAGTATAGGGCAACATAAATAAACACCTTTACCTCTGTCATACATATCTTGGCTTTGACTTGCTTTGTTTGACTACCTTCAAAGTCTATCTTCTCTTTGATATCATTAATAAATTATCTACCTCTAATTAATACTTTAATATCCTATGCATATTGAAAAAACTTCTCAATTTTTTTATTCTATCCTCAACTACACTTATATCTTTGTCCTTCTTTGAATGACCACTCATCTCAACTTACAAGTTTGGTTCTCATAGAGACTATAGATACTTTTGATTTTAAGAATATTTATGATTATGATAGTTTTAGGAATGTTTTATTATTCAAACCAATCCTATTATAACACCTTAACAATTTCTAAAACCCTTCAACATAACTCCTTACCACATAAACAACTCTTTCTTTGAAACAAGGTCTCCTACTAGCCTTTTGTGGGGCTTTCTTCCTTGTAAAAACAAGTAAAATGGGATATTTTGAAACTAATCAACTTTATAATTACCCTATATCTATTTATTACCTTTTACAAAGTTTATAGGATCAAATCAATTGTTAGATCATTTTTCTAGGTCTTTACTAGCCTCTATTTAGGCCTATTAGGCCTCCTCTACCCTATTCAACACTCAGTCTTATAATACCATACATAGTTGTATTTAATCAAATTTAAAACCATGAAATATGTTTAAAAACATGTATCCCCATATTTTCACAAAATTTTAAGGTTTTTCATCAATGGAATCTTCCACAAATTAAGATTTTGTCATGAAACCCTAGAACAGGATTTAAACCTGACTATACAGGTCTGAGAGGGTTTAAAACTATGTTTCAATATTCCAAACGAAATTCGAATGGCTGTGATCATTTAATATGATTAAGGTTAACTTATTACACCTATTAGAGTCCCAAAAATCCTCCCTAATACCTCTACTTTATTATTTATAGACTTTCTAAGCTTGATTGTAAGACTATAGTTTGAGGATACAATCTGCTTACATATATTGAATTTAATAGTTTAAGAAATATTTATTTAAATATATTTAAATTCACATAAATAATCTTAATAACCTTACTAAAATCTTTATCCTACATTTATATGTGCTCATTCAACTTTTATACAGTGCTTCCTTGCACACACACAAACTTAGTCTTCTTTGTCATAGGAAACACAAGGTCTGTGTTTGATCCATTCAATTTGTCTTTACCAAAATAAAAAAGTACAATGTGTGGAGAAACTTAAGTATTTTTTATATCAACTTACTACCATTTATACATTTAATTTATCTTACCATATAATCTTTATTTTCACTTATGTTTATTCTCTACCACTCTTGAACATTAAACTCTATCCATAACAGAGTCAAGAATATTTAAATATAATCCTAAAATTACAAAGTAAAACATGTTATCATAATTATTTTAATAAATTAACAATACTTATATTACCATTAACAAACAAAAATAATGCATTCATCAACTTTGCAAAACTCATGTTCTTCCACATTCAAGATCATAACAAGTACCTACAAAATTTGGTATATGTATTGATAGAGTTTTATTCTTTATTGAGTTTCCTCTCTTTCTCCATTAAAAAATCCTTTTCCACCTTTTCTCTCACATTTATCATATACATTTAATGACTTGCTAATCAAAACAACTACCTATTCAAAAAGACTCCAACCACCCTAACTACCATTTGAGTCCTTCAATGCAGTAAGGAAAGACACATCATTTGTGTGTTTAGGTATAGATAGGAATTTAACATGACATAATTCATAACAAGTACTAAACCATAATAAACCTACTAAAATACCCCTTAATATAAGGTCAAAATAATTTACCTTTCACATACATCAAAAATATTGATAATCAACACAAGGATTTTCAAATATTTGAAATGACCATTTAGGTGGGAAAATGCCTAAGTGAGTCAAATTCATATTTTATGATAATATAGCATCTAATATTAAGTCTTACAGACCTATTATGACCAAAATGACTTAAAAAAGACTCAAACATGTGAAATAGATCAAAATTTTCAAAATATGGTGATTCTCTTGCATCATACTAATGATAAGCAAATGAAAACTTTCTAATAAAGTTATAATTGATCTAAATTTTAGTTTATTTACAACATCCATATTCCAAGTTCATGTCCTTCTAGATAATAAGGTTTATTTGAAACATGTAGACCTTATTGTTGCTTGCTCAAACTTATGATGGCTCCTCTTTTGTTGATCTCTCTCTTGCTTTATATATTTAATTTGATCTTGGGAAACTATTTCTCATTCCTTTTCCTCCAAACACCTACACATGAATAAAGAAAATAAAACAAAATAACTTATTGATTTCTCTCTTAGAATTCACATTGTTCTTTGGCTACAAACACTTCTTCATCTTGGCTCAATATTATCATCAATGTAAACTCATCTACCATGATAGAGTCCTTGTCTCATATTCCACTCAAATCCTCTGATTCTTCCATTATGTGCATACACATATTCTTCTCTTCTATATTATACTCATTTTCATCTCTTTTCTCTTCTATTAGTTCCAAAAAAGGAACCTCTACCTATTACAACTTAGTTTTTTCAAGTACCTCAACATGTGATTCTTCTTCATTCTCTCTTGCTTCCACCTCATATTTTCTTCCTGCATGTCAAAAACTTATTTTTATGCTACTATTCCTTCTTTTCCTTCCATTAACACATTCATTAGCTTTGAATTACTCTCATACGACTCATATTTAGCAATGTTTGTATCAACACACTCATCAAAAACAACATTGAAATAAATACCTTATGCTTATTTTCTCTCCTCAAGGCTTAATCGATTGAAACCTACTTCTTTCTTCATTTTCATGAGGCATGGTCCCACTAAAAACTCTCTCTCTCCTTGTTCTTCATCCAATGGATCACCTTCTTTTGGGTAGCATATAATTGTTTCACCATAGTTAGCTTTCCAATCAACTTGGTCTTCATCATTAGCATGTTGAACATGCCTCTAATGTTATTAATCTTCATTCAATTATTAACCTATATACATGCATTCCAATAATTAATTAGTCATAAACATTTGAGTCTTTCTTGGCCCCTTACTTCTCCTTTTAGGATACCTTTCTATCATCTTCATCTTCATCTTCTCTTCTTCTCTATCAACTATTTGAGATGCCATTTCACTTTCCTCTTGATGAAAAAATAGAATCTTGGTCTCATCTCTTCCAAAACTTGATATAGCCTTGCCATAACCTCCTTTATCTCAAAAATATCCTTTTATCTCTCTAATTCTCTTTTCTTCACTTCCTTTTCTTTGTCCATCTTCTTGTGTCATTCCTCATTATTTAATCCCTTCATCATATTTTCACTCTTTACTATCTTTACTTTTCACTATCTCACACTCTCTCTAGGTCTCGCATTGACCGTTATTATTTTTCTTCTTGACAAGCCTACCTACTTGCCTTATTTAACCTCAACTGGGTCTATCTCAATTGAAACACTCTCTCTCAAAACATTTTACCTCTTTCTTATCCTCACATGGGACTCTTATCTCTATCTTAATCTCTCTTCTTGAGCTTCTTTCCTTGGACCTCTCACTATATCTCCTCTTTCACTCTTTCTAAGCCTCTTGGATCAAGGGATTTAGCCACACCACTCTTATTTCTCTCAACTATTTTTGCATCTCTTTAATTCATGTAAATTGCACTAGCATTCTCATAGCAATATTTCAAGCAACCTTTCAACACATACTCAGAAGTATCTTCATACAAGCTAACATAGCATATTAAAATCCCAAAACATACCTCCTTCTAAAATGTTCCATGCTCTGATACCAAATTATGTAGATGTCTCTTCAATAATCCTATCTAATATGGATAGAAACATTAATTATGAATATCTCTTCCTTAGTACATGGAAACATAAACAAACACATTTACCTCTGCCATATGTATCTTGGATTTGACTTAATTTGTTTGCTTACCTTCAAATTCTATCTTCTTTTTTATCTCATTGATAAATTATCTCCCTCTACTTAATATTCCAACCTCCTATCCATCTTGAAAACATTTTTTAGTTGTATGTATACTATCCTCTACTATACTTGTATCTCTATCCTTATTTGAATCACCACTCATTTCAACCTACAAGTTTGGTTCTCATATAGACTATGGATACTTTTGATTTTAAGCATCTTAATGCTTATGAAAATTAGAGGATTATTTCCTTTCTCAAACCAATACTATTATAACACCTAACCAATTTCTAAAACCCTTCAACACTACTCTTTACCACATAGACAACTCCTTCTTTGAAACATGGTCTCCTACTATCCCTTTTTTAGGGATTTATTCCTTGTATGGACAAGTAAAATGGGATATTGTGAAAATAATAACCTTTACAATTAACTTATATCTTTTTATTATCTTTTACAAATTTTCTTGGCTTAAATCAATTGTTAGATCACTTTTCTAAGTCTTTACTAGCCTGAGTATAGGCCTATTAGGCCTCCTCTACCCTATTCCACACTCGGTATTCTAATACCATACATAGATACACTTAAAAAACTTTAAAACCCTAAAATCTCTTTGAACATGTACATCCCCATATTTCCACAAAATTTTGAGGTTTTTCATTGATGAAATCTTCTATAAATTAATATTTTGTCATGAAACCCTAGAATAAGGTTTAAACCTGATTGTGCAAACCCAAGAGGGTTAAAAATTATGTTTAAATATTTCAAACAAAATTTAAATTAATTTTATCATTTAATAATATTTTTATCCCACATTTATATGTGCTCATTCAAATTTTAGAGGGTGCTTCCTTGTACACACACAAACATAATATTTTTTTGTCATAGGGAACATAGGGTTTATTTTTGATTCATTCAATTTGTCTTTACTAACATATAATGTGTGGAGACACTTAAGGGTTTGTTAAATTAAATTAACACCATTTATACATTTCATTTATCTTCCCATATAATCTTTTTTTTTCACTTATGCTTATTCTCTCCCACTCTTGGACACTAAATCTAGTCCATAACAGAGTCAAGAATCTTTACAAGCTACTCTTAAAATTACAAATAAAAACATGTTATCGTCATTATTTTAATAAAATAATAGTATTTATATTACCAATAACAATCAAAAATAATGAATTCAAAAAGTTTACAAAACTCTTATTCTTCCAAATTCAATATTTAACAAGTACCTAAAGAATTTGGTATATGTATTGATAGAGTTTTACTATTTCTTGAGTAACCTCTCTTTCTCCATTCAAAACTCCTCTACCACTTTTTCTCTCACACATATCCTCTACCTTTTTTTAATTTATAATCAGAATAAATACCTATTCAAAAATAATCCAACCACCCTAACCACCCTTTGAGTCCTCCAACATAGTAAGAAAAGACACATCATTTGTGTGTTTATGTATTGTTAAGAATTTAACATGACATCATTCCTAACAAGTACTAAACCACCCCAAACCAACTAAAATACCCTTAAATACAATGTCACAAAAATTTACCTTTCACAAACATCAAAAATATTTATTATAAACACAAATATTTTCAAATATTTGAAATGACCATTTAGGTGGGAAAATTCCTAAGTGAGTCAAATTCAAATTTGACAACAATATAGCATCTAATATTGACTCTTACAGACCTCTTATGATCAAAATGACTTAAAAAAGACTCAAACATGTGAAATAGAGTTTAATTTTCAAAATGTGGTGATGCTCCCACACACTTATATAGGTTTATTGTTGGCTTTTAGAAGATCACTTCTACCTGAGTTAATAACATGTCATATACATTAAGAGGAATTTTCAATGAAACTTTCACCTCACTGACCAGGATAATGCTAACTTTAGACTAGGTGGCAATTTAAAATATATCCTTACATCTAGACTTGTTATAGGTTTCCACATTTATCCTTGTAGACACCTAAAAATTACACGTGATAGTTTTTGATGTCACACTACTTTAGAATCTTGTTTGACCTTACATTGAGTGGACTACCTAGTCCATTATGACTTGTTACAAGTTAATCCCCATAAACCTAACACATCATTTAATTTACCCTCTTTCCACCAATTCTCCTCAGACCCCTTGACCATTTATGGTTAGGGAAACCATCAAAAATTGTCCTAACCATCGATGGTTAGGTCCCCAACCTACTTTAAACATTAAAGCATTGTCAGCTTTATGCGAGATCAACATCTCCTAGAATGGTAACTTACCTTTAAAGAAATATTTTAAAATGTTGAAAATCAAAAACTTTATCCTTCATCAAATTATTAACTTCCCCCATTCTCATTTAGTAACTTCTTCTTATAAAAGGAAAAGATGAGGAAGTGTAAAATGATCCATAAGGTATCCAACATCCTTTCAGGTATCCAGTAGTATCATTGGTGACCTAAAACTCTATTTGAATCACATTAGAAGATCTAAATCACTATCACTCTAGCTGAATTACTATAATATCCCTTCACCAAGCTTCAAGTATCATATGCATATTTTATTTCCAATCTCTCTACCTTGTCAGAGTTACCAGTATCTTATTTCTACATTCCATCCTTATAGCCAAACTACTACTTGACCAAATTTCTAATCTATACATTTTTTTCTAATTATCCCATAATTTGACATAGGTAACCATTGATGGTCACCAGACCATCAATGGTTAGACCCAACCGTTGATGGTTACCCAACCATTGATGGATCACTATGGCATACATTTATAGCAAGCCATTTTCACCCATTTACCCCTAATCAAACCCCATTTTCTATATTTTCCTCTGGTCACAGAACCTTCCTTGATTTTTGGGACTAGACCTTTACCACTTTAGCACAATGTTTAATCATTTTCTCTTAGTAAGCAATTTATATTTTATTCTTTGCATATATTTACATTTCTATCATTGAATGCAATTATTTCCTCTTATCCTTTCAAAATTGATTGTCATAAAAAGTAGATTGATAGCCTCCTAGAAAGCATTACATTTCTTATATCCACTCAACCAACCATCTAACAACCCCCTTTCAAGTGTCTATTTTGATTTTTAGGCTACTCCTTTCTAACCAAAGAGGAGTTCCCACATTCATCTGGATTCATGCATGTAATCTATCAGGTATTCTTCTACACACCCTATTATTATCTTTATTTTATTTGCTTTCAAAATTAACAAATGAGAAAAAAAATTGAAACATTTTGGCATTCCTAGTGGGACCTTAGTTCCCTTTTCTTATTTTATTGTTTTCTCATTGAATGAAATCTAAAAATCTCTTTTTGGGCTTAAAATAAACCATATGCATACATCAACTACTTTCCTATTTTATCTCACTTATCTTAATTAAAGTCATTATGATCAAATCATAGTGCACTTATGTTACACAAACCAAATCAATTTCACAAAAGAAACATCTAAACATACTTGAGATAAGACCCGACTAGGATTTTATCATGTAGAGGTAACCTTACCACTTCCTATCTATCCTACTTTGATTTCACCACCAAGGGGAGAACCAACTCAGCTCTTTGGTTAAGTATGAGATTTAAACTTGATATATTTTGGCTAAGCAATTGACACTCTTATCATTTCAAGACTATGAAGTGAGGGGGTAGGCCCCAATATCAAGCCACATATCAAAGTTCAATACAAATTTTCTCTCTTGAGTGCCTAAATAACTTGAAACTAGCCATAGATTTCCTCTTTAGTACCCAATCTACAATCTACACTCCTTCACACTCTCTAAGGCATAAGACAAAATCAATTTAAAAGGAATCCTAAGATATATGCACTTTTAGTGTATTCATTGATCACTTTGAATTCTTTTTGGTTGGTCTTTGTTTGAGGTGTGAGTTCTATCATAATATCCCCCAATTTCTCATATGGTCTTTACTAGACAAAAATTAAGAAATCAAACCAACCAACCACTATCATCCTCTTCTCCCTCCATGGAGTAAAATTTTGATGTTGAGAGTTCCCCTCATTCTTCTCCCCCTCTTACCAGAAGCTCAGTTATATCTAAAGGTGATGCTGACTTCGATATCTTCCTTAACAATAATTAGGTATCTCTTCAACACTACCTTAACACCATGCTCCATCGTACTTCCCTTTCTTCAGTTCCTCCTATGGATCCTTCTTATGGAATGCCATGTTATCTCATGGTGGGAGTCACCTCAATCCAACCATCACTTACCCAAGCCCAAAATAAAACCAATGTTCTAACATCTAGCCAAACACCTCCTACTACACCCCATATAGGTTCTACTTTACCTTTAGTTACCTATACTCCACCTACTCTGAGAATATCTTATACCCTTACTTCTACCCTTCCTTCAATTGCAACTAATCCCTTAACCACTACCCCATTTTAGAACCTAGTGCTTTTTATACCTCAAACACTTCCACCCATCAACACTAGAGTCACCACACAACCTCAACCTACTTTACATCCACCTACCACCTCAACTATACCTTTAAGCTAACCTACATCCATCTACCAATAAGTACCTATGACAACTTACTAATATTGATACATATAACCATCCACCCAACCATTTTTACTAATTAGCTCATACGTGGCGTCATATCAATATCTTATTAGTACTTATCAATATGTGGCCTCATCAATGCCTTCTATCAGCTATCCTTATATAGTTTCTGCTCAACCTTAATAAAATATAACCCTCAATTATTTATATTCCCAACCTCAGCTGGATTTAATCAAGATGCTAATAGAGAAAATGACTAACTTGGAATCATCTTTTTCCAGATCTCATAAACTTTTAACCCATGACCAAAGTTTTAATAAACCTATCCATCCATTTATACCCATTCATTCTTATCCTCCTCAATGGGAATTTCCCAAAATTTCCAAATTCTAAGGTAAGGAGGATCCCCAATAACATTTGAGAGCATTCTATCACTCTTGTTACTTGATTGCATATGATGATGCTCTCCTCCTCTAAACCTTCCCAATGTCCTTATCAGGATCTACCCTTGATTGGTATATCTCTCTCTCTACACACTCCATCCTCTCATTTTCCCAACTAGCACAAATATTTTTAGAACATTTCTTGGTAAACATAACTAAAAAGGTTTCCATAAGTAACCTCTATTCTATCAAATAATTTGATGATGAATCAATCATTGATTTTGTGGCTAGATGAAGAGGCCTCATCAATCAACTCTCCTTCACCCTACCCTAACCTGAATTAATTTAAATTTTCTCTAGAGGTATGCTAATCATATTGCACCTACTCTTCAAGTTCAAACTTTCCGAACATTTAATGAGGCATTCACCATGGCATGAAAACTTGAAAACCATGCAATTATTGAAGAGAACTTAAAATTATGGAATAATAATTATAATTTCAAACCTAATGACCCTCTATCTACTATAACCACCAACCAATCTAATACCAAGGCAAAAACATCCACAAATTTGGTGGTTCTAAAATCTTCCCCACCTTCAACTGTTAACCAATCACATCAAAACAATTCTTCCAAATCTTCTTATCAACAAAATCAAACTCTAAACTGAGCCCCTCCATGACAATATACTCCCATTAGGGAGTCATATGTGTCTATTTTGGATAAGATACTCAAATATAACTTTATCCAACTTCATCCAATTAAACCACCCCAATAATTTGATTCTTCTTGCCCCATACCTAGGTGGTATAATGAAAATGACCATTATGCCTTTCATAAAACTATTAGACATGGCATTAATAGATGTAATACCTTTAAAATTCTTGTCCAAAACCTAATTGATAGTTGAGAGCTAATTTTTGATAACCCCAATGCACCTCCCAATTAATATCTTGACATTTTCTATAAGCCTTTCCCAAATCACACTCCTTCCACCCAACATCATGATAGTAAACCTATATTTTCTAATTCACATGAGGCACATACAATAAATGTTATCAGTAATAATCCCTTTTTTAAATATATCATTACCTCTATCACCTAAATATAGGAAACTAATCCACCATATATTCTTTGAAAGATCCAAATGGAGGAATCAACCACCTCTCTCTCTACACTTGGTGCAACCATATATTTATCTATCCCTCATTTAGGGGAAACACCTAAAGAGGCAACTATTGTTTCAACACTTCCTCCACCTCTCCAATGCAAGTGGTATAATTACATACTTATTTATATTACTAAGCCAAAGAAGCAACCATACCTACCTCTCCCATTATGGAACCATCTATGCCCTATTCGGAAGCCATCCTCTAAGAAACCGTTACCTCATCCCCCCAATCATCACCTTTAGAGCCTCCCACCAATACCAAAACCAAAACCATACCTTCTACTAAAAATACCAATACTAAAACCATTCTTTATTTCTCACCCAAGGACATAAAATTTGAGACCAATGATCATGGAATTACACTTTTTTATAAACCCTTCTCTAGGTTAGTCCAAATTTTAGAGTTCACATCTTAGCTTAACTTTTATAGAGCCACCTTTTGGCATAGTCTTGGCATTCCTTATCAAGGCAAATCTGACTCCTCAACTTCATTGGATCTTATGCTTAAACCAATTATTACTATCCTACCAACTACATATTCTAAAGTCATAAGTAAACCATCTCAACCACTTCCCTCTAAAATAGCCACATCACCTTATGTTTCTTTCACCAAACCAAAAAGAACCTAGGGATTACTCCCACACCTAGTCACACTCATCCTCCTTAGAGATTGGACTTAACTCCATCAAACCCACCAAAACCAAATCTGATTAAGTCCCTTAATAAGGAAGGACTACCCAAACCTCCACCATAAAATAGATAGATACCACCTCCTTCGAACCTACTTTCCATTTTAGGAACCCATCCTTCTACCATCCTCGTTACCTATTCTTATTCCAATAAATCAACTCCTTTTTCTCTACCTATAAACACCAAACCTTCTAGTTCTTCATCATTCTTAACCAACCTATCCTCATCTACCTTCCCACTTGTAACCAAACCTTTCTCATAAAAAACTTTTGCATCTATGTTTCCAATCCCCAAGCTGAACATATTCAAGCAAACCCAAAAAAACCTTGACCAAAATCATTCTTCCAACTAATATTTCCATGAATAAACCTATGCCCAATAAATTTCTCACCTCTAGAATCCAAAACCCCTTACCTACAACACCTTTGTTGGAGTCCTACATAACTATTTTGTAAAGGTTGTTGCAAACCTCTTCTATTAGCTTGCCTCTAATTAAACCTTTTAACCCTGCCCATCCTAAACCCACATGGTCCAATGATAATTTTATTTGTCTTTACCATAGGACTCATGGACATGATACAAATAATTATAAAGCTCTCCAAACACTTGTTCATAGCCTTTTAGATGAAGATGATATATTGGAGGAACTACCATTGATCCCATCATTTACTCCACTACCTAGTCAACCTATCTAACAAGAACCTACTCCCTCACCCACACCTAATATTGAAGATGAGGAACCAAATAAAATAGCAATTCCCCTTATCCACACCATTCATATGGTTACCCATTCCCAAGCCCAATAGAAGGATAAGGAAAAAACTAATATAACCATCCCTTGGACTTACCCTTCAACCTCTCAACTTGCCAAATTAACCAAAGCATCTCCATTTCCACCCTCACAATCCCCAAAACCCAAAGTTTCCATTTTGGGAGCTATACCTCCAAACCCTACTCCATTTATCCAATGGCTCATGTTAAAACATCTTCACTAAATGCTAGTGAAAATGAGTCATTACGATCTAATTAACACCTTGCCTCAACATCACCAAGAATTAATAGAGGCTTTTCATTCTATAGAGGTTCAACCCAATGATCCAAAACCTCTTCCATCTTTTTTTGGGTCCCTCCACGAAGCCACCCTTGTCACCTTTTAGGATTTAGAAATCCCACCTTTTCATATTGAAGATCCTGATCCCCCACTCTTCATCATGGTGTACATATATCAAACCCATGTCAAAATTGTAATGATTGAAGGATTAGATAGCATCAATATCATCTCCTCCCATACATATGACCAAATTAAACTCCCCATAAACATCATGTTTGAGAGTATAGTGGTCCTTCAATCTTTTAATGATACCCTAGCAACTACCTTAGGGACCATGGTGTTCCATATCTATTTGGGACCACAAACCATTCTTGATCTCTTTTATGTTGTTGAGGGTGATTTATAATATAATGTGTTACTTATATGCCCTTAGATCCATGAAATGAGTTTCATCTATTACACCTTACACCGATACATCAAATTTAAGCATGAGGGATAATTTATTACTATCAAAGCCAATCATAGTCCCTTTGCCTCATGCAATATGTCATATCAGCCTAATGACATACTTATTCCTCCTTCATCAACCCCATAACTAATTTCTAATGAAACCACATCATCACCCACCATTGGTAACATTTTACCCCACCATACTGATGAAGCATCCACTATCTCAACTATTCTTGCATAACAAATTTTGGTTAAAGACCTTCTGTAATCAACATTTCAATGACTCTCATTAGGGTAATATCATCTTCTTACTTTATATGCCTTCCCTACTCCACATGAATATGAAAATATTCAAAATGACCCTTATTATGATCCCAACATTGACACCATTATCCCCATTAGGCTTCCTAATAATCTAACAAATTTCATCTATGGGGGACTTAATTGGCCACTTCTAGCTCCCATAATTACTCCATGTATCCAACCCTTTACCTCTAACTTTTCTTACCTAAGTAACCCAAACTTTGCCAAAACCAACCTTTATCAATTTTTTTGGAAGGGATTTAACCTTGGCATATACAAACATGAACCTCATGAGTTTCCCATTATTAAAACCCAAAAACCTCATGATTTCTTTGGTCTTAGGTTCAAACCACCAGAAGAGCCCACATCACCAAAACTCCTTGTTACCACTATCAAAAATCCTACCTTCATCAGCCCCATATTCCCAATTTGAGGACTTTGACATCATCCCATATAACTTTTTTTATCAACATTATTATTTTAGGCCCCCTAACCCAATACAAAGATGACCAAACTAAAACTCTTCCTTTCATGCACATAGAAATGATTGAATGTGATTATCCCACCATCAACACCATCCAACATCAATGTGATAAATCTATTATCACCTATCTTAGTGTAAGGGATTCCTATATCCATAAATTTCTCCCTCCTAAGAACCAAAAAATGCTAAATTAATCAATGATTGATATAAATTTGTGAACTCAGGAGAACCCTTGTATCATCAAAATTGACCAATTTTTAACCCCCCAAAAAAAATATTACCATTATTTACTTCATGATCATAGCACAACATTTTCTTGGTCATATCAAGACATGTCTAGAATTTATCCTTCTATTTCTCTACATAACATCATCACCCATCTTGAGGTTAATCCAGTTCAGAAGAAACTTCACTGCATGCATCTCCATATAGCTCTTATAGTCAAAGAAGAACTTCAATGCCTTTTATCTATTAACTTCATCTAACCCATTGACTATCAATAATGGGTTTCTAATATTGTTCCCATCACCAAACCCATAGGTGGCTTTCACCACTGCATTGACTTTTATGACCTCAATCTCACCTACCCTAAAGATGACTTTCCTCTACCTAGTATTCACCAACTTGTTTATCTCACAGTTGGCCATGAAATGTTATCTCTCATGGATGGTTTTTTGGGATATAATTAGATCTTAATTTCCCAAAAATATTAACATAAAACTTCTTTTATCACCCGATTGGGAACCTTCTACTACAGGGTCATGCCCTTTGGACTAGAAAATGTAAGGCAAACCTATCAACAGGCCATGACCTATATCTTTCATGATCTCATTCATAAAATTATCCAGTATGTAGATTATCTTCTTGGGAAATACAATAATTTCAAGGATCACCTCCCTATTCTCACCATCATATTCAAATTATTAATCCATTATAATGTCTAGCTTAATCTTAAGAAGTGTATCTTTAGAGTTTTATCATGAAAATTCCTTGTCTTCATCATCTCTCTTCATAGAATTGAAATATACCCTACCAAGGTCAAAGCCATTTTAGAGATTCCACCTCCTAAAAATATTACCCAACTCCATAGCTTACAAGGAAAAATTCAATCCATCTGATGCTTCATCTCCTAACTATCAAATAAATGCTAGCCCTTCTACCACCTCTTAAATAAAGATATTTCTTTTAAGTAGACCAAATAATGCCAACAAGCCTTTGACTCGATCAAGGAGTATCTTCTATCTCTACCTGTCCTCACCCCTCCTAAGGATGATCAACCATTTTACCTATATATCTCTACCATATACCATTACCTTAGTGTAATTCTCATGCATCATGATGAACATAATAAAGAGTAGACCATCTATTACATCAACTACACCCTAATCAAATATAAAACACAGTATAACCATTTTGAAAAAAATTGCCTTACTTTAGTCTTTGTAGCCTTCAAACTCCATCATTATCTTCTTAATCACAAAACCTATGTCATTAATAACACTAACCCTCTCAAATATATGTACTATAAGCCATATTAGAACCAATGTATGGCTTAGTGGCTCATGCTTTTAGCTAATTTTGATCTTGAGTTTCTTCTATAAAGGTCTATTAAAGGACATTTCATTACTGACTAATTAGCCAAAGATCCTCTACTTGATAATCAAAACATATCTCTTACCTTTACTTATGAGTCTATTCCAGCTCTTTCCCAAGAGGAAACCCCCATCAAATGACCATGTTTTTTGATGGCTAAAATTTCCAAAATGGTGGGGATGTTAGAGTAATCCTCATTTCCTTTAATGGAGAACAACTTCCTCTTTTCTTTAAACCTAACTTTTATTGTACCAATAATGTAGTTGAATATGAAGCCTTAGTCAAAGGTCTTCAAACTACCCTAGCTTTAGGAATCAAAATAGTTAGTATCTTTGGAGATTCCTAATTGGTCATCAACTAGGTCAATGGATATTATTAATGAAAAAATGATGTCCTCTTGAAGTAGAAACAACTTTTAGATGAACTCTTGGCATCATTAGATCATTAAATCATCAAATTAGTTCCTCGATCAACCAACAAATTTGTAGACACCATGGCATCCCTTGCATCCCAAAATCCATCTCAACCTACCAAGTCCAAACTATTCATCATCATCCACTACTTTTTCACACCATCTTATATTAGCTTTGATATTCTTACCATTTTTACAGTGGAAACATCACCTTACAACACTTGGTATAACCAAAGTTTTTATTATCTTAACCTAAACATTTTCCCTCCTGATCTCTTGAAGAATTATCAAAGAAATTTTACCCAGGGTACCTCTTGTTACATCATTCTAGGAGAAATACTTTACAAATGGGGTTTTGGTGTCATATTTATTCATTATCTCCATAGTAATGAGGCTTTATATGCCATCAAGGATGTCCATGATGGCATCTATAGAGGACACTTTAGTGGCCTAGTCATAGCCAAACATATTCTTTATTTAGGATACTATTAGCCCACACTTAATAAATAATGTTGTGACTATGTCAAAAAATGTGTTCAATGTCAACAACATGATAAACTTCATCACATACCTTCTCATGTCCTTCATGTTTTTCATTATTATTGGCCATTCTCACAATGGGGCCCTAACCTTATTAGGGAAATCAACCCCCATTCTTCATAATGACATCAATATATCATCACTGCTACTAAATATTTCACCAAATTGGTTGAATCCATCTTGAATACATCAACCAAAGCTAAAAATATCATTGAATTCATCAATAACCACATCATCTACTACTTCAGTATATCCCTTAAAATCATCACTAATAACAGTAAGTACTTTAAAAATAAGAAATTTCAAGAGATTTATGACACTTTTGGCATCAACTTAAGCTTATATTCACCTTATCATCTATAATACAATGAATAGGTAGAAACTTACAATAAAATCCTCATTAAAATTCTCACAAAGGTGTTCAGTGCTTCTGGTTAGGATTGGCACCTCCATATCCCCTTCACTTTATGGGCTTATCACACTAGTATCTAAATTGTTATAGGTGCAACACCTTTCTTCCTCATCTTTGGAGCTAAGGTAGTCTTGCCTCTTGAAGTCCAAATCCCATCAATTTGTATATCCTTGCATGAAATCCTCTCTGACAGTGATTATCATCAAGAACATCTCACATGCATAGAGCTTCTTGATGAGCATTGCCTTGCCACACTCAATCATCTTCATGTTTATCAAAAATGAGTCAAGCATGCATATGAAAAACATTTAAAAAATCAAGAATTCAAAATTGAATACCTCATCCTTAAATAAAGTCAACATATAACTAACATAGAAAAGGCCAAGAAAGTAATAATTACTTTTAACTATCTAGGACCCTAAAGTATAACCCATAAGTATGGATCTTATGCTTACCATTTGTCCTCTCTCGAATGCAAATAGAAACCAAGCCTATCAATGATTTATATCTATGTCCTTTATATTGTTAACACAAGATATAACTCACTTATGTGTCCAAATTAAGCTCAACCCTTGGTTCATGAGACCTTTTTCCCTCTCTCACCTACATCTCCCTTTTCCTATTGGAACAATTGATTATAACATAGAACCATGTGATTCTTCCATCACATATAAAACTTGATCCTAGGTATGGGTACCCTATACTTACCCATAAATTTTTTGTCATTGATACTTTTCATCTCTCCACAAATGGAATCCCATGATTAGTTGTTTCTCAACCCATCTCTTTCATTTACCAATAACCTTTTGTGTTAAAGTCTTGCCTCTATATGGGTGGACCTTTAAGCCTAATCAAACTTGTCCATGTCTTAATTCACATTCAAAATAATCACATTATATAGTACTCCCTTGAAGGATAACTACCTAACAATTTAAATTTGCTTAGTAATAGACTACTCCCTTCAAAGACAACTATAAAGATCAAATTTTAGACCACTCACTTGAAGGATGTCTAGGAAATAATCATTTGAAGCTTCTCGCATCGATAAACTCTAATAACTTATTAAAATAGAAAAATTAATAAACAAAACTTTATCAAAATCAAAATAAGTAAGACATAATTAGATCCTATACATGCCATTGGTAGACTTCCTACATTGATCAGTCTATATAGTATCCCATCTGGCCACAATCAACTCTTATACATGGTATTGGTAGACTTCCCATATTGATCAGGCTACATAATAAAGCATGGAATTGTCTACTAAAACTCTTTTATCACTTATATAAGGGACAAGCTAACCCACATCAGGTCACCTCTTAACATTCACCCTCTGACCAATCATCCACATTTCCTACACTCCTCCCTACACTCAAGGGACTATGAGCTTACTTGATATGAAGTGATCAAGACACTATTATTCTCAATCAAATCATGCTCTTGTGAATCACTTGATGGGCTTGTGTTCACTAAGTCAATCTATCTTTGGGTTATTATTATTAGGTTCTTGCTAATTAGAGAAACATGCCTCTTCCTTACCCATTTATTGGGACATGTGAACATGTGTGTTTTTCTTTATTTTCTTTCCACACAGTAAAACATTTTGATGACCAACACAATATCACACCCTCTCCTCCCAAAAAAATCACATCAAAATGATCCCAATCACATCTACACCTTAACATTGTACCAATACCAATCCCAAAAGTATTATCACATAAAGTTAAACCTTTCTACTACACTATCACATCATCCTAATAAAAAAAATTATATGTATCAATGCATCACTCAAAATATCATCACATCTATTTTTTTAAACTAACTTACATTAAATATTCTAAGCCTAGTCACCACATTATCATCATTATGCCTCAACTAGCCAATCGATATCAACATAATCATAACTAAAATACTCATCACATAATCATGATCATACACCAAAATACACATCATAATCAACATAATCCTAAAAATAATGACATCATCATCTTCATACATAAAATAACATAAACATCATCAACAACATAGGCATAAACCATAATCATGATTCTAATCAACACCATAATCAACATCACATCGTAATCCTCATAACCATAACATAAATATAATGATAAACATAATCATAATCATAATATAACTCAACATAAACGACATAAGCATCTGCAATCCACATCATCATAAGAATAATCATAAACATCATCATCATACAAAATAATCCATGTCACAATATATGTCTCTCTCATAAATACATATCACCTTATCGACACATAGGTTGGTATCAAAATATGTACAAAAAAATATACATCATACAATTATCATATCTTAAGGCATAGGGGTAGTAGAATGAGAACCACTTGCACCTACCCCACCATCTAGTGGTGGACCCCCTAATGTACCTACCTAAACTATAGTCAATGCCCACTGACCTATTGTAGCTACTACTAGACCCCTAGTTAGGCTAGCCCTATACTCCATGTATCTCATCAGATCTAGAAATTGGGATAGTACCATAGCCTTATAATATTTGAGTTCATACATGGTGGATACATACCATGTCCTTAGAACCAAGTCAATTAATCCTCTTGTTATTATGGTCACCCTACCTCTCTATCTCAAAGAGTCCCTCTCTTGTGTGTCCAACTCAAGAGTGTCTCTCACATGATCACACTTGCCTATCAAAGTTGTAATCTACACCTATATTATGACTATCTTTTCCTACAATGTAATCACCTATCCCTGTAAACCTATCACCTAAGCCTATGATGCTATAGTAGCTATTAATTCTAGTCATGTAGGCCTCCACCTTGTACCTATGTAAGATCAACATCCATGGCCTATTTCCCCCATCTCCCCATCCAAATTTTTTTGGTTGAATACCCAGCCAAATACCATCCCATATACTCATCAATCACTCTTAAATCATCTATAAGAGCTCTCACTAGAAGCTCCTCATAATCTAACACAATAGCATCTAATTATGACTCTAAAATTAGGTACTCTGCATCTTCTCTCCTATAATGAGGAACATCTAGTGGAGTATATTGTGCTATCCCAAATTGCCTCTAGACTTGATCTACTAAGATGCACTTGATCTCTCCATCCTCTCTACCATAAGCCCACCACCAACTCTATAATGATATCATGTGGTACCTGTAACCTATCCAAATAAGCCAACTCACATAAGGCCTCTATATAATGTCTATTTCCACCAAATCCTCTAAGGCATCTCAAAACCACTCTATATCTCTAGCTCCACTACTAGTTCCTCTAAGTTCATAATCACCTTGCCACCTTATGAAACCAACCCTATATAAAGTTGGATCATATCTATCCCATGAAATCTTAAGAGGTTTTAGTACCCATATGTGCACATATGCTTCGTAATGGTTCATAAATCCAATGCTTATCCCATGTCATCTCCATGCTCTAAAATCCTAGATCTCTCTATATATCTATACCAGCAACACTAGGGCCTATCCAAAAACTATACCCCCTAAAAACATCTCTATAAGTAGTCATAATAGAATACATATAAGCTAGTTACTACTTGAATCCAACACCATGAATCAAGATATGTCCATCATCATAGTTATAAGACATCTATCTTATGGGGCCCTCTAATATAATGGCCCCTAACAAACTCCACCTATATGGTATCTAGCCTCAACCTAATTTACATGATATATCTAATACATGAAATAGTCCCACTCATAGCTCTTAGTGTCATATATCATCTCCCCCTAAATCAAAAGTTGAGTAATCCTATGGATGTCCTCTAGTAGAATGGACATCTCCTTAATAAGCAATAAGAATGTGTTTATGTTAGGATCCCATCTCTCGATGAGTTCCACAATCATCATCACATCCCATAGTAGGTGTTGGTAATGCCTCATGGCCCCTAGGCCAACATCCTCCATCTACCTCCACTCAACATCTATCATCCCATCATAAACCTCAAAGAATATCTTAGGGACCTAACCCCTCATCTGTATCTAGTCATGGACCTATAAAATAACAATATTAGCATGCATACTTAGTTTTCTACATCAAGATATATACCCATCTAAACCTATCTTTTTCACACTATTCTAATCTACCCCATCCCATTTTCTATCTTACTTATAATAATCAAACCTACCTTTACCTTTACCCATGCTAATTTTACCATCATTTTACCACCCAATTCCTTCTATAAAATAACTACCCTATTTCACATAATTTTTGTTAAAGATATTGATCCTTCATCCTAAGGGATTATTTTTCCATGACTAACATGTCTTTCACCCCACTCTACCCACCACCCCTTTTATACATCTCATCCAATAAAACCTACATTCAACCTTTAATTTCACTAGAAACATCTCTTCTAACACTTTAAACTTCACAAACATTTCAACCAAACTCACTTTCCTACATATCAAAACTTTAACACCCCATTTTAAAAAGCTATAAACCTAGATTAAAACATATTACTATTTATCATTTAACATTTTACAACCTTTACAAATTTTAAATAAAAACATCACTTTTTAACCCATACTACCCCTAACACTTCGACTGTTGATGGTTCCTTGAACCATTAACAATCCCTTGGGACTCTCTTTTTCCTAGGGTTGAGCATCAATGGTTGGGTCTAACCATCAATGGTTGGGTATAAACACTGTCAGTCACCTTGTGTGACCATCAATGGTAAAACCCTACCACCTCCTTCTCCAAACCTATACCAAAACTCTACAAAAATGTAAAATCACTATATTAAACCTATCCTCCTTATCCTTCTCAACCTACCCTAACCCTTCACTTTCCTTTTTATCCAAATTTTTACCCATTTTACCCATGACTTAAAACTTTGAGCATTATGGCTCAGAACTATTATTCCAAACATACTATTTTACACTACCATATGCATAATCTCCTTAATCACTTTGTTATCCCTCAATTACACACCTTTTATCAATTATAAAAATAGAACCAACATCATTATATGCTGCTAAGCCACATCCTCATCCTCCCTCTATCTTTCAAAACCTCAACCACACACACTCAACCAATCAAATATTTCCACCTCTGTAAAGATCAACACTCAACACAATAGTCAAAAATGCCTAGTCATTATAATGTCATCACCAAAAGTCAATAAGTGAAAATGAATCCTCTTTTTTAATTTTTATCTTGTATCTTTTTTGGGTTTCCTAACCTTCAACAATTAGGGAAACCATCACCATTGATAGTTTAGGTCCCTCACCCTTCTCTATACTTCTACAATACAACCTTCTCATCATCAATATAGACTTTAAATATAACTATATTTGGTCCATAGTTCTTTTTGGATACTCTATCCATGGAATTATGTAGGTATCATCCACTCACCTCATGTAGTTGGATTTAGCTCAGCTACCCACCATCTATTGTACCATGTCCACCTTGATGTTGGTTAGATCTCTTCATGTATTATGTGATGACTTTGCACGGTTTATTGCCCATGTTGACCACTTTTTCTAAGTTGCCCATTTTGAACTATGCACTACCTTGTACATAACCTAACCAATTATGTTATTTCATGGGAGCACTTCCTAACCTAGATACTTACTACCAACACCAACATTACCTAGATCTCTTGATAGGCATAAATTAATCAACTATGACCAACACTATGGACTGGTTAGCCTCTCTTATCCCTCTAAATACCACCCTTATTTTATAACCTTGATAATTTTAGTCTTTATGTGATCTTCAATATCACTCTTAGTCACCCTTTATGCATGGGTTTACATCTCAAATACCCCCACATTTTTCTATCACCCGCCTTATGAAAACCCCTATCCCATTTATCAAACACTGACCCAATTTTGTTTTTACCAAAATCATCTCCTAGTTTTAGGGGGAATACCTCCTCCCATACTCAAGGAAACCAAACCTAGACCTTGACCAGTCTCCTATTTTTGTTTTGTAACTTGTTTAAGCTACACAACAAAAAGGGGCAAAATTTAAACACCTAAAAATTACACATGATAGTTTTTTTTGTCACACTACTTTGGATACTTATTTAACCTTATGTTGAGTGGATGACCTAGTCCATTAAGACTTACTTAAAACTTAATCCCCATAACCTAATGCATCATTTAATTCACCCTCTTTCCACCAATTCTCTTTAGACCCCTCAACAATCAACATTTAGGGAAACCATCAATGGTTGGCCTAATTGTCAATGGTTAGGTCCCTAACCTACTTTAAACTTTAAAGCATTGCCAACTTTATGCAAGATTAACATCTCTTAGAATGGAAAATTACCTTTAAATCAAGATTTTAAAATGATGAAAATAGGTAACTTTATCCTCTATCAAATCAGTAACTTCTCCCATTCTCATTTATTAACTTTTACTTATAAAAAGAAAAAGGGAAGAAGTAAAAAAGGATCCACAATCAAGTACTTTGTATTCAAGTTATCCTGTAGGTATCCAACATCCTTTCAGGTATCTAGTAGTATCATTGGAAACTTGAAGCTCTATCAAAGTCACATTCAAAGACCCAAAGCACCATCACTCTAGCCAAATTACTCTAGTATACCTTCACCAAGCTTTAGGTATCTTATGCATATTATATTTATAATCTCTCTACCTTTCTAGAGTTATCAATACCTTATTTCTACATTCTAAGCTTGTAACTAAACTACCACTTGACCAAATTTCTAATTTATACTTTTTGTTCTAATTATCCCCCTATTTGAAATAGGTAACTATTAACAGTCACCAAATTGTTGATGGTTAGACCCAACTAACGATGGTTACCCAACCACTGACGTTTCCCCCAATCACTGATAGTTCACTATGGCATACATTTATAAAAATCCATTTTTACCCATTTACCCCTAATTGAACCCCATTTTTTGTATTTCTATTTGGTCATATAACCTTCCCTAATTTTTTGGAGTAGACCTTGACCACCTTAGCATAACATTTAATCATTTTCTCTTAGTAATCAATTTATATTTTATTTATTACATATATTTACATTTATATCATTGAATGCAAGTATTTAATTTTATCCTTTCATACTTGATTGTCATAAAAATTAGATTTATAGCCTCCTATAAATCATTACACTTCTTTGATCTAGCTCACTCTAGGTAATTCACTCAACCAACCATCTAAGAATCCCCCTTCAAGTGTCTCCTGTGATTTTTAGGTTATTCATTCCTAGCCAAAGAGGAGTTCCGACATTCATTTAGATTCATGCATTTACTCTACCAAGTATTCTTATACACACCCTATTACTAGCTTTATTTTATTTCTTTTCAAAATTAATAAATGAAGAAAATAAATTGAAACAATCATCATGGCTTCATTTAAATGTGTCAAGTGAACTATAAATTCATCTTTCCCAGGTAAAGTGTTATTCAAGTGAAAGAGAATAGTGATGCCAACTTCCTTGAATTAATAAAATATATGATCCATATAATTTTTCTAAGGTCTTGATATTGAATTAGCCATGGCTCAACAAGTATTTAATGTTCTCATGTTTCTTATGAAGTTGTAATATAAATTTAGGTCCATGAGTGGAATCAAATTCAATTATGGGAACACCCCATCTTTATGATGAAAATAACCTTGTTACACTTGATATCCATTAAAATAATCCCATATAGGTAGGCTTTTATCATTAGATAATATCTTTGTTCTTGGAAAGATCTCTAGTCATATCCCCAATGACCATGAACAACTATGTAAGTGTCACCTCCACTTTGTCAATTAGATATATAAGAAGGTACTACTTACTTAGGACTCAAGATACCTAAAATCTCTTTAAGATCTTCCATTAACTTATTAGAGAGATCATTAGTGGTCTAGAGTATTGAAACTGGGTCCTCTACAACCTTCTATTCTTTGCTTATATTTCTCACTTTAGTGAGGCATGAATGATTATATTTAGTCCTCCATAACATAGGGTTCCATTTTTGAGTGAAGTTCTACATGAGCACCCTTTCATATTTAATTAATCCTAATCATACTATAATTAGAAATATAGGTACCCATGGTAGACTTTCTTTGGTCTTAATGCACCTTAAGATCCAATTGGCCTAATCCATTCCTACCTAGCTACAATTTTTAGGGTGATGGAATATGATAGAGGAAGGGTTATCAAAATATAATTAGAAGATTTAGGCATTGTTGAAGAGGAAATAATGAAGGGGGTATAAGAAATGGGATGGATTGCTAAAGGGAAATTAGAAATAAGGATGGAGGGGGTAACATGGTGGAAAAGGGAGGAACCATAAAAGATGTGTCATAAGGGAACAAGTGAGATGACCACTGGTTAAAGGCCATGGAGACCTTAAGGCTAATGAAACTAGATATTTGTTTATTTAGGGGAAATAAGTAAATTAGTTGGTTAAATCCAAATACTTGGGTTCCATGATGATGGATAGATGAGTTTAGGTAGGAGCATCAAATTATGTAAGGGGATGGATAGGCTACTTGGGAGAAATCATTATTTATTTATTTATTAGCCTCTTGCTTAGTTCTATTTATGATATAGATAATAAAGTAGGGTCATGGAGGCAAAATTAATAAAAACTTGATGGGGTTAAGTGACTAATTTTTTGTCTGATGACATGTTAAGATTGGTGAGAGATATGAAAACATGATCACTATAATTCATAAGATCCTTTAGATCAATTAGAATACCTAGAGTGACTAATGTTTTAGTGATGATTATACATGTATGAGTTATTTATAACATGTGAGTACTTATAATTTGAGTTTTTTTATGGGTTGAGCTGACCTATGGGGAAAATTTGAGGGTTAACAAGGCACAAACTATGCCAACAAGGTCATTAAAGGACATAATTGGGTTGTGGGTTGAACTGGGGGAGCTTAAGCTATGAGGATTTCAATCATGGCTAAGGCCAAAGTAATAAAATATAATGGTGCACTTGTCATTACAATAGTAGGTGAAGGCATAGCATAGGTAGGTCATACAAGAATGGAAAAACCAAGAAGTATGAAGAGTTTCCTATGAGCACTAAATGTTTGGGTGGATGCCTTTGGTAAAGTCATAGATTGGTCCTTACTTGTGCTATACTCATGACTAATATCAAAATTAAAGGCATAGATAACTTGGGGTTGGATTACCTATGGATGTGGTGGAGGTGTAAAAGATGTATATTTTGGTGGACTTGTAATAGTTGGCAATACCTATAGTATTTTCTTAGAGATTCTTTGCATGGTCATCAGGACCTTCAGGGTTGACTGAATGGGTGCTTACAATAGAGGCACTAGTCTCTCCTTAAAAATGTGTTGATTTATATCATAAGCCTTTATATGGTAAATTACCTCAATCTTATAAATACCTATGTGTCATTAGTAGGGTTGAGATTGAGTTCATTATCATGGTGTCTATTATGGTGATAAGTAATACTGAGATTTATCAAGTGTCTCTCCACATGGTTTTATACTACACCACTAGGATCTCACTACCTATTATATACTTTACCTAAGTTATAAGACTCTTTATGTTGAGACATCTTGTATTGATAGCATATTTCTATATTCATGGTATACTATGACCATGGGGAATGATAGGTGTGCCCTCTACTTTTGGGTAAGGTAGTGGTTGGATATTACATGGGTAAGATGGTAGGTGATCTCTTATTATATAAGGTAGTTTATGTCTATGTATGGTAACAATAGAGGATACCCCTGAATACCTTCCACTATAGTTATGATATTGTCTATATATCACTAATAAGCTCTAATGGGTTGTATTAAATCTTGGATCTCATCTAAGAGCCTTCACATGGGCCTCTCATTTATTGTGTGATATACCATGGGGTATAAATAATAACATATATCTTGAGTGTGATTTTGATAATGGTGGGTGTATAATTACTATAATATTACATGAATTATAAATCACGTTAACACCCACTAAGGAAACACTAAACTTTAGAAGTTGAAGATGGCATAGATAACATCCACTATGTATGGAATCATGTAAAAATAAATTCTTATGAAAATTACATTCACCTATTTGATGAGGTTTAATGTGATTAGGCTCCCTAAATCTGGGACCTCCTCTCCTTTCATGATAATTTTGAGAAGGGGGACCCATAATTTGTTGATGGGCATGAAATTGGTTTCCCCATATAATCAATTTAGAATAAGAATACTTATGTGCATGTTAGAGTAAATATGGTGGTTAATTAATCATAATCTAAATAAATTGTAAATGTGAGGTTGTTATTATTTAAAATGACTCACGTATTATTTAGGATGTTAGTTTGTTAGTGGGGTAAGATATGACTAGTATATTATTATGATCCTATTATCTAGGGATTCTTGTTAGCTAGTTGTTCTCTTATTATGAGCATATGAGATTATATAAATAAATAATTATAGTATTCTTATTTTTTAAATGAAAATATTCATTGTTTAAGCTTATCATTTGGTACTAGATCATTTTTATATCTCTAAATTGTGCTTAACTAGAGGATAGATAGAGAAGCTCATGTTCTCATTTTCCCATTCTTGGATTGAATGTGGAGTAGACAAAATGATGGAGTGATTTATATTTTCCACCTAATATATTCATGGCATCTTAGATAATCTTTGTGGACTCAACTATTATGGGATAATTGATTAAGTTTTTTCATTCTTTTTTTGTTGCTACCGCCATGTATTTTTATGTATGCTACTATGTATTTCATCTTAGAAATTATTATCCTATTAGAATAGCTACACAAAACTCACCACTTACCAACTTTGGTGAGTCATTACATTGAATAAAACTAGCTTCTATTTTTTACATCTTCCCTTACATCTGATTTATCACCAATTTTTTTGTAGTCCACCTCTAAAAAAATTAATTAGACTAATCAATATGTCAAATTGGTTGAAGAGGAAGACTAATGACGTTTGAGAAACATTTAAATATATTTTATAATTATGTATTATTATATCTTAAGGTATATCACACATTTAAGGTATAAAAATGAAGCTTAAAATTGTATGGATAGGTCAAAAGAAATAAGTCTTTTGTATATTGAAGGATATGTGCCATTTCAAAGAAAACAAAATAAGGTTAGTGGCTTCTATTATTTTGGTTAATAAATTCATATTCAAACTTTATCATATTTAAGAATTGATAAAGCACCAAATTAGACATTTTATACTAAAAATTAATTTATCTACCTAAAAATGCCATTAAAATTCTTTCTTTCTTACAATATTTATACAAAATCACTTATTTGGCAAACATGTGATATTTACTAGGAGTGTGGTTTTCCTTCCAAATCAATTTTTAACCTATATATATATATATATATATATATATATATATATATATATATATATATATATATATATATATATATATATATATATATATATATATATATATATATATATATATATATATATATATATATATATCATTTTTTACTTTCTCATTCATGAAATAATGCATATCTAGGTTCGTAGGTAATTTTTTTAGTAAATATTTATTGAGAGTTTCAAATCGTCCCAAATGACTTTTAGAAGATTTTTTTATTAGCCATTCTACCAAAATTGGTAATTCTACCAAAACTAGTTGTGGTTGGTTAAATTTAACTAGAAGAATAGTAAACAAAATAATCTCAAAATAGGCCATAAATCCCAAAAAGTAAAATAAAATAAAATAGAATAAATAAATAAAGGGGAGGGGATATTATTTTTATTTGTACAACAAAAGTAGTGTTTTCCTTAAATTGTAATATTTTATTTACAAAGCATTGTAAATAATTTTGTTTTTGCAAATATTACATTTCAAGCAAGCAAAACCAGTTTACACAATAAAAACATTTAATGCAAGCAATGCCTTTGATTCATGTTTATGGGTAAATCTATCATGATTAAGTTAAATCATACACAACCTAATATATTTGTAACAATAAAATATAAGCATAATCCTTATAAACTATTAAGGATAAATAAGGTTAAACATTTTTATTTATCCATCCCTCTATTACATATTGGATTCAATCAAATAGTTTAAATATTTATATGTGTAAATTCAAATTATATAGGTAAATTATGCCCACATATGTTTAATTACATCTAATAAGGCATTAATTATTGAAAAAAAATCTTTTAATAATGTATAGGTACCACATACTATTCTCTTTGATGTACCTTTACTCTTCTTTCATGTACCATCAGTATATATAAAGGTTGAGCTTCTTCTACATTTGATAGGTATATAGCAAGGCCACATATACAGAGATATTTATCATATCAATTTGATGATATATATAAAGGGATAAATTGAAACCTAGAGTAATAAAGAACTAGTCTATTACCTTTTGTCAGACACTCTATAATATACACAATGGTTAGAAATGGACCCATAATTATTTCTACCAAACTCACACCTTCTATGCAATGATAACTATGATGCTTGTAAAATGAATATTAGGACACATATAAATTTAGGATATTTTTCTAGTTGTTTTTTTTACATTTACATGACATGACTCTAACACTAATCAATAGCTTAAGTTTGATAAGGTAAACTAGAAGGCAAAGTTGATTATAATGTTTGGGGTATTAGATGAGGTAAAACCCCATATATGTGAAGATAAAATAGATAAGGAATATTAAAATAATATCCAAAAATTATATTAGGCCAAAAATTAAAGCACAACTCTCCATCAATAGAGTCACCTTCATTCACTCAAATTAATGTCTAGTGAAATAATGGAAGCTTTTGTAAAATGTGTATCAACCCTAAGGGCCTTAATTGAAGCATTTGGTGATCAAGTGACACATAAATGTATTTTACCTATTACCATGAGATCACTTATACCCTCCTATATGATTTTCATTACTACCTTGATCATCACAAAATGAAAAATTTCATTTGAACTGACATGTTACAACATGAAGAGTCCATGCATCCAGAAGAAGAAGAACCATAATAACATGATATTTCCTCTCATCAATATAAAGAGAATACATATGACATGTATTCTAAACAAAATTAATGACATTATCAAAATCCACAATAGAATAAACAACAAATTGTTTTACTCATTTATCTAAATAAGGGCCATGAACTCAAGGATTATTAGTACAACTCCTTCACACAAGGCTCTATAAGAAACCAAATAACCAATAATCATCACATCCAAAAAAATTAAAAAGGTTATAATAAAGTTAATTTGAATAATAAATCAAATAAAAAAGGAAACATTGATAAATAGGAATACACCAACTTTGATAGTGACTTCTTATATGTCACAAAGTCTCATGAATATCAAGTTCATAAATTTATATTTAGTATATCAAATCTGGTGTAACTTGGCACATGACTAGGATAAAATATTTATTCTCTCATAAAAATCATGAATCTTTTGGTGATGATTCATCCTATTGTGTTTAGGGCATTGGAAACATATCTTTAACACTTGGACAACATGCTTTCAAAATTTTAGATGTCTTATATATCCTAAGATTTAGAAAGAGTCTACTCTATGTCAGTCAATTACATGTGCATAAATTTAAGGTTATTTTAACTAAAATGTGGTAAAAATATATGTCTAAATAGATATAATTCAAAAAACTCAAATATTATTGCATGACCCTTTAGATTTGGGAAAATTTTGCAACTTGACTTTATTCAAAAATATAATCAGGCACTTATAGCTAAGGATTTAAACTCAACCAATTTGTGGCATTTTATATATGAACATGTGAATTTTTGATAACTTAATGTACTCAACCATCATAACATGGTGTGATAACTTCATCTATTGAATAAAAATATCAATATCTACCATAGTTGTCTACCACGAGAATAATATAGAGCATCATTTGGTAAAAGTTTAAGAGTATCTAGAAAATTAGATCTACTATATACTAATATATGCATGAAAATGAGACCTAGTCATCATGGGTTTCAATATTTTATGCTATTTTCTGATGACTAATCAAAAAATGTGGGTCTATTATTAAATGAACAAAAACCATGCATTTAACAATTTCAAAGAGTTCAAAATAACTAAAATTGGCCATGAAATCAAATCTCTCCACATATATCTATGGGGATAATACTCCATTAAAGTATTTATCTCTTATTTGAAATAACACAATGTTAAAAAATGACTCCATTATACACTCCTCATCATAATGGTGTTGTAGAATGGAAATTTTTTACTATCATAGAAATAGTGCATTGTATGCTTTAAAATTCTAGTTTAGCACATACATATTAGGTAGAAGTAGTACATAAAATATTATATTCTATAAACATGTCACCTATTATATCTCTTGATAATATGACTCCACACGAAGCTTGAACATGGCATAAACCTTCCATCACTCATCTTTAATTTTTTGGATGTAAGGTATACATGCATCTTCCTAAAAAGAAGATAAATAAAATGGATAAAAAATACATGAATTGCATATTTTTAGGGTGAAGTGAAGATTTATTGTCCTAAAAACTTATGGATCCAAAAATAAGGAAAACATCCATATAAATGTATGTAAAGTTTGATAATATAGGTAAAACCAAATTTCCTTCCACAAAATCACTTGATTCAATAAGTAGACCTATAAATAATCATGAAAAAATCAATGTTGAAAAATATTATGGGGATTATTAGTTAGATACTACCTATCCACCCATAATAATAGTTGAACTTATGCATAAATAGTAGATAAGTACATTATGACATGCTAAATTAGATAAAGTTCTAGATACATCGACCACTTGACCAAGGATTTTTAGCATGACATAAGAATATGTCAATTTATCCCTAATGATCACTATTGTAGAATCAATAGATCCTTCTATGGTTTATAAATCCCAAGATTAAAAACCTTTGAAGGATTCCATGAATGCATAATTTCAATCTTTGATGAAACATAACACATGGCATCTTAAATATATTTCACTAGGGAAGAAGCCAATAAGTTTTAAATGGGTCTTTAAAAACTAAATACAAATAAAATGGAAGTATTGACAAACACAAATCATTACTCATATCAAAGGGATATTCTCATAATGAAGGCATCAACTCTAAGGATACATTTGATACCATGGCCAAGATCAAGACTATCAAAATGATATTTACTCTGGCTACACAACTTAGATGAATAATTCACCAAACAAATGTGAAAACTAACTTTATACATGGAGATATATTATAAGAAGTTTACATGACACAACTAAAAGTTTTTTCACACCTGTTAATGAAATAAAAGTGTTTAAACTCATAAAATTTGTATAGTCTCAAACAAGCTCCTTGAACCCAGTGTATAAAAATCTATGAGCATCTCATTAAATATGGATTCCACAAGACTCCTTATGATCTAAATATCTACCTCAAACAACAATGGGGGGATGTTTTGACTTTTGTTATATATGTTGATGATCTAGTCATCACTACTAATTCAATGAGGATGATTTGTGAAACAATTAATGATATTAACTAATCATTTGACATGATAGATATTGAGCTTATATAATATTATTTTGGACTAGAAGTATGGAAAAAGGAGCACCACTTATTTATGTCATAAATTAAATATGACAAGATAATGCTTGATAAATTTTAGTTGATGGATAGTATAACTATTACTACACCAAGGCTAAAATTATCTTGTTACATATCCATCACCATAAGTGAATACAACTCTCTATCAGTAGTTAATTGGAAGTATTATCTACTTGACATATACTAGGCCAACCATCAATTATGCTATCAACTATCTCTCACTGTTCATGTTGGAGCCAAATATTTCTCACTAGAAAGTATCAAAGTGGATACTAAGATATAAAAAAATTGAAATTAACTTTGGCCTATAATACAAGAATAATGATCAATTCTTCTTGACATCATATTTAGACTCATATCATGTAGGTAATATTTATTAATCAAAAACCACTTTAATATATGTGTTTTTTTGTAGGATATGGTTCTATATACTATGGGAGCAATAAATAAAACTTGGTCTCTTGATATTCCACTTAATAAAAATATCATGTTATAATAGGAGTTATCTACAGAGTGATATGGATAAGTCACATACTAGAAGGATAGGGAGTACCATATAATCAATATACCATATTGTATTATGACAAGGAAGTCTTTCATAAAAATTTTCACAATCTAGTGTTTCATGGATACACAAAACACATTGAGGCAGAGGTACATTTCAACATGTTTAATAATAAAACATCTAACTCTAGTTCTACTCTATAGAATATCAACATGAATGTCTTCACCAAGTCACTTACATGGGAAAATTTTTAGGTTTTTAGAGAATATATATTTTATTTAATTGAGACCATGTTGAATTAAGGGGGAATATGAGAAAAAAATATGGTGGTTAATTCATTATAATATAAATAAATTATACACTAGAGTTTGTAATTTTTTAAAACATTTTACATATTATTTAGGATGCTATTCTATTAGGTGGGTAAGATACAATTAGTATATTTTTATGATCCCATTATATAGGGATTATTATTATCTATTTTTTATCCTAATATGAGCATATGTGCTCATATAAATAAATCTTTTTACTATTTATTTTATTAGCTAAATAGATTCATTTTTCAAGCTTTTTAGTGCACACCTTATCTAAAGGTTTTGATTGGGTATGTGCCAATGTCTACCTTATTGGCCTAGTTATCTTGGTCCTTAGTTGATTCTTTGGGTACATAATATATGTTATGATTTTATTGTACGTGTCCATGATCTCATTGTCAAGGTGATAGTATACTCTAGGAGGTTGTAATACTTATTAAACACCAACTAGAGATGTTTGTAGTTTTGAATATAGTGCCTAATAATCTTAAAATATCTTAAATTCAACTAGAAGAGAGTAATATGTTGATTGAGAGGCCATAATATTGCAAAATTTCAAGTTTTGTTATGACTCTATGTAGTTATGAAGTTATGATGGTGATGATATCATCTCCATATTCAATATCATCATCCCTAAACTCATCCTCTAACCTCAATTTCTGAATATCCTCAAGTATTTTAAATATCTCTTCAAAATGACTTAATTAGGTGATGCTTTCTAGAAAATTAGTGCCTTAAAACTCTAATTCTAGTTTTGGATTGAAGGATGAGGTGGCCATTTCTATATTTTTTTAAAATTGGAAAGTATAATTCTTTAGTACATTGGATTATCTAGATTTGGAATGAATTTTAGGCAAGGGGATTTAGAATAATTTGGATGCACAAAATAAAAATAATGGTTCTTAGTCTGAATGGGACCTTATAATCCTATGTTATATTTTCATAGTGATGGTTATGGAATGCTCATTTTGTGTCAATTAAACATTGATTTGATAGAACAAGCTCCAAATTAGTCATTTCCAAATTTGTTAGTAATTTGAAAATCTCAAAATATGCCCCATTTAGGTTAGTTATCATATATGGGACACCTACACATATCATATCATTATCTCCCACACTAATATAATTAAATTTTTGAGTGTGTAGGCACATGCCTATTTTATCCCTCATATAATTATGTTCATCCCTAGGGTCAACCACATGTCTATTGGAGTAGGATAGGCCCTCTTAGTACTATGTTAACTAAGTGTGGTAAGAAATATTTATTTTGAAAAATATGACTTTACAAGTTGGTTTATTAATTTTTTAAAAGTACACATGGCACCTATGATTATGTTTAGGGATGATGTATACCATTTTCTAACTTATTTGAGGCTTCCTAGGATATGATAGCTTTAATGCCTTTGGGTGTTAGGAAACATGTAGCAATTCCTCATTAATAATGTCTTACAATATTATAATAGATATGAAGCCTCTTAGTGTTAGGAGACACATGGTGATTCCTCATTTATCAAGCCTCCTAGGTATTTTATATCTCTGATGCCTCTAGGATAGTTAGGTACATGTAATACTTCTACATTCATTAGGTCTCCCAGGGATATCATAAATCTGACACTAACACCTTCGAGACCATTAGGTACACATGACATTTCCTCATTCATAAAGCCTATTAGGGATCTAATCTCTTTAAAACCTCTTGTAATATTGGGTATATATGGTGTTTCCTCATTCTTTAGGCCTCCTAGGGCTCTAATATCTTTGACACCTTCAGGACCACTAGGTATCGTGACACTTACTCATCTATCAAACCTCCAAAGGCTCTAATAACTCTAAAATCAATAGGTAAACTAGGTAGTTCCTCATTAATCATGGATATAATATATTTTATGCCCCCTAGACTATTAGGTACACATGGTGCTTTCTCATTCTATTAACCTCCTAATATTCTAATATATCTAACACCTCTAATAACATTGAACAAAAATGGCATTTCATCATATTTTGGGCCTAATGGGGTTATAATATATATGAATCCTTTGAAACCATTAGGAAAATTTGATGCTTCCTCATTCATCAAGTCTCGTAAGGAACTGATAGATCTTACACCTTTGGGATCATTTGGTACATGTGGTTTTTAATCATTCATTGGTCTTCTTAAGGATATGATAGATTTAATACCTCTAAGACCACTGAGTACATGTATAACTTCCTCACTCATTTGGTATTCGAGAAATATGATATATATTATGCCTTTTAGACCTAAAAAAAACAAAAAAAAACTATCATTTAAAATCACCCTTTAAGTTGATCAACACTTGCCTCTCTACTATAAGGCCTCTAGGAAAATGATAATGTGGTCTGAAACTCTAAATATAAGAGAGCCTACCCATGGATTTTATTTAGGAAACAATTAGCATCCAAAAATAGACCAAGTACAAAAACACTTAACGAATGTAATGGGATTCATTTTAATAAGTCCAAATATCTGTAAACTATCATCAGACATGAATAAATAAGATATTATCAGATGTGTGAAAAATATCAAAGATCAAATTGGGCCCAATAAGGGGATAGGAATTTCTAGGATAGAGTATTATGGAGGTATACTTTTATCTTATAAAAATAAGCATGTTAGTCATCACAGAAGCTCATTATGCATGGAAAACACTACCAAGTGTCTAGAGCCCAAAATGTAGACTTAATTTATTGAACAGGAGGATAAGTGGCTGAGACTTTTTTAATAAAACTAGAGGAGGAATAATATATTAAGCCTACTTATTCATGTAACATATTAGGATATAAATCCTTCAAGACATCATATTATGTGAATATTGATTCATTTACTTTCTCATGTCTCTCTTGTAATCCCTGATTAAGCTTGGAGGTGACTCAAGTATGTATAACTCTTTAAGCATACTTGCTCTTTTAAAAATATTAGCTAAATAAAGCAAGAATTAGTAATTAAAATATTTCAAACGATGAATATATATCCATAATAGAGATACATTTAGTTCCATTAGAGGCCTTGCTCCATTTCCATCCAAGAAAATTGCTTGTGATAGAGGTTGCCTAAATCACCCTTTCTTAAGAAGAGACCTTGATATTTTATTGATGTTACAGACTTTCTTAAATTTTTCTATTTTCTTCATTTATAATATGTGAAGGTTGGAAACCAATGCATCAATGGATAATAGTTTATTTAGGGAGTTTTTCAACACTAAAGGAGACTTGTTTGCTTATTTAGTGAATAAATGGTGAACTTTTGATATTATTTAAGTGAAAGGATGACCTCTTGTTATAAATCAAAGTTTTATAAATTCATATGTTTAGTTTTGAATTGATGTCATATTTATCACTATCCATTATGAATTAAGTTTTCTCCATCTATCAGATTATTCAATAATGGAAACCAATTTTATATATTTCAACTTCTTGAACTATATTTTCAAGGTTTTATCTACCTTTGAAATGATCAAATCATAGGAAAAAATGACCAGTGATTACCATCAGTTGTTGTTATTAATTTCATCATGTGAATAGGTTTAAAATTCTTAGGTATAAATATGGAATATTATAGGGATCATAAATAAAATCATGAACATAGGGGAGAAAAGGAACACAACCAAATAAAAAACATGAATGAATAATATGGAAATGCACAACAAAATCAAACTAAACTAAAATAAAATAAATTTACATTATCAACATTTGTCTAGAGGGATACTTTGAGATCATAGTAAATGGAAAAAATAATAAGTAATTATTTAAAAAATATGCATTCATAGGCAATGGGTGATAATTTCCTTAGATATATTTTAGTCTAAAACTATTTTGCCTGAATAACTCATACACTTGTTAAGGACCAACCTAGAGTGGGTCTATCTTGGAATGCTACCCTTTCCTTTTGTGGGATTTGTCTCATAGTAGGACTAGGTATAATATATAAAAGTATTTCACATTTATTTATTTTCAAACCATATTCTTCTAGTGTATTGATACCTAATAAAATTGTATAGGGATTCTTGTCATGCATCTTCCATTTGGACAATGTCTAATAGCCTTAAGTTTGCCTTCCCATTATCCTCCATGTATTCTTGCATGAATTTATGAATAATAAGTTTTATGGTCATGTTAAATATGTTTTATGTACCATATAACAATATAAAATGTGAACTCTTTAGATATCCTACTTATATCGAGTGTGATCAGCCCAAAGAGAATATTTCAACAATGCATGCCAATCCCTAGTTGTCACCTCTATATATTCATTTACTGCATATATTAGGTTATTTTTGGATGAATAATCCAATCCATTCCCTTGTTGGTAGTATTCTAATTATAACCTTAAGGTGATACCATTATATTAAACCCATTAAGTGATCTTGGTCAATTAGAATGCAAAAGAATTGTCAAAGACTAATGAAGTTTGAGTGTCAAATTGTGTAGTCGTACTCCCTTAAAATAAATTCATCACTTATTTACCTATTATATTCATATTAACTATTGAATTTATCCATATTTTTAAATAATTAATGGGCATGAGTATGAAATTAAGGTTAGCTAACAAATTTGATTTGATGACTCCAATGAAGTCAAGTCCCCATTAAATGAAAGGATGATCTTCTATCATGGCTCGAATGGGAATTGTTACATGAAATTACTTATTAACAAAGGTTTATAACTTATATCATGTGATAATATGGGTTTTTTCATCCTTAAATATGGTTTTACAATAATATACATCATGTAGGATATCGTGGACTATAACGGTTCCCAAAGGGTGGCTGATACTCAATTTCCCATGAATTTTAGTCATGGACTATTTTTATTATTATTATAGTACTATGATATATATATATATATATATATATATATATATATATATATATATATATATATATATATATATATATATACACACATTCATATTTATTTTAGTATATCACTCCTTTATTCAACATGTAATTTTTTAAATTAATTTAGATTTCCCTCTTTTACACTTGGTCCAACCCTAGAGGAGAATTCCCATAAAGGAGATAATATACAATTGAGTCATAGCAATCTTGATGGACCATTTGTGATTGAACCAATTGTACCAAATGAATATTTGTGTTGATTTAGTAATAAAATAAAATATCAACTAGCCTCTCACCAATTTTATTATTTTGATTCCTAGGTCACACCCATAAAACTTGGTCATCCATGGATCTTTGTGCTTTGCCAACTCATTTTGACAAAGTATGCAATTTATGGTTGGATTAAGAATGATAGAATATAACTTGTTCTTAAGGATGTAGAGGTAGATCATAATCATATATTTAGATCATAATCATATATTTTACCAAATAATATCCATGTTTGTCCAAGATGGAGTAATTTATCTCTACATCCTTCAATTTTGTGCTCATGAAAGATATTGGATGTTCATCTTCATCTAGTTTTTATGTCATCATCATGGCTATGGTGTGTGCTAAAGAAAAGTAATAAAGTTATAATTCCTTCACATAATCTAGAATAACTATGACCAGTGCTTACATGTTGGCATATTTAATGTACTATAAGTATTTAATAGATATATGTGTCTACTCCACCTTTTCATCCTATTTAAACATTGAATTAAGTGGCTTAAAAATCTCAACAAAACCAAATATAATATTACATACAAAATTAATCTTTCAAAAGAAAGACTTTAATTATTTTTAACTATTTTGGAGAGGTATTTTATAAATTACACTAGCACACTTAAGATAAGTATAAACACCTTCATTTATAATAACACGACCAAGGATCTTACCTTATATGATGCCAAAATTTTTATTTTTTAGGTTGAGAGATATACCATACCTTCAATACATTTTGAATATCTTTTGTAGATGGTGGATATGATCACATTTATGTTTAATAAAATAGTCAAGACATCAATATAAATAAATATTAATTTACCTATCAAACCTTCAAATGTTAAGTCCATGGCCTTATATGAAGTGGCCTCTATGTTGATAAGTATGAACAACATCTACTTATAGGTGAAGGTAACCCAATTGATTTTGAATGAAGTCTTTGTTATGTATTATGGGGTTACATAAACTAATTATATCTAAAGAGTACATCCAAGAAGGACATCATCATGTATCCACTCACCATTTTTATGACCTCATCTAGTGAGAGAAAATGGTAGTTATATTTATCATAGTCCATATTTATATTTCTAAATTCAACACATAGTCTGATTTCCCCATTCCTTTTACAAATGGGTAATAAGTTAGCAACTGATGAAAAGTGGTGGACTATAAAAATGATCCCAAATGAGATGGATTTATTAACCGCATTATGGATAAGGGAATCTATAATTTATTTCATAGGTTTTTATCTCTATCTATATATTTTCTTATTCTATTTGAATGGGATGGTATGAATGATTAAATTTAGGTTTAAATCTTTAAGGTCTCAATAGGCCTATGACATTACATATTTTTAATGTATCAATAAACACTTTAGATGTTAAATATAATTAGGAGTGAAATATGGACCAATATTAACATTAAAATTATGGTTTATTTATCCTAAATTGTTTATTATTAACCATTACTCTAGGCATATTGGTCTTTGTGGTCCATTTGCAAACCTATCATGGTCAAAAAATTATTGATGGAGATCATACCTTTAGGAACCCAATTTTATTTTAGATTCATAATCTCATCATGATCATAGTCCTCATATCTATAATAATTTATATTTTCCTCATCTTCAACATAGGCATTGAATACTCTTGAACTATTTAATAAATCTAGTATATGGTGATCATTATAAAAAACTTGGAAGTTCTCATTTTTTTCTAGGACTGAGATATATCAAAAAGTGTTATAGCTTTGAATAATCTAAATGGGATTAATTCACAATCAAATATGCTATATAATATGTAACCTAGTTTACTTTTATAGGGATAAAAATGAAGCTAAATGCATAAAAAATATCTATTAATTCCCATGCTTTATGTATGTATTTTATTAAATATGATAGCTTACATTTGAACTTATTCCTAACATGATTAACTACTACTTTAGAATCCCCAAATTCCTTTAATTTTTTAACATTATGTTTTAGGGAAAAATATAGTCCTATGATCAGGGATTTGTACTTAGATAGGTTATTCATACATGAGAATTCTAACCTATAGGAAACTAAGTGTCATTTTATTACGAGTCAATCAACAAGATTCCAACACTAGAACCTTGTTTGGAATGGGCCCCATCTAATTACAGGGACAATAATCATGATTACTAAGAACTCTTAAATACTTTTTATTTTGATATTTTTTTAGGCATGGTATAAATGCCTATGTCAAAATATATTATGTTTATCTTCTTATTAAATGCATTATATTCTATGATAATGTGTTTCATCCTAGGTTATCTATCAACATGGATTTGATTTTTCATACCTCTCCAAGGTATCCACATATGTGAGAAGTATGTAACCATATATTTTTTAAGGACTTGGACCATTCCCTTATAAGCAACATCACATAATATTTTATTAACTCCACCACTTAAATCTATTTGAATCTTTGGACTCTAGATTCAGATTATAGTTGTATGTGGACATTTAATATCTCACCCACTTCCTTCACCTCATATTTATGAAACTAGATGACTATTTTATCTTACTTAATAGGTGATAACTCTAATATATGGAAAATCCTAGCAATTATGATGTTTTATAAGTTTATATAGTCAATTATAAAGTTTTGTAGGTTCTTCCCAATTAATCAAACTGTAAGGAGGAAAGAGGGAACCTCAACCTTACTCTTATGTATGAGCATATTGGTGTGTATATTCCTAGGCTTGGGATAAGTTGGTCAATCTATAAATGTTTTTAGGAAGAGGTTTTTATTATAAAAGATCTATGTAAGCTAATCCAAAATTATTTCGGCCTTGATATTCCTCATTTCTTATGTTATGATATACCTAGGCTTACTAGGATAAGGTTATATTTCTTTAGGGGTCTTAGGATTATTTTATTTTGGAGGTGGAGGATCATTTCTACCTCTAGGATCAAGAGGGGCTGCATGATTATTGAGAGGAGTTGACATAGTAAGGGGTTGATATTGTTTTAAAATCCTAAGGGAATAATTATTTCTTTGATTCTACTATAAATCATATATCTCATTTTTATCTTATTCATGTTCATTTTCCACTTGGTTAGGGAACTCCAATGTCTCTAATACCATAACATTGCTTAGGGAACTTTATTAATGAATAGAATTAGGTTTATTTTTAGCATTTTTGTCACTTGAGACAACTTCATATTATTATATTTATATTTGGAATAAGTCAAAGGTAATATATAACTATATATAGTCCAACTCACCATGTTGGGCAATGTCATTCACATGGCACTAGTTTTGTAGTGCCATCTCGTAGATGTTAATCTCAAGAAACTTATTGGATAAGGGATTTGGCTAGTTATTAGAATGGTTATAAGGTTGGTCATTCCTCTAATAGGTGAAATCACTATTTGTATTCTCCCCACTATTATTCATAACTTTCCTTTAGAGACCTAATAATTCATTGCCAAACTTCTATATCATACATTATATGCCATCTATCTCATTATTATTATATTCTTGAGGTATGTTGTGGATATTATTCATGGAAAGGATCAACTTTTTCTTATGAGTTTGAGGTAATAATTCATTATTAACTTGGATAATAAATATCAAGTTTTTATTAGGCATAACATTCCTCAAGGGAAGTTAGTTCGTCATAAGCATTACTTATGACATTGACCCATTATATTTGGTGTTAAAAATAGGGTTCAAGGCAAGTAGATTTGGTATTATATTTAGGATGGTTCATTCAATTTATAACTTAAAGTTCATTCTCATATGTACTTTTATGGACTCAATATATACTAACGTAAAATACATAATGAGGGTATCTCTATGCAAGAACATGATAGTCTAGGGATCTAGGGCATTCTTATACATTTCTAAAGCTAGATGAGCATTAGGCCATTATAACAAAGTGACCCTACTATACATATTATATAACATAAAATTTAATTATATAATGGGATCATTTAATTCTCTCTTGATTCTATTAGACTACTAATATTGAACACTAGGGTTAATTAATTGTCCAAACTAAGCCAAGAAGGTTTTGTTAAACTCCTCCCATATTGTGATGTAATCTTTAGGTAGGTCTAGAAACCAATCATAGGATACATCCATGAGATTTAAATGGAATATTTTTTAGGCCACATATTTTTTATACACATTCAAGAGTTTTAGGTTCATCTTATAATAAATCATTTCATCCTTGATAATGTGTCCTCCATTGGGTATGAAGCAAGAAAGGTACCTTCTATGTTCTAGAGTAAATCATGAATAAATCTAGGAAGGTTGATGGAAAACCCTAATAGATATTCCATGGGTGCATCAATAGGGACATGCATATTTGATGTGGTTTGGTTGGATAAACTAGAAGGGTCAACCATGGGTCTCAATCTCCCTCTACTGGATCTAGCATTTTTGTGACATAATACAAGTGATATTAATAATCAGCTAGGACTAGATCTAGATCCAATGATCCATGTAAGAGGATACATATTTCTTATATCATCTTGTATTATAATGGATTTTTAGTATATGTATATTATTTACCCTCATTTTAATGCCAAATGTTATTTTTTCATATATCTCATTATCCCAAATACACCTATTGAGTTAGGTGTAATAAGTGAGATTAGGGAATAGTTGGGGGACTTTAACCCTCTAATTTTAGGATTTTTTTTGAGATAATCTAAGGAATGAGCTATAAATATTTGGATCTAATAAATATAATAATCTAAATATATTTCCCAGAGATGTAGCACCTACCACTAGAGATTCAATTCATGTTTACACTTGATACAAAACCTCTTCACACTAGTTAATATAATTCCATAAGTTTAACCCCTTACATTTCATTTCATAGTTTATAAAATAAGGTAAATATTAATTGTAATCAAATAAAAATCAAAATAAAATAGGGTAAGTCAAAGGAAGATCTCTGGATAAAATAACAACATCAATGTTCAAGGATTAGGGATGTTCCCAACTCAAATTTTACCACTATATGTGAAGTTCCATGGGAGCTTTTACTATAACCACATAGGGTAAGGAGTCAAATGAAAGTGACAATTTTTATATTAATATAATCAATTATATAAGTAAACACAAAATAGATATGTTTTTAATCATGCACAAACCTATAAGGGCTTATAAAGAGAAGAAAAAAATCAAAAGAAAAACTAGAATAGCTCCAAGCTCATTCTAAATGATGCATACACATGTAGAAAACTCATGCTTCAATTCATTATCACTAACATTGATTATTAAAATAGATAATTTTTGGAATAAATTCTCAAAAAAAATCATATAAGTAGAAAGAAAAAACTTGCATTAACCTTCAAAGTGTTTAGTTACAAAAAGTGTTGACCTATATAAAGTGTTACATAATATCATATATAAAATGTATATGGGACCCACTTCTTAATAGCATGAGATCCCACTATTGGCTATCATGGCCTAAAATATTTATAATAAAATTTTCATGTGATACCACTAAGAACTAAACAATTGGATAAAAGAAAAGATGGTGAAACATTGACATAGAATCCATTCACATTCATAAGAGATAATCACATCTAACTCAGTGATGGTCCACTTTTGAGTTATATTTAGGCACCTTGATGATCTATCAATGATTGATATATAAAATTAGCCTCTTAGTCAAGATTTAAAAGGATGATAGGTGGATCTCATAATATCACTTTTGCCTGAGTCAACAACCTATCTATGCCTTGAGAGGATCTTCCAATGAGATTTTCATCTCATTAGCATGGATAAAGCTAGTTTTAGATTGGGTGGAAAGTTCCAAGATATCTTTAGCTCTAGCCTTGTTTTATTTTTACACCTTTATCCTCATGGATTCATTGAAATGTGCAAAATGAACTCTAAATTCATTTTGCCTAAGAAAAGTGACATCTATGTGAAAATGAATAGTGATGCTAACTTCCTTAAAGTAATAAAGAATTTGGTCCTTGATTTTATCTAATGGACTAATGGTGGCTTGGTAATTTCTCAAAAATTATTTAATTGGCATTCTCATGCTTCTTATGAAGGTATGATATAAATTTAGGTCCACTAGGGGATTTAGCTTCAATTATAAAAACATCCCCTTAATTATGATGGCATATACCTTATTGTACTATCTATCAATGTGAATGATCTCATCTAGTTAGGATTATTATCATTGGGGAAGATCTTTTATATTATTGAGATCTATAATCACTTCCCCAAGGGTTGAGAAAAACTATATAAGTGTCACATACACTTTATCAATAAGATTTATGATGAAGGTACACTTTTACTTGGCACTCAAGAGTCCTAACCTATTGTTTAATATCTTCCATTAACTTATGTGAGAGATCATTAGTGTCATGTACCACTAAAACTATGTCCACTACCTTATCTTCTCCACTTGTAGTCTTCACTTTGGTGAGGGAGAAAATATCTTGTTCACCTCCACACCATAGTGTTCCCTTCTTGATTGAACGCTAATAAGATCACCCTTTTCATCTTTCTTGGCTCCTGATCAAAATGTAATTAGATGTCTAGGTCCCCATGGTAGACCATCTCTAGTATCATGAACCTAAGGATATAATGGGCCTAATCCATTCCTATCTAAATGAAATTACTAGGGTGGTCAAAAATGACACAAGAGAGGTTGTGGAAACTAAATCAAAAGGTGGAGGCATGGGTAGAGGAGGAAATAATATAGGGGGCACATGAAATTAAATGGAAAATGGAGAGGAAAATGGAAAGAAGGATGTAGGGGATGATATGAGGGAAATGGAGGAACCAAAAAATATGAAGTCCAAGGGAAAAGGAGAAATCACCATAGGTCTAAGGTCATGTAGACCTACAGGCCATTGGTGCTTGGGAGATGGGTATTCAAGGTAAATGAGGAAATTGGCTCTTTAAATCTAAATCTTTTGGGGCTTAAGGTGATGGATAGAGGGGTATGGGTAGGAGTTTAAAATGATGTGGGGGGATGCATAGGTTTATTGAAATAAATCACACTTTGTTTCTTTTTTGGCATCTTTCTTGGTTCCATTTATGATGTAGATATTAAATAAGGAATAGTGGATGCATCCCTAGGTGAAACTCATGGGGATAAGTGACTACTTTTGGGATCAATGTCATGGTAAGAGTAGTAAGAGATAAATTAAAAAGATCACCTGGAGTCATAGGAGCCACCAAATTGGTTGGAATACATAAAGGGGCTAATGTTGTAATGGAAATTATAATTATATAGGATATTTAAAACATCAGAGCACTTGGAATTTGAGCTCTATCAAGGATTTAGCTAACCCATATGGCCAAACCAAGGGTTAGTAATGGTGAAAAAAATGGAAACATGGTTATTTAAAGATGAACTAGGTGAAATCAGTCACTAAGGATGTCAATCATGGCCATGGACAAAATGAAAGAATGGAATGGAACACTTGTAATTACATGATAAGGAGGAACATGGGTAGCCTAGGGTAGAATCAAGAAACCTAGTGGAGCTTTGAATATTTTCCTAAGAGCACTAGTAGTTGGGGTGTACACCTTTGGTAAATCCACATACTAATCCCTACTTGGGCTAGACTTGGGATTACTATAAAAGTGAAGAATAGAAGTGACTTTGGGATAACTTACTTAGGGATGTGGTAGATGTGTAGTTTATGTAGATACTACTGGAGTGGAAACATCTTAGATTCCCTTCAATATTTTATTCGAGAGTCTATGCATAATTATTTAGGCCTCTATGGTTTATTTAATATGTCCTTTTAGTTGAGGAACTCATTTATCCTAAAGAATATGTTTAGATATATATTGAGACTTTAAATGATAGCCTACCTAAATATTGGTGTCTACCTCCACATAATTATTAGGGTTGATATGGAGTGAATCATTAAGGTGTACCTCATGGTGATATGTAATTATGATATTTTCTTGGTGTCTCTCCACATGGGTTCATATTCTGCCATTAGGATCCCACTACCTATTACCTACTTTGACTAAGTTATAATATTCCTTGTGTTGAGCCATAACTTTCATTTTTAGCAAATTTATGTATTCATTATATCCTATAACTATAGGTAATGGTGGGTACTGCCACAACATGACCAATATGGGGATCTACTAGACCTAATTAGGGGATCACTTGTATCACTTGTCATAACATATCATACTAAGAAGGGTTATAAATCCTACAGTTTAACACAATCATAGGACAACCTTAAAAGAGTCATATGATTTGATATTTCACTTATGTTAACAAATAAAAAATTAAACTATTCTAATAACAAGAAAAATAAACTAATCTAATGTGCACCAAATCTTGTGGCATAAAGTAGGGGTTAAAGAAAAACAAATAAACAATAACTAAACTAAACATGCATAGGAAACATATAATCACATCAATTTATATAGAATATTAATACAATGAAGAGAAGAATACATACTAAATTATCTATCTACTCTTACAAAAGAGAAATAAATTTAGGAATGCTTACCTTTGAAGATGAACCTATAGTGCCTCAATCTCTCCCTTGGCCAAGGTGCTTTGAAAGAGATTGTTATTGTTTTTAAGGATAACCAAGATAAATAATCTCTAGGATTACACAACCTACCTAAGTATCTAAAAGACTTCTCCAAAAGATAAGATTAGAGCTCTAAAGAAAGTATTAAACCTTAAAGCTTTATTCTTCAAGTAGAATGGTCAATAATCAGTTGTTCATTCACACTTCTTTGCTTAAATATTCACTCTCTTCTAAAATGGTGGTAAATGACCTTTTATATATAGTAGTATCTTACCTAAAAACTTTCAAACATGTCGACTATACTAGGTCGATCGGGTTGACCTAACACATTTTTGGGCTAACTCACTAGGTCTGTGCTAGGTCAATCGAGAGGATAACAAACCAAAAGAGGTAAAGTGTCTCTAAAAACACTAGGTCAACTAGGAAGACCTAATTTTTTGAATAGGTTAAAATGGTTATAAAGAAATAAATGAAGGAATAAAGCATGGAAATGACTAGAATGGATAGGAAAGAGAGAAATAAGCTTAGGGTTCAAGGTTTTAGGAGACAAGTGTGTAGATGGAAAGTGGAAAAAGTAATAACAATCTTATGAAACATCGATGGTTTGCCCATTCCTTTCCCAGTGAAATTCTTAAGGTATGCACTCAGAGAGATTGAGACTTGATAGGTTCCTACAAGATATGAAGTGTCAATAATCAATAAAAGTTTAAAAATATTATGTGTATACATATACCCCAGCTGAAGCTCATCACATGTCACATACGTGTAACATGGTATGGTACTTTAGAGATAAAACATGATAACACATAATGTTAATGCTAAGTATGGTGTAATAATAATAAAATAAGATAAATGAAATAACTATATCAAGAAACACATACCTTTAACTTACCTTAATGTTGTAGATAAATAAGAAGACTATAATAAAGTAAAGGTATCCAATGTAAATCACACTAGGTGAACCTATAGAAATTAGTGCAAAAAGTATCCAAAAATCAATTTTTTTGAAATATAGGCATATATTAATAGAAATAAATCTCTACATCATCATGATTCTAATTCATTTTATAGTTTGCAAAATAAATGATCAAAAATAAAGATATGAGTAAAACAAAAAATCTAAAGGAACATAATTGAAGAATTTGAATTACTGAAAAGTGGTTTTTAAATAGGAAAAGGAGAAGTCATTTGTAATTTTGAATTATGAAAGGATAAAATAGAGATATAAGACCAAATAAGGCTAGGAGGTTAGGGAACAACATGCTATATGAGGAAGACACCCAAAGGTGGCAACAAATGCACTACATGTATTCAACTATGGATCTCAAACTAAATTTTTAAAATTTGTATTGAATTAAGTGAATGTTTTATAAAATTTGATTTCAAGCATTTATATATGTCAAAAATGAACAAAATTAGATTCTAAGGGTAGAAAATATAGATATGGGAAATGGGTTGGAAGGATTTAGGAAGAAAATGAGATAAATGCACATTTTTAGCAAAATATACTAGGTCAACACACAAAATGTACTAGGTCAACCTAGTAGGTTAAATTAGGGTCAAAATCCATATGGTCAACATAGTAGGTATATGTTGACCTAGTGTAATCTATAAGCTGAGACCTAGTGGAAAAGTGTCCATTTGGTTTGTAAGGGCCAGAATGGAAAATTAACACCAGGGAGAGGAAGATAAGAGGAAAAATAAGAAATTTAGGATAAAATAAGAAAAAAATAGGGAAATTGTGATCAAATTAGGTTGACTAAGGAACCAAAATAAACACACAAAAAACATGTCAAAAGTTAAAAGTGGGATAGAATGGCCTAAAATGACCAAAGAAGGGAAAGAATGACCAACATATGATTAAATGGATAAAAATTAATAAATTATGCTTATTTTTTATTAAACATAAAATTTATAAGGAATGTATTATGATTATACATGTCATGGAGGAAATAATACATCCTTTTTTGTTTCCTTATTATAGATATGGTTGGGATTCTGGAGGTTGTTAGATGTGTCTTGGTTATTAGATTTGTTAGATAGGTTGACAGATGGAGATAGAGCTAGACTAGTAGCCATGGGTCTAGGAGGTATATCAGATATGTACAAGATCCCCCTCAATATGGATGTGTTATTCATGTTCTTAGGATGCTAGGAATGAGTAAATAACACCCTTAGATGGGAGGTGGATGGGGATATGATAGAGGTGGATATCACACTAGAGGATGTCCATGCCATCCTCAGATTGCCCACAATAGAACTAGTGACTATAGGGATACCAAATAGTATAGAGGAGAGGAGAGCATTTACCATATGGTCTACATGCTCAAGGATGATATTATTAGGGTAGAGAGTGATTATGGATGATGTGTATATATCATAGATTTTACATCTCTAGAATGCGATGATAGGCCTTATGACATAATAAATGCTCTATCATAAGTCGGATGGCTAGTTACCACTACATGTGGTAACCTTGAATAGGATGATATTAGAGGAGGGAGTGTTATATGATCTAGGCTCTATCATCTAGGTTTAGCTTGTTCAAAATATATTCAAGATGTAGGTTAGAAGATATAAGACCATGGGACTGATCATACTACTGACAACATAGATATATGAGATATTTACTATGTACCAATATATGGGTTACCTCATGCAATTGATGATAGGTCACCTCAGGTGAGGAGATGGAGGGAGGACTAGGTACTATGGGCCATGCCTCACGTACTATCACTATAGATGGTGAGACACACTAACATAGTATGGTGACCATATGAACAACTAAAGACTACTTAAGAGAGTTGGCACATAGTTGGACCAGCATAAGTGAGGAGAGAGGTGATAGGAAATTATACATAGTGGAGAGATCCACATCCAGTGGCATGGGTCCTATGTAAAATGGGTCTAACTCATTTAGTGACATCAATACTCATGCTTGAATACTGGAATCATCATGTGAGAGATTAATGAGGGAAGAGGAGACTCAGACCACTGATAATGAGACTAACATTGAGACCATGTTGGGAGTAATTATGGATAGGTCAGGCATGATGAGGGGTAGAGTAGGAGGAGGTGGATGTGTAGGCAAAAGTGATGATATGAGATGTACCACCAATAGATCCATCACAAGATGAGATATAGCCATGGAGAACATGGAATTGATAAATAAAAAATGAGGGAGTAAAGACCATCATCATCCTTGGTGAGTTAGGAAAGGAGCTAGAGGAGAGATGAATGAGAGAGAGACTACTTAGGTACAAGCTAAGATGGATGTAAGCCATGACAGCTAGGTTCAAGCTGAAGAGGTGACCTATAGAGGAGGTACTAGGAGGTTTCATAGATGGGGAGACTATGATAGGTGGTCACATGGATGGTGAGACCATAGAAGCTGAGACATAGCTATGTAATAAAAATATAATAGATTTATTGTTTAAGTTTAGAAATAGATAGATAGATATTGTGAGATATGATAGTGATCTAACATCCATCTACTATAATTTTGTAGGCATACCTGAGGATGAGGAGGAGAGATGGGGATCCATAGTTAAGGGAACACTCCATGATGTCTTAGATGAGAATCTACTACCATATAACCCCATTACACAAGAGGATTTAAGTGTACCATCTCCCCTACCTTAAGTGAACTATTTTAGACTAGTCAGAGAGGTTGTGAGATAGATACATATGTAGAGAGAGAGGGTGAAACCACCAGTAGATATGGGTGTAGGTGAGAGGTAAGCCTAGTAGGCCATATCTGATGAGAGAGTTACACATTTAGACATAGTGACATATGTGACATAGGTATATATATGGTGATGCAGACCTAGTTGACATAGGCACATGTGGTGACCCAAATTGAGTTGGTACAAACACATGTGTAGATAACACATGAATAGGGATAGGTAGAGGGATTGAGATCTTAGACTACCTCATTATAGTATACCATTTAGAGGATTCAGACTGAGGCCTTAATAGGCATCATGGCTAGATCACGAGATAGACATGATGGAGCTTAGCCCTAGAGCTAGAGAATTACATATGATTGTATATGTTGTATCAAACTCATGGTATATATATGATGTATCATTTTCACTTATTGGTGTTGGTTATGTATGTTTTCTTTATGATGGTTGTATTTATTCATTATGGTTAAGGTTGTGGATGCTTTAGATATATTTATTTCTATCACATGTATTTAAATTTGTTGTATATGCTATAAGAAACATATGTGGTGTGGTTTCTTTTCTATCATTATGAAAAACACATGCATGGTTAAAAACAAATAGGAAAAAAGACTTGGAAAAATATAATCAATAAAAAAAGCACTACACACTAATTCAAGCTGGCAAATGTGTAATAAAATGAAAATGACTAAGTATAAAAATCTATAAAAAATTTCAAATAAGATGGTAAAAGGGGATTTAATTTTAAACCAATGTCAAATATTTTTGCACCAAATTAAAAAAAATAAAATCATACTAAATATCTTGTTGGGAAGTATAAAAAATAATGTAACAAAATGGAAGGTATGTAAAAGGGCACAAATCGTAATAAAACAAAATTTGTAAAAATTTGGTCTTAAATTTATCATACTAATTCAAGTTGGGAAGTATGAGAAATTCAAGAAATGGTTGTAATCTTACATGCAATCATAAAATAAAAAATTAAAAGTCAAAATAAAAATGAAGTAAGCATAAAACATACTAAATATCAAGATGGGAAGTATGTCAATGACATGTAACCTCATAATCAATTGAATCTTATCTCTTATTTGACAAATGTAATTTGAATGGTGACTTGTTTATTGGAAAACATTTTGAGGAGGGTCAGGTCCTATCCATGATCTTACACTAAAAATCACAAAATAAAAACCCAAGGGGTTACAAATCAATATTAGTAATTAGAAGGATAAGGAATGGTAAATCAAGGATATGTGTAATAGGATGGAAAAGGTGGTAATTTGTGAGGGATGGTGGGTCCTATCAGTGGTCTTACAAAGCAAATCACAAATGAAATCCCATGGGGAGTGATCAGAAATTAAAAAAAAATCCCAAAAGGAATATGAGGAAAGGTAATGAAAAAGGGAGTGTAAAAATCAAAGACTTAGGCATCTTATGAGAATACTTTAGGAGGCAAGAGGCATACTAAGGACATGAGAAGACACTAAGTGATTAGTTGTCATCTATGTATAAAGGAAACCTACTCCCTATAGACAAAAGGATTTGTATGCATATAAGTGTGATAATAAGATCAAATCATGAAGGTATATTTGTACAAGGAAAATTAAAATGGACCTACCTCCTCACAATGTGTTCCCCACTCCTCAGGACCCCTTACAAAGTTGTCGATCTACTATGAAGATTGGGTATTTATGTGAGAAAGTAGGTAGTACTAGAATATTTTTTATTCTCCTCTTTTAATGTACTAGCCTACCATACCCCAAAGGACCTTAGCTCAATTTTGAGGCCAACTATGGAGTTTAAACTTCAACTATAAGAAGGAAATGTGCTTTGAATCACATCTTTTAGTGTGATTTGACTTTTAAGATATTGTATATTTTTAACTTTTGATATCATTACCTTTTTTTTAAATGATCCAACTTTTTACTTTCTTTTGAAGGCTTTTTTAAGATTCCTCCTTCATATGGATTCAGAATGACCAATCATGAGAGATATAGTGATACACATGAATGAGATACAGGCTAAGCCTAAAGGAAGCTAAGTAACCCAAGACAAAAGACTAACTAGGAAAATTAGGTTTGACAATGAACAACTATGTGATCTCAAGTCCCAACCATATATATGCTTAATTTTTAGAAAATTAAGAAGTAAAAATGAGATCCAAAGCTGGACCAGTAAAAGGATATAGTAATGAAAAAAATTGTTTACTAATTTATCACATGGTAAACATAGATAATAACCAAAGGGAATAGGGTAGTTATAACCAAGTCACCATGACAACTATCTGTGAAAAATAAACTTAAGAAACCAAAAAATCATGAATATACAAGGGAAGAGTTTTTAGAAAAAATATAAAGGAAAATAAAGCAATGATAAGTGAAAACTAGAAATGATAGGGAAAAGAGAAGTACATGTGAAATGTAACACCAAAAACATAAGATAACTATAGTACAATAAGAAGGAGAAGCATGATATAAGATAGGAAATAATTTGACAAAGTGTTAAATGATATAATCAAAAATAGAAATAAGCTTTCATCACACATCCAATCCAAATGGAAAATGAGGAAGCACCATGCATGTGCTCATAAGTACTAGTAAATGTATCCACACACAATATCCAAGACATAGGATAAATATCAATGAAGCTAAATATGAAATTGTACTAATGTCTCATCAATCTTTACTAAATATTGGGTAAATACTTATTTTCTAATTTACTCAACTGAAAAATTAGGAATACTCATTAGATCATGTTGAGGATGGAAATTGGGAAAAGGATGGTCAGGAGAGTGTGTTGAAATGGGATTTGTGGGAGATGTAAGAATCATCAATGGAGAAGGATTCATGGGTGAATGAGGGTCCATAGGTGGATAATGAACCATGAGTGGAGCTACAAAAGGTGGTGAATGGACCATAGGAGGTGTAGTTATGGGATAACAAGGGGGAGCCTTTTTGCAAGAATGACCTATGGGAGGAATGTTAGAAGTTCCAAGGATAATGGTAATATGGTCCTTAAGATATTTTTAAAGGATAACGCAATGATCAATGTGATGTGTGACACATTGTTGCCATAGAGAATACCTCTCACTATACTTATGTATGTATTCAAGAAGGATTTTTTGAGGAGTAAAGGTAGTGTCTATTGATATGGAAGAAGGATTTAAGGTATAAATATATTGTTCAAACTTTAAAAAATGGGTAGAATAGTGATTATCTATCCTATGAAAGTAACATTTATGCTTGTGAGTATTTTTAGGAAAAACACTCATAGGATAAGGTGTAACATGCATGGAATAAGAAAGAGATGAATCATTGGCCCATTTGGTGGGTATAGGATCCATCTTAGGTAAAGGAAGAAAACCATTACCAAGAGAAGTTAGTGATGGAGAAGGAATGGAACTAGCCTGAATATAAGGATTATTAGTAAAAGAAGTCAGAGTAGGCTCAACAACAATGGAAGTAGAAAGAATAACTAGATTAGACACAGGTTCCACTGTGGGAAGGGTGGGATCAATAAAAGGTCTAAAGAGGGTTGGAATAACCTCAGGGGTGAACCAATGATGGGAGTTAGGGAGCCTATAAAAATGGTAATGTCCATTCATAGCATGATAAATGAACATAGTCCTATAGAGCTCCTTAGAAACTAGAGTTATCAACACCATCTCTACTCTGTGATAAAGAGGAAAAATACAAAAATTAGGAACTATAAATATTGGAACATGAGAAGATGCATGAAAAGACTTAAGTAAATAAGAATTATAACACATAATCTTGACATTATGATCTTGGATAAGACTAACTAATAAAGGATCACATAACGAATAGCCATCATCATAATCCAGCATACGAAGATCAATGACACAAGTTGGAATAACTTTGTTATTAGAAGAATCATGGTGAATAGAATGCCTAGTCTTGGAAAAGACTATGGGAATGTCATCACCAGGAGGTTTGAGATAACAAGGTCTTAAGGAAGTAAGAAGCTATAACATGAGATGAGGTACGGTATTAGAAGTTTTGATCTTTAAGTTAATCTCATCAAGCTCATCATCATTAGAGTCTAAAAGGTTGGGAGGAATGTTAATAATGACCTTAGGATGCCCATTATAACATCTGGTTGAGTTGATAGGAAAATTTAAATGTTATGACTCATAGAATGGAATGCTAAGCAAAAATTCAAGAGTAGGAATATTGAAAACACCATAATCTTTGAATTGTTCAAAATTCCAAGGGTTAGTATCTCCTTAAATCTTATAAATGGGTCCATTATGAGGGAATTTTATGCCTTTGAATGTGAAATAAATTATAACTCACATACGATGAGTCCATGGCCTACCAAGCAAGATGTTATAAGAAATGGGAATGTAAATATCATCACCTTTACATGAATGGTGATAGGTGGGACAGTAATGGGAAGCCACACACACCCAAGAAGAGGTATTTTTATTCTATCTTATCCTTATTATGTGTTACGTGTAGACTTAAGATTGCATTCTAAATATCCAAGGGTCTTAATGAAATCAAGAGAATCAATACAAGTGCTAGAACCTTCGTCAATAAATTCTCATTTAACTTGGATATTACCTATTTAGATGTTAATAAATAAGGGAGGATCATCTTCATGAAGCAAAATCTCATCATTAATCATGGATGCAATGAGAAATTTTAGAGAAAGAGAAGTATCGATAGTTTCATCAACATTGATGGACATATCTTCACATTGTTTCAAGACACTATCCTAAAAACTAGATAAGCCTACCTCCTATCCTACTAAAGAAGGATGAGTTACATTCATCTAAAATATTAATTACATAAGATGGTTTCAATGATGGGGAGAGGTAATTATAGTCTCAAAAAAATGGAATTTAAGATGGGATATTAGTGAGCTCTACAATGGGATCCCATTCATCGTAACCCATGAGAGTATTGTTAGATATAGGCATGTAATGGTTAAGGAGGTCTTTGAAAGGAGGAACTGAAGAAAATTTAAATTTGTGTTGATAAGAATGAGAAGGTTTATAAGAAGGTTTTAAATCATTTGGTGATGAAGAAGTAGTTGTTTTAGATTTATCTTAAAGTTTTGAAAAACTATTTATATAAGGTTGATTATCATTAGTATTAGAAGATGATGGAATAATGGTAGAAATAGAACATAATGTATTATCCAAGGGAGAATAATAAATTGGAATATCATCAAATTTTATAAAATGTTCTTGTCCCAACTCATTTAAATGAGTTGGAAAATAATATTGGATAACATGGTATATTTGAGAAGGAAGTGGGGTGTAGATAGGTTTAGAATCGATGAAAGCCACCACCCTTCACATATTAGTCATGCTAACCACATTCTCTTTATAATTTGGTTCAAAAATACTTTCTACATTATGGATGGAAGGGGTGGGCTTGTCTTGGTTTTCTTGAATACGTTGATGACTAGGTAAAGGATCTTTATAGATAACTAAATGAGTTTTTACTTGATTTAAGGATAGAGATTTATTGTGAGTTTTATAATCCTTGAGATAATTTTCATAATATTTTTGATACTTGAAAATGATATAATCATGATCAAAATTAGGTCCAAGAATAAATTACATAGCTAAATTACAAATTTTTCTATATGTCTCATGAGAGTGACTCCAACTAGCATAAAACCAACAAAACTTACTATGATCATACCAGGTTTTCATAGGATGAGTATGGTAAACCTCTCAAGGAAGAGGCCTAGGTATAAATTTAATAAGTTTAGCTAAGTAAAGAGGTTTATGAACAACAATGTTATTTGGTGAAGAGAAATGGTGATTAGTATATTGTTAAGAAGGATTTGGTTCCAACGAAGGGGTAGGAAGGATAGCTTAAACAGTGTGAATGGTATCATATGAATCGATAACACCATCATTAGTAATATTTTGGTTTTTTTTAATTAATATAAAAGGACCCATAGAAAGTTGGGGTGCTAAAATTTATGTATAAAGAAATCTTGTCATTTGGCTTCATCAATAGCCTCTTCTAAGGTATGTGGAGAGAGTGTCCAGACTCGATACTTTAATTTTGGATAAGGAGCATTGGTAAAGAGATGAAAGAGATAATCATCATCCATTTTATGCTCACACTTGTTTTACAAAGTATTCCATCATTTAACAAAGGTTTAGGCAGTTTCATTTTTGTTTTGTTTGCAATTAATGAAATGGGCCAAAAAAATTTCAAGAAGATCACTAGTTTGGAATTCTTGTACTAAAGCATTCATTAAATCCTCCAAACTAGTAATGGAATAAGGTCTAATTTAATTATACCAATCTAGGGCATCACCTGTGAGGGTTTTTTCATGTTTAATTTGACCCAATCCTTATAAATATTTATAAATGTCTTAAGATGAAGGGTAGGATCAATTGATCCATTATAAGAGATTATAGGTGTTATACTTCCAGTGTTAATGTTAGAAATTTGAGTAGTAAGAGGTTCATTTTATATATGCTTTATGACTTTTTTTACTAATGGAGTTTGAGGAATGAGATTGCCTTGATAATATTAAAGAGGGGGAGGAGGAACACATTGGTTATGTGTGCCCCAAGTTATTAATTGAGGATTGGATTGAAGATTAAGAAGGTGGTTCTACATTCACATCATTTGATTCATATTATGAGATTTTAATGTGTTCATTTGATTGAGAGTTTGAAATAATAGGTGATGAGTTTGATTTTTTTTATTTGAATAAATAGTATTGGTGTTTGTGTAAGTATTATTGGCTTGGGTACCACTATTAGTGTTAATATGAAATTGAGAAGAGATATGATAATTTGAGGCACTAGAGGAAAAAATTTCTTATGAAGCAAAACATAGACTAGTAAATGGTTGAGAGGAAGAATAACTACAAGTATCAGTTGTTTGGGTAACAAACAATGAACTAGTGGAAGGATTAAGGATTGTGAGTGTTATGAGAGGCCCACTAGATGTAGAACCAATCATGCTAGTTGAGATACTAGGCATAAAGGTATAAGAAGTTAAAGAAGTAGATGTCATGGCATAAGGAGTCAAGATTTAAGGAAGATGTTGAGAAGCAAAGAAACCAGTGCCCCCAAAGCAAGTTGAGAAAGTGAGAGTAGGAGAATGAGGTTATTTAACTTGATGGTTAATCATGAGGTTATAGATGGTGGAAGGATCCTTTCCTCTATGTTGAAGGAATTCCTTGATAAATAAAAGTATTTCAGGAATATAATCTAGCTCAATTTGATCCTCTAAGAGAATAGGAGGGTTATTTTGCAAAGAGGTATGAGGATTCCATAGTTAGTTATATGGGTTATAATATGAACATTACTAGCATTCTCAAAAGAAACCGTACTTTGTCTATGATAAAACCTATTAAGATTGGTAAATTTCATCATGTCAATAGATTAAACTTTAGTTTTGTCACCAAATAGATAGTCCATGATGAAAGGAGAAGAAGTAAGATGATAAATCAAAGAATTAGATAGTGACTGCAATAGAACTAGGTTAACTTGGTTGACCTAGTGCAAAAATAGGGACTGTGAAACTATATAGGGTACACATGATCGATCTAATATAGAGGGAAAATACTAATAAAATGGGAGAAAAAGCTTATAAATAGTAATAGTTTGATTAGGTTGACCTATAGCAGTGCACAGGGGCTAAAAATATACTAGGTTGATAGGGTTGACCTAGTACAATGAATAGAAAGTAAAAGAAAGAGTTGATAAAAAGTTTGTGAAATGAAACAAGATAGTTTCAAATTGATCTAAGAAAGTAAATTCTAAAAGTAAATAAATAGTCAATTGAATTGATGTTGGCCAATGTAATTGATACACATAAATCAAAACCTTGTACCAACACTAGCTAATGCAAGTTCTTGTACACACAATTGAGTAAAGAGCAAAAAGATATCTTGGAAATTAATGTAGCTAATTGGTAAACCTAGAATTTTTATTAGATTATTAAGAATAATTTTAAATGATAGGGATTTAGCTATAATCAAGGTACTAGATAACAATCTTGGATGATTTCAGGTGAGTTTAAGATGAAAGGGACTATAGTGACAATGATATAAGCTTGGTATTAGGGCCTACCCCCTCACTTCACACACCATAGTGATAAGGGTTTCAGGTGCTTAGCTAGAATATACCATTAATCATGCTTTATACTTGACCAGAGCATCAATTTGGCTTCCCCCTTGGTGATGAAATCTAAGTAGGTTGACCTTGGTTGTCAAATGTTAAAATGCTTATTGATGTTAGTGATTTAGCCATGTGGACATAAAATACAAATAGTGAAACTAATTGGTTAGTTAAAAACCTCCTAATTAGACTATGTGAACTATTCTAAGCATGAAAACAACTTGAAAGATAAGATGTGATTAAAATATAAGGTAAATTCCAACTTTGAAACAAGGTATAGTGAAGACACTATATGCATGACATATATAATTAGGTCAAGAAGGTCAAGTTATTATTATTGAAGACAGGGTCTATAAAACCTATTAGATCGACCAGGTCAACCTAGTTATTTTAGATAACACACAAAACATAGAACTAGGTCAACCATATCAATCCAATTGGTTGTGCAAGGGTAATTTTGAAGACTAAAAACATGAAAGGAAAGTACATGATAGAAAGAGACAAAGAATAAAATACTGACTTTGATGGTTTAGAGATGGAAATGAAGGAGATTGCTGATTAATAACCTTGGGAAAAAATGATCCAATTTGCATAACTGCATCAAACTAGTCAACCAAGCTATATAAGAACCCATTGAAAAAGTGTTGAAAATGTACTAGGTTGACTTTATCTACCTAGTAGGTTGAAAAGGATGTATAAAATTCATTAGGTTGAGTTGGTCAACCTAGTAGGCTAATTTGGAAGTGTAGACTACTAAAAATTGTACTAAGTTGACCTAATCAATCAAGCTGTATAGGAAACTATTACAAAATGGCTAAAAATGTGGTAGGTAAACTTGGTCAACCTAGTAGGCTGAATTGGAAGTCTAAAAAATGCTTAAAACCTATGGTTTTTAGACTTATTCCCTAGTTAATACTATATTCTTAAATATTCTTAACATTAATTATCAACCTAGGGTACATAGGGTTTTCAAGGATGTCTACACTATATATGCATTATTGATTCATAAACTAACTTAATTACTAGTTGTAGTACAATGAAATTATCCTAGTTTTACCATATAGATATATGAGGAAATTATTATAATAAAATGCAAAAATTCTTCACACTTATGAGTCACACATGCATCACACTTCTTATAATCAAACTAGTAATGAAATTATCTCACACAACACACTTTAATCTAAGAAGGGTTAGGATCTTCATTGCAACTCCTTTCGAGGTAGTCCTCCTCATTCAAGAATGAGTTCCAATACTTTTCTAAGAGACTTAAAAAATATTCTTATAGAATCAACCTTTTCATTACTCAGATATTTAGTAATTAAAGATTACTACAGTAGATTACAATATTCAAAAAATCATAATACAATTACTGTCCATAATTCCATCATTATCAATCTAATCTAGGTTATGCCATTAAATACATAAGACAATTTATTATCTTTAACCAAAAACACTAAATTAAGAAATGTAATAATACTTTGAAACTAACCCAGTCAACCTTCAGGTGGTTAGTAACTTATTTTTAGGCTTGACTGGGTAAAGGACAATATATGATGCTTTGTTGTTTTGTTTCTTTCTCTCCTTTCCATTATTCTTGTCTTGTTCATTCTTTGAAAACACATCTAATTTTTTTTGCATGTGAGGGATCTATAAATCTATTATGGAGGATCCTCTTCAATCAATTACTTTATTTCTAAGTTAGTTGGATGTTTCCTTAAAAATTAATTATTTATTATAACAACAATGGTTTATTTTGTGTAGTGTATATGGGCTCCTGTAGGTGAAAGCCTATAGTTTTTATAGGTAACCTATAGGTGAAATCCTATAATTGGTATGAGAAATGTGTAGGTAGAAAGCCTGTAGCTTATAGTTTCTATGAGAAACCTATAGGTGAAAACCTATAGTTGCTACAAGTTGGAAACCCCTTTTGCTGTGGGATTTTATATAAGTGTTGTGACCATGAAATATTTATATAATATTATTTTACCCTTCAAATGTTTGTTAAATAATGTTTCAAAAATGTAATCTAATAAAATATAAAACATCATTAATCTAGAACACAACATGTATATATCAATGCACACATATAATCATTCATTCATTCATTTACATAAGTCATGGATAGTTCTAGGGATTCATATGGAAAAATATATATAATTAGGTATGGATGAGGTTATAAAAGGCATAATTGGTGATCTCATCACACCCCCTACTTAACCTCTTGTTTTTCCTTGAGCAGGACTTTTCTACATTTTGAATCCATAATATTTATTGAAATATAAAAGGTCAATATAGCCCATCCCTTTGAAGATATAAAAACCTTTATTATCATCTTTTATTTTCCACCTTTTCTTCTCTACTTCTCTATTATCTAGCACATTCCCCTCCCAATCAAGAATTGGGAATTAAAATATGGGTGGATAAAACATCAACCCCAACTAACTTATCCTTATTTTCCTAACAAGTTAAATGTACATATATACTATATGTATTTCCTCTCTAAGGTTTTGAGGGAAATAAATCTCTTTTATGTTTAGGGTTTCTAAAATCTCTGCCCATCTATGCAAACAAGAAACAAAAATATGTTTTCCATCTCCCTCCATGATACTCAAGTATTGGTTCTAGACCTCTACTTATTTCTTTGTGACCCATGCTCATGGAGTATATTTATTCATAAAGGTAATCCATTCATCTATTATAGCATTTGAATTTGCATATTCACCCCTAATCATTATGGTAGCCTCTTTTTATTTTTATTTATAGTTCTCCACCTGTTTTTTTCTTCTTGTTTCATTGAGGAAATATGAGGTAAAGGAATTCAATTGGACATCACCTAAGTATAATTAGGATTCTAATTTGGATCATGTGGCACAACATATTGATGCATGTAAAACTCACTCAATTGTGTCTGAATATCAGGGTTAGAATGCCTATATATCTCAAAGAAAGATGTAGGATCACATACCATGTAGGACTGATCACTATATATCCTATCATATTTGAATCTAAGCCACCTTTCCTATAAGTATAATGCATAAACCCTAGATTTTGATCTAAATTCCATTAACATCTCAATGGTTTCATACATTTTAGTGATCTTCCCTTTCAAATAATTGATCTTAGTCTCAACATTTTCTAGGCTTTCTTTTAAATCTTCTTGTTGCTCCCTTTCTTCAACATATACTATAAACATTTGTATCAACTACTTATGATAAGTTCCATCATTACTAAATTTTTCCTCAATAAAAATCAAAAGGTCATCAGTTTCTATTGGTTTAATAGCTAAGAGGTCTACATCAATTACTTCTTTTGCTGTTGGTATTTTTGCAGTGGTCTCTACAAAAGAAAATCTATTATGGAATGTTACCAAGACTAGAGCATTATTTAATATAAGTTCCTCTAGGGGTACAGTAATTTCATTGATGTGTATGGTGGATGAAGCTACTACATGCACTTCTAAGGTAGTTTTTGCAAGGTCCTCTAATTTCCTTTCTTTGCTTTGCTCTATAAATTTTACTTCCCACAAAAGTGTTTGCAAAACTCTTTTTCCTTGTAACTCTATTATTTTTTTCTTCAACCTATATATATTTTCCATGGATTATTCCAATGTTTGGAACTCCTGGTCATGAGGATTTATGTCTTGCTCTACTATTTCTTCCATGGTCCTCACTTCAAGCCATTATTCTTCTTTTACAGGCTGATCTGACATTCTTATTTCTTCTTATGTATACCTTATTTATTTGAGTAGATCCATGTCTTCCTCTATAAATCTAGGTTTCTCAAGTAACTATATTTCCTCTTCTTTTGTAGATTATTCTTTAATAGACTATATTGATATCTCAAACCCATCATAGGTCTTATGAATTTGGTCTTCTTCTTCCCTTCATCCTCACTAATGATTATAAGTGAGGATGTTAGGGTTGTCCTTTGTATTTTAATTATATGAGACTGCCTAAGAGGAAGTCTTCTTTTTTTATGTAGAGGGCTTCTTCCTTTTAGTCTTCTTTTTATTTTTAGGAGGGGAAGCTATTAAAACTTGCTCTTCCTATGTAGCTGGTGATGGAAGAACTTCTCATTCTGTAGGAGTTATGTTGGGAGACTCTACTTTTTGTGATGAAAATATAGGAGAAGGAATATGATGCCCCATTTGTTTTGGTGGAATTTTTTCCTCCATATTCTTAGGAGGTAGCACTAATTTTCTTCTTCTTATGCCCATAGTAACTATAGGTGAAACTTGAGTAGCTATAAGCTGGCTAGTTGTACTAGTGCCCATAATATTCTCTTATGTTATTTACTAGACTTATTCCTTGGGATATTCCCCCTCATTATTTTCCTCTTCTTTCATAGGTTCACCAATCCTTAGAGTTAGAAACTATTCCCAGTTAAGGTTAGGTCTAGTATTTATTATTCCTTGTTTAACCAATAACTAGATCAGGTAATGATGATACAAAGATTTATCTACCACCTTTGGTATTCTTTAGAGATTATTTTTAAAATATTATATAAGTTTTTTGGGATATTTATAGTCCTACCATGCCTTAAATGATTCAAAAATTTAAATTAGAGGGTATAGATCAAAGAGTACCTTGCTTCACACATTAGATATTTGATGATATATGAGGCCACATCCCTCCATGTTAGGGGTAGAATTAGTATCTCCATACCTCCTTTCTTTAGCACTATCTCTTCATTGTCTTGATAAAACTGTTGTCTAGCTAGCTGACCATAAGTTTCTCTTCCCAATTTTCTCTTATCCTTGGCAACTTAGTAACCTGGCTTACTAGTTCTTTTGTTACTAGAACTATGATGCCAAATAATGTCACCTATTCTCTTGTAAAAGTCCTTGAAAATTCTTTATTGAGAGGTTCTAAAAAATGCTACAATTTCTCAAAATAGGTAGCCCATCCAATCATATTGAAGATGGCTTAGCTGTCTAGGTCTCCTTGAAACTACCTATGGTTTGAGGGTTCCTTTCTCACTATTTAACCTCCCATTATGGATAGTTTATATTCCTATTAAATTTTTCAAATAGATATATCTTCAAAATACCTGATTTTACCTTCAAATTTCTACCTATAGTGAAGCAAGTTTCTTCAATAATGGCAATTTTAGTTGCAAGTTGCAATAATGTTTATCTTAGGTCTTTGTTTAAATGAAGGTATGATCTCAAAATGGAAATAAAATAAAGTTGATTGTTTTCCCCCATTATATTTTGGTGTAATCATGGGATTTTAATCTAAATGCATAAATTATCATGTGATTGATTATCCATAACATTATTCCCCCCATGTGAGGTGTCACTTGTCCCCAAGTGATGTGAGATGTGTAGGATACAAAGGGATATGGCATGGTCATTACGAGGGTGTGAGTGGTAATTTGGCATAGCTCATGACAAGAATTAATTAATGATGTTTTAATGATTAGATATGATTTTTAATATAATGCATGTTATATTGAAAAATAAAGTGTTTTTTATGACTAGAAGTTATTGAGTACCTTTTTAACCATTTATTCTTAGGTTTGTGGTATAGGAAATTTGCATGTGAGTGTTTAATAGAATAGAAGTTTAGCTTTTTATATGTTCATGCAATTATTACCCTATTATTCATGATTTTGTTGTATTGTTACCATTGGGTAATTATGTGATCATAGTATCTTATCCTTCAATTATGCCCTCAGTAACCTCATGCAATCATGATAACCTATAAAGGATTGGAAAAGTGGTCTTGTAGTGGCATGAGAGAATTTTTCCATCCTTCCACAATGTGGCTACTATATATCTTTGGTTTTTATCCAAGTGAGATTCTTTTTTAACATGGAGGAGGGTGGGTGATGGTCTTGGCTACTCTTGATTTCCTTTGCATGAGCCTATTGATGGCTTGTTTCTCTTCTACCTCACTACCATTGAATGATAATATGTGCTAATGGAATATCTATCTAATGAACTTTTAGTTTGGCAAGTAGCTAATTTATCAAACTTGGGACCTATCCTCCAAAAAAGATCCTAGATCTTTCTTATTGATAGAGTGAAAATATTTTGTATGAAGTGACTAAAAGATGAAAATGGCTCTTTTGTGTCCCTGTAGCCATAAATTATGGTCTACAACACTCCAAATGGAGATTGGAAGTATATGCCTTTGTTGTATCCCATTCTTTGTTATTCAAGGGTATGGTCATTCCTTAGCAATGATTGAAGTTTATGCTCTAATCTTCCTTCACTCCTCTCTCTTATTTGATGTCTTCCATGAATTTATCAATAGCCCATATCCAAATCCATAGCTCATAGTTTGTGAGAAATTAACCTAAAACTACTGGAGAGGTGAATATAAGGGTTAGGATGTACCTATAAAAAATATAGGTTGAGCCCATATCCACTGTAAAGTTATGCCTAGTGGTGATGAAGGTGCCCATCAAAAATATATAATAACCCATAAAAATTGGAAGAATTCATTCATTGATAAAGGTGTTTGTAGCAATGGTGAGGGTGTTTATAGTAACTACAAAAAATTGATATTTCCTATAGTAGTTATGAAGATGCCCTCAATAGTTCTATGGGTACCTTATACTCCCCTTTTTCAAGAGTTGTTTCTTTCCTGTAGTAAGTGTAAGTTAAACCCATAGGTCTTGAAGATTAAGGCTAGAAGGAAAGATGTGTTATAAGAAGATGAGAAATTTTTCTCAAAATTATTCCATGTTATCCTTTTTTGGTCTTATCTCTAAATAACCAATAAGCTAGTTTTCTATTTAGACCCTTTTTACAGTTGTAGGTAGCCAACAAGCTAGTTTTCTCCCCAAAAACTACCAACAATGCCCAAAGGGGGTTTCCATTGTTGGATTTTTTTATTTTTTATTTTTTATTTTTTATTTTTTATTTTTTATTTTTTAATTCTAACTAATGCCTATAGTAGAATGTTTCTTCTGGGTCCTTACCATGTCAGCTTTGTATTTGACTAGTCAAGAACTATATGGTATCAGGATTCATAACAGAGGAGGGCTAGAATGTCCTCCTCTCCTTCTTCATTTACTTGTTGGTTGGTTTTCCCTATGGTTGGTGAGACATCATGTTGATCCAACACATTATTAAATTCATTTTATAATTGCTTCTGTACCTACTTGGTAAATTCCTCTTGAGTGAGTGGCTTTTTGTAAAATTTTAGCCTATGGCTATTGATTAGTAGATGAAATCATACTAGATCAATGGTCTAGAGTTGTACTAATCCATTGTCATGAGCATGTTCAATATAAAATAGACCATGCCATCTGATCTAAAGTTTGCTTATGTGATCCTCATATTTTGGTTCAAAAAGAAGGGTCTAATTTCCTACATTAAATTAACTAGTCCTAATATACTTGTCTGCCATCCAATCCACTATTTCTGTATAGTTTCTATGTTCTATAGTGCCTACTATCTGTATTCATCTAAGGCATTAAGTTGCATAAGCCTTTCTTTTCTTGCTTTATCTATATCTATCCCAAGTTTGAGTGTTATTTGTAAGGCCTTGTGCTTAAATTCAATTGGAAAGATAGGTTTCTTCCCATATACCAACTCATATGGGGTGAAGCCTATAGTGGTCTTCCATATGATTATGTATGGCCAAACATCTTCAATAAGTCTAGTCTCCCAATCCTTATGGGACATATTAACAGTCTTAGTCAAAATATTTTCTAACTCCTTATTGGTGGCTTCCACCTGTCTATTAGATTGTGGATGACATGGAGTTGATTTATTATGACTAATCTCATATTGTTGGACTAGGTCAATTTTTAAAGTAGTAGTAAATTATGGTCCTTGATTAGTGACTATTTCTCATGACACACCATATCTTATGAATATTTATTCATAGATGAAAGTTACCACTTTTTCATCCCTGGTTTGTATAAGAGCCTTTCCTTCCACCCATTTAGTGACATATTTAGTACATACAAAGATGTACTATTTTTTTTTTTGATTTTGGATCAAAAGGTCCTACAAAATCTAGGCCCCATTTGTCAAATGGTTCAAGCACTGTTTGAGGCTACAAAGGCATCTCATCTAATTATGTGGGTCTCTCCATACATTGACATCTATCCAATGAGTTGTATAACTCATTTCATATTGATGGTTGGAAGGCCAATAATACCATATATTAAAAAAAATTACTAATGTGTGCTTGGTTGTAAAGTGCCCTCTACAAGGTTTATCATGGTAAGCTTTGAGGATATCTAGAATTTTGTCTTCTCTAAGACATATTTTGATGATGGAGTTAGGCCTAGTATAGAAAAGGAATCTGGATAGCCAATGATATCTATTACTTTTTTGAATCAAAGCTCTTTTTTATTTATGGAAGAAGTGCTATGGAAGTAACCCTGTTACAAGTTAGTTATCAATATCAACATACCAAGGTGTGTTAAGGGTGAGGGATAATAGGTTTTCATCTAAAAATGATTCATCCACTATGGTATCCTCTTGAGGGGATTGTAGTCATGATAGAAATTTAGGCATGACATTGTCCTTAGCAATCTTATCTACAATAGTTAGATCAAATTCTTATAATAAGAGCAACCATGTTATCACTCTACCTAGGACAACTAGTTTGTTCATAAGGTACCTGATTTTTACATGGTCTATATTAACAAACACTCGGTATCCTATTATGTAGTGATAAAACTTTTTGATAGCATAAACTACTACTAAGAACTCTTTTTCATGACCGTGTAATTTAGTTCTGCTACCTATAGGTTCTTACTTATGAAATATATGACATAGTTGAGTGATTCATATTTTTGGCCTAGCATAGCTCCTAAGGTAGTTTCTAAAGTTTCTATGTGAATATGGAAGGGAAAATTGCAATCAAGACCATGTATAACTAGGGTGGTGGTCAATAATTCCTTCAATTGCTTGAAGGTTGTATTATAGGTAGGAGTCCATATGAATTTAGCATCTTTAGTTAGAAGAGTAAATAATGGTGTTGATACTTTGATAAAGTTGTTGATAAATCTTCTATAGTAACTAGTATGACCTAGAAAACTTTTGACATCCTTCTATTTTTTAGGTACAGCCATATTTTTTATTATGTTAATTTTTGTAAGGTCAACATTAATTCCTTCAACAAATACATGGTGGCCAAGGATAATGCCTTTTATTATTATCTTGTATAATTTATTGTGGATGAAGGACAAATTGTTTTCCTAATAGCATTGCATCACTTTCATTAGGTTGTTCAAGAACTTATTAAATGTTTCTCCATAGACAGTGAAGACATCCATTTCTCCATAGACAGTGAAGACATCCAAGTAGATTTCTACATATTCATTGGCCAAATCTAAAAAGATACCCAGGACATCCCTATGGAATGTTGTAAGAGAATTAAATAATATAAAAGGTAATAAATCATAAGCATAAGTACCCCAAAGATAAGTGAAATTGGTTTTCTCATGGTCCTTAAGAACAATTCTAATCTAGTTGTAACCACTGAAGCCATCTAGAAAGTCAAAATATTTTTTCCCTACTAGTGTGTCTAGCACCTAATCAATGAATGATAGAGGAAAATGATCCTTTCTTGTTGTTGTATTAATTTACATATAATATATTCAAACATTACAATCTCTATTTTTATTTACTAAAATTACCAATGGTGAAACCTATTCACTATTTAAGATGGGATATATAAATCTAGTGGTCAAGAGTTATTATAGTTCCACTTTGACTATTTCTCTAAGAACTAGATTCATCATATGTTATGGCTATCTAATTGGTTGTCACTCCTATTTTATATAGATGTGATGTGTGCATGTTTTTAGGCTAATTCCTTTCATATCCTCATAATCCCATGCAAAATCACATTAGTTTGCATGCAACATGATGACTAGCTGCTTTTCCTCATTTGGCTCCAGCTTGCTATTAATAAACAATATTTTTCCTAGAGAAATTTGAATTTACATTTTGAGTTCTTTCACCATTTATAAATTTTTAATGGATTTGGTTTGGATGCAAATATGAGGTAGTAGTTGATGGAATATTTCCTATATAGATGCATCAGATTTATCTTCTTCCTAGAGGTTGGCAAATGGACACTTTACGCATTATAGGTTGTGATCTTTAGGATTAGTCTGCTAATTATTCTAGATAACATTGAGAGAATTTTATCTTCCTCTTGATTAGCCAAGGTACATGCATGGTCTATGGTAAATATAGGAATCAAGAGAGGATAGTCTACCTCATCTTCTTTAGCTTATAATGTATTCTCTGGTTCCAAGGATGGATGTATTGGAGGATAGAGGACCAACTTCTTAGTGTGGTTACCATTGGATATCAGCATGTTACCTAATTTATAGCTAATGAAGGCATTTATTATGGTAAGCCAATGTCATCCTAATATGAGAGGATATCCACCCAAATTAGACTTTGGTTATAGCATAATGAAATTTGTAGGATACTCCCAAGAATCTACAATAATGACAAGATCTTCAATGACTCCTTTTATTCTGACTGTAGATCTATTAACCATTTAAAACATTATAGATATGGGATGAATATGATGTAGATATAAATTTTTCATGGTTTCAATTGTCATTATATTTATTGTAGCCCCTACATCTATCAATGTATTGGATAGTCGTTGGTCATGGATCTAGATTGTTACTACTAGGCATTTGAGATCTGAATATTTATTTGGTAGGGTGTTTCCAAGCATAATGTTTGTTAGCTATCCAATCACAAGAACTATATTAGGATATTTATTCTTCCTTCCATGTTTATCTAAACATAAGTCTCTTATGGTTTTGGAATATATGGGCACATCTTTGATGGCCTAGAAGAGAGGAATTTTAACATAGAGATTCTTGAGCTATCCTATGAAGTCAAATTTAGGATCAATTACATGGCACCAAAGGCTAAGATATTTTTTAAATGGTGGGGCTACTTCATTAGTAGCTTTATTTACTAGTTCAAAAAGTTCTTATGGTGGTGAAGGTGGGTTAACATGATCTTCTAGAGTTTCCTGAGATTCCATTATTATGGGTGGAGCTAGGGGTGATATAACTCTTCTTGAATGTAGGTGAGCTTCATAGATGTTCACCATGTGTGTTGGGTACTGAATAGGGTTAAACTGAATGTCAATTGTACTAACTTATTTGAAAAATTTTGTATAGGTTGGATAGGGAGTTGATTAGGCTTGGGTGTAGCTTATGTATTGGGTATAATAATAGGAGGTTGTTATTACTACTATGGAGAGAATCCTCCCTGATAGTTTCCTCATGAGTGATTGGGTCTCTAGGGCTATGGCCATTGGTTTATGAGGGGTGGGCCTTGGGGTGGTTGCCAAGCTTGTATCCAAGGTAGGGATATATTTTGTGGAGGATACCAAGAGGTGGTAAGGTGGCTTATTTGAGGTAGATATTAGACAAAATTAGGAGGTTAGATGTTCATCCATAGACTACTCTAATTGGGAGAAGCATTTGAAAATTATGAATTAAAAAAGGTAGAATTTGAAAAAGATGGATTTTATCCCATATATAGATAATATGGTCATCGAATCCATATATTTATTTATAAAACATAAAAAACTTGGTCCCAATCTCTTCATATAATATGTAGCTCTACAATTTTTGTTTCTTCAACTATAATGTTAGCCACCTTAACCCGAACCTTCTATGTCAGGATCCAACTCCTCAATAAGAGTACATATGATTACCTTGTATAAGCAACTAATCACGAAATTAAACCAGAATTAACAAGTAACTAGAATTCACAAATGACACAGAATATGAGAGATAATACACAATCTTGTATTAATACTCATGCCAGAAGGAAATACAATAAAGATGCCACAATCTTCCACACCTCTCAAATGTACAGATCTCTTTCCCTCAAGATTTCAATCTCCTACCAAAAATGGTCACAACAATCAACTCAAACACAGAGTTGTTGTTCACCTCCAACTAGTCAGTAACAATACTACCAATACCAAGCACTCAAAAGTACTTAAAATAGATCTCCCATGAACTTGTAATAACTTGCAACTCAAATGATATTACTTACCATGTAGAACTTCTTCTTGATCTTGCAACAACCTACAGATCAACCTGTTCTTACAATTGGAAGGATCTCTTCCTTACCTTAATCCTTTAATTACAATACATGCCAATGAGTCTATAAATAGATCCCATACTAAACAATAACTTAGACTTCTAATTTACAATAATTAGACATGCAGCTCAAGACTCAAAATAGTCTTTACATGCAAACAACCAGTTCAACAAACTAACTATTCATGCAATGAACAGTTCTGGAACCACACAAGAGACTGACATCGGTCCTTGTCTGTCTGGAGGTGACTGACGTCAGCCAACTCCTATCGATGTCAGTTTCCCTTTGCACTGGAGATGACCGATGTCAGTTACGCTACCGATGCTGATTTCTATGTAACTCAGCAACCTCCTCCATGTCTGCATCAGTGAAGATTTTAGCTCCACAACATAACAATCTCTAACTTGGAGATAAATAGCTACAACTGTACCTATACTTGTACATCATCTAGTTTGTTTCCTAGCTTTGTATCCCTCTTCAAGATCAATCTTGAAGACCAACCACCACAAATCTTATGGTGCACCTCCTGTCATCCAAATCACCTGCCACATTTGCATCTACAAACCCATGTAGAAAAGAACTTGACCCTACATAGCATGTGCACCTGCTGCTGGTCCCTCTTAGATATCTGAGAATCCACTAAACTACCCTCCAGTGCTTCTTTCTCGGATTGGATCCAAACTTGCTGACAACTCCCACTGCTTGGGAAATCTTAGGTTTAGTATACTTGTACTCAACCTCATTATGTGAATTAGGAAACTATTCATAGAACTATCCAACCATCAGCATGCTAACCAGTTTCACACAATCATCTAGAGACAAAATCAACCTGTGACCTTTCATGTCTCTAGAACACACTTATGCCAAAGAATCTTGTTGCTCCCAAATTCCTCATGACACACCTCTAAACTAACTTTACCTTTAGTTCAAAAATTCCCTACATATGTGACCCTACAACAAGCACAACATATGGTAACAGGATAATGTAGCTAATATTATCCAACTTGGTAAAGAAAACACAATGGTTAAACCTCCATTGTCCTGCAGCTAACTCAAGACCATATACCCTGGCCTTCTGTCTCACATGTCCATTCCCACTCTTCTTTATCCTAAAAATCCATTCATCTTTTAGTGCTTTCTTCTAGTCGGAAACTCTACCAAAAAAATCCTATTTGGTTCTTCTCCAAGGAATCACATTTCTCATCCATGCCATGCTCCCACTATTTCCTAGATTCTACCTACTCTGCTTCTTTAATAACTTCTTGGTTCTTGACCATTAGTGAGTAACAAGTAGTGTAAAGAAGGGAAATGACAAATTTGAGGCTTACTCACCCTTTTAGTCCTCCATATGGGCGTTTGAGACTCCTTGATAGCTTGTTGTCCACCCAAAATCTGTCTTAGTGACCGATGTCAGTCATATCTCAGTCTGCACCTGACCGACATCAGTTCCATGTGACTGACCTCATTGCTAATGTCAATTCCCCCTGACCGACATTGGTGTTTACTTATCTGGAGTCACCGACGTCGGTCTACACATAGCCAAAGTCAGTCCCTATTTAGATGCTGACGTTGATTTTTTAACCAACATTGGTCTCTGTGTTTTACTTGTGAGTGATGACTTTTACCTGTGAGCTCCTTTTGGATCAAAACCTTGTCTAAATCAACCTTACTCTACTCATAATTCTTTAACCCCTTGCATTGATCTATGTCCGTCATCTTCTCCTTGAAAACTAAGGCTTTCCTATTCTTGTCACGAACATCAGATTTCTTCCTTCTACAATACTGTGATCCTCCAACAGAAGCTACCACTTTCTTTGTTGACCCAGTGTCAAGAAACGTCACTTTCTTATTTTGCTTATAGAAATCTCGATCCATGATTTTCAAATCTAAAAGCATACCCTTTGACTCAAGAACATGCATCTCCTTCTTATTCATGTGACCAAGCCTATTAAGCCACATCTTTGAATCTACAGCCAAAGTAGGTAAACCAGAAGGAGAATCAGTAATATAATTAGATAGATAAAGAGTACCTACTTTCTTACCTCTTGCTAAAACAAGTGCACCCTTGGAAAATTTCCAAGAGTCTACTATGAGAGTTACTGTGCAACCCTCATCACCCAACTTTCCAACAAAAATCAAATTCTGCTTCAGGACTGGGACATGCATGACCTCCTTAAACACCCATGTGTTTCTCGTCTGCAATTTCAGCTTCACTTTCCCTTTGCCAACCATTTGACAAGGCTTACCATCCCCTAAATAAATTTCTCCAAAGTCTCCCTAGACATATTCATGAAAAAATTCCCTATTTGGGGATGCATGGAAAGAGGCACCAAAATCTAAAACCCAAGATTCTACTTTATCCAAGGAACATACCAGAGCATCATTTGCAACAAAATCTGCAACATCTGCTTCTTCATGTCCTTCTTGTTGATCTTCAACTGACCTACAATCTTTCTTTACATGCCCTTGCTTTCCACATTTCTAGCAGGTTATTCTACCATATCTGGATTTGGATCTCCTACCTATCTTTGACCTTGATCTCCCATGCTCGATCTTCTCTCTTTGCCTTCCCCTGCTTTCAACACTCAAAGTATTCCCTGATGATTCACCAGTGCTTTTCTTGCGAATTTCTTCATTCAAGATTACACTCACAACATCATCCACTTTTAAGATTTTTGAAGCAGATGTAGTATTACTAACTGCCATTACCAAACTCTCCCAACTTTCAGGTAATGAGCATAATATTAAGAGATCCTTAATTTCATCATCAAAAACAATATTGACTAAATTTAACTAGTTTACCAAACCATGGAAATCACTAAGATGACTATGAACAGATCCACCTTCCAACATTTGCAAATTAAATAATTGCTTCATAATAAATACCTTATTTGAAGCTGAGGGTTTTTTATATAAATTTTCCAAAGATTCCATCAACTCTATCATTGTCTTAGCTTGTGATAAGTTGGAAATCATAGACGATGCAAGGCTCAACCTTATAGATCCTAGAGCCTTCTGATCAAGAACCTTCCATTCTTCATCCTTCATATCTGTGGGCTTGCATGCAACCCCACCCAATGGTAAGTACAAATATTTATGATACAAATAATCTTCTATCTGCATCCTCCATAATTGATAATTCTTGCAATTAAACTTCTCCATTCATAGCTTACTTTCTTCTACCATTGCTATACTCCCACTCAAATAAAAACCCCTGTGAGTGACATGTAATCAATAAACACTAACCAGATCTGATACAACCTGTTAGTAACCCAACCAAAAGCTCTGATACCACTTGTCAAGATCCAACTCCTCAATAAGAGTACATATGATTACCTTGTATAAGCAACTAATCATGGAATTAAACCAGAATTAACAAGTAACTAGAATTCACAAATGACACAGAATATGAGAGACAATACACAATCTTGTATTAATACTCATACCAAAAGGAAATACAATGAAGATGCCACAATCTTCCACACCTCTCAAATGTACAGATCTCTTTCCCTCAAGAGTTCACTCTCCTACCAAAAATGGTTACAACAATCAACTCAAACACAGAGTTGTTGTTCACCTCCAACCAGTCAGTAACAATACATCCAGTACCAAGCACTCAAAAGTACTTCAAGTAGATCTCCCATGAACTTGCAACAACCTGCAACTCAAATGATCTTACTTACCATGTAGAACTTCTTCTTGATCTTGCAACAACCTACAAATCAACCTGTTCTTACAATTGGAAGGATCTCTTCCTTGCCTTAATCCTTTAATTACAATACATGCTAATGAGTCTATAAATAGATCCCATACTAAACAATAACTTAGACTTCTAATTTACAATAATTAGACACACAGCTCAAGACTTGAAATAGTCTTTACATGTAAACAACCAGTTCAACAAACTAATTATTCATGCAACGAACAGTTCTGGAACCGCACAGGAGACCGACATCAATCCCTATCTATCTAGAGGTGACCGATGTCATCCAACTCCTACTGATGTCGGTTGCCCTTTACACTAGAGATGACCGATGTAAATTGCACTACTAACACTAGTTTCTCTATAACTCAGCAACCTCCTCCATGTCTGCATTAGTGAAGCTTTTAGCTCCACAACCTAACATTCTGACACTATAGTCTTCTTTCTTCTTCTTAAAATTTGGACAATAAATGGTCAAAGCTTGATCCAAGGATACTTGATTTTGCCTTGTGTGTAGTCTATCTAGTTAGGTGGACAAGTGACTAATGATATCCTATTTCATGTCTTGTAATAGGTTACTAACTTTAGATTTTGATAGGCCACTTATGGCTACTAGTGAAAGCTTGTTGCCTCAAACTTTATTTACCATAGACCTAGAATAATTTTTGCTCAACTCTTTAATTTTAGTAAATGTCATTTGGGATATTTTCCCCCACTCATTAGGTCCAAGGATTCCAAACAATATTTTATGACACCTTTTAGGAAGATGATTTTTTTTTGCTCTTCTCCTAGTGCACTTTGCTTGAATTTTTATACACTGAACATGAATTTTTCAACATATTCTTCCAAGGATTCATCCCCTTCTTGATTCATCCTAAATATGTTATGTATTCTATAATTTCTTCCTCATCTATAGTCTTGATACTTAACTAGAAACTTCTTTTTCATGTATTTCCAATTATGGACTGAATTACTATCCAGTCCCATGAATCAATGAAGTGTTGAGTCTTTGATGGTGGTAGGAAAAAATTTCAATTTCTATGCATCATACCCATAGTCATAGCTTCTATAGAGTATATAAAATTTGAACAAGAATATGTTCAGGTCTTTTGATAATGTACCTCTAAAATTAGGCAAGGTTGAGGGTGGGATATTTTTCATTTGTGTTACATATGTTGCATCTAGAATAGGAAATTCAAAAATAAATGTGTCTAGAGCCCTGCTGTCATCTACAAACTCTCCTTTCATGATATATTTTCTTATGATATGAATACCAAAGGTACTCAGGATCACATCCTCAAATTTTGTATCAGTCCCTTAGTCAGCATGATAGTAGACATTTATTTGCTAATCTATAGTCTTTTTACCAGATGAAAAGTCTAAAGACTCTTTTGAGCTTTATTTTATTTATTCAAAAAAGTCTTATTGGAATGTTGTTTTGATGTTACTTTCTAGAGTGTTTTTTCATGTAGTTTTTCTCCTTCATTTCTCTTTCCTAACTTAACTAATGGTTCCTCCACTTTTGTTTCCTTTCTCAAAGCCAATATAACCTACTTCCTTTGGTTTGTAGTGTTTTATTCTTAAATATCCCTCTAGATTATGGTATATATTTTAGTAGGATTCTTAGTTGCTGGAGGTACTTATGGTTCTTTCTCAATAACAACTTATGGCTTGTTTGGTAGGAATCTCCCTCGAGAATATATTTCTCTTTACATAAAAATTTGAGCCACTTCTTTAGCTATCTTATCCCTTCCTACATAGGATAAGTTTTTTTTTCTTTTCTCATTTTGCATTTTAGGGGTTATTTCAAAATGATCAAAAATAAAATGCAGAAAATGAAAACAACAAATTTTTAAAATTTTATCTCTAGAAAGTAGTAAGTTTATCTCATGAAAGAAGAAAATGAAATTAGGAAAGTTACTCTATAAAATAGAAAAGTTACTTTATAAATTAGGAAAGAAAATCAATAAAGTTACTCTAGAAATTAGAAAAGTTACTTTAGAAATCAGGAAACTTACTCTAGAATGTAGGAAATTAATTTAGAAACCAATAATTGACAACCTTCCTAACAATGGTGCCAAAATGTTAGTCAAACTTATTACCTAATTAATACCATATTCTTAAATCTACTTAACATTAATTTTCAACCTAGGGTACATAAGCTTTTCAATGATGTTGTCACTATATATGCACTATTGATTCATAAACTAACTTAATTGTTGGTTGTGGTATAATGAACTTATCATAATTTTACCATATATATATATATATATATATATATATATATATATATATATATATATATATATACAAGGAAATGATTATAATAGAATGTAGAAGTTCTTCACACTTATGAGTCACACATGCATCACACTTCCTATAATCAAACTAGTAATTAAATTAATTCACATGACACACTTTAATCTAATAAGGGTCAAAATATTCACTACAAATCCTTCTGAAGGGGCCCTCCTAGTTCAAAACTAAGTTCCAATCCTTCTCTGAAAGACTTACAAAACATTCTTATAGAATTAACCTTTTAATTACTCAAATTTGTATTAATTAAAGATTGGTACAATAGATTAAAATATTTAGAAAATTATAATGCAATTATTATCCACAATTCCATCATTATCAATCTAATATATGTTCTTCCATTAAATACATAAGGTGGTTTATTAGCTTTAACCATAAAAACTAAACTAGGAAAGGTATAAATAATTTGAAACTAATCCTGTCAACCTTCAGGTGGTTAGTAACTTAAAGTTACTTTCTTTTAATCTTGACTAGGTAAAGGACAATATATGTTTCTTTTTTGTTTTGTTTCTTTCTCTCCATTCCATTGTTCTTGTCTTAATCATTCTTTGGTACCATATCCAAGATTATTTACATATGAGGGGTCCATATAGCTATTATGGATGATACTCTTCAATTAGTTTCTTTGTTTCTAAGACAACTGGATGTGTCCTTAAAAATAAATTAGTTATTATCACAACAATGGTTTATTCTATGTAGTGGCTACAATTGTTATAGGCAAACTATAGGTGGAAATCATGTAGCTTGTAGTTACTATAGGTAACCTATAAGTGAAAACCTATAGTTTTCATGGGTTAGAATCCCCTTTTTCTATGGGCTTCTCTATAAGTGCTTTGACCAAGAAAGATTTATGTAATCTTATTTTAACCTTCAAATGTTTGTTAAATAAGGTTACATATTTATAATCTAATCAAATAAAAAACATCATTAATCCATAACACATGTATATATTAATGCACACATATAATCATTAATTAATTAATTGATTTACATAAGTCATGGTTAATTTTAGGGATTCCTATGGAAAAAACATATATAACTAGGTATGGATGAGGTTATAAAAGGAACAATAGGTGACCTCATCAACCTATACTAGGTTGAGTTGATCTATCCAATTACCTATTCCTATGCATAGAGAAAAATAACTAGGTCGATAGAATCAAACTAGTATGTCAAAATATATGATATAAATGATGACAAAAAGAATGAAAAAAATGAAAAAATTTGAATAAATCCTATAAAATTTTAGTTCACATCAAGTTCACCAAAATATAGGCAATCAAAATTTCATGATGTACATGAATTAATCTTGGATCAGATAAGATAGAGCACACCTACACTTCTAATTGGGTATACACTTGTTAATTATGAGCATGACCAATATGGGGATCCACTAGACCCAATTAGGGGATCACTTGTCACAACATATCATGATATTAAGGGTTATAAAGCCTACAATCTAACACAACCACATAACAACATTAAAAGAGTCCTATGATTTGATATTTCACTTATGCTAATAAACAAGAAAGTAAACTATTATAATATCAAAAAAAGTAAACTAACATAGTGCACACCAAAGATTTTGGCACAAAGTGGGGGTTAAAACAAAACAAATAAATAATAAATAAACTAAACATGTATAGGAGACATATACTCATGTCAATGTATATAAAATCCTAATACATGGAATAAAAGAATACATACTGCATTATCTATCCATTCTTACAAAGGAGAAATAAAACTAGGAATACTTACATTTGAAAATGAACCTACCAAGCCTCAATCTCTCCATTGTCCAAGGTAATTTACAAGAAATTATTATGATTTTTAATAATAACCAAGATAAATCAGCTCTAGGCTTACACAACCTACTTAACTATCCAAAAAACTTCTCCATAAGACAAGATTAGAGATCCCAAAAAAAATATTGAACCCTAAAGCTTTATTCCTCAAGTAGAAAGGTCAATAATCAAATGTTTGTTTAAAATTATTAAATTAATTATTTTCTATTTTATAAAATGGTGGTAAATGACCTTGTATATATAGTAGAATCTTACCTAAAAAAATTTAGACATGTCAGTTGTACTGGGTCGATTGGGTCAACGTAGCACATTTTTTAGCTAACTCATTGGGTCTATGCTAGGTTGGTTGGGAGGATAACAAACCAAAAGAGCTAAAGTGTCCCAAAAACACACTAGGTTAGCCAGGTCGACCTAGTTTAATGAATAGGTCAAAAGGGTAACAAGGCAAGAAATGACAGCATAAAGTATGAAAATGACTAGAATGGATAAGAAAGAAAGAAATAAGCTTAGGGTTCAAGGTTTTAGGAGACAAGTGTGTAGATGGTAAGTGGAAAAATTAATAACTATCTTAAAATTCATTGATGGTCTACCCACCCCTTTTCTAGTACACCCTTTAAGGCATGCACTCAAAGAGATTGATACTCAATAAGTTCTTACAAGATATGAACTGTCAGTAACCAATAATATTTTGAAAATATTGTATATATAGGTACACCCTTTGATTTAAATCAAGGTAGTGGTTGGCTATACCTAAATGGTAGGGAATCTCTCGCTTCATGAGGTAGTCTAGGACCATAAATGGTAATAAGAGAGGATTCCCCAAATACCTTCCACTGTGATTATGGTATTGTCTCTATTTTACTATTAAGAACCAATGGGCTATACTGAATCCCATATCTCATATGATATCCTCAAAATGGTCCTCTTATTTATTTTATTATATATCATGGGGTATAAATACTCAAATATATCCTAGATGTGATTAAAATAATGGTAAATATAGAGTTTTTAGAATACTACACGAAATATGGATCCTATTAACACCCATTAAGCAAATGTTAAATAACATAAGTCTAAGGTGGTTCAAATGACATCAATTATGTATTATATCAAGTTCTCACACAAAATGCATTCACCTACTTGTTGAGGTCGAATGATATGAGGATCCAAAAATATGGGAACCCCTCTCCTTTCATGATGATACAAATAAGGGGGACCCATAATTTATTGATGTGCACCACATTATTTTCCCCATATATTATATTTAATAATATTATACCTATACACACACCTTATTTGAAGGTTTTCATTTGTATGCATTGATGTATACCTTGTTGACATAGTTGTCTTGGTCCTCATCATAGTCTTTGAGGACCTGATAAATGTTATGATTTTTTTTCTAGGCATCCTTGAGATCCTTTTCATAAGTGATAGTATACTTTGTTAGGTTTTAATAGTACTTGAACATTGGCCCAAAGTTGTCTAAAATTTAGAATCTAGTGCCTAGTGATCTCACGATATCCTATCTATGGCTAGAAGATTTTTAAAGAGGTCAACACATAAGAATATTTTAGGGTTAGAAACAACTTTATGTATTCTTAAATATTTAATGGTGATGCTATCATCTACATATTTAACATAATCAACCTTGGCCTCATTATCTTAGCTTAGCTTCTAAATATCCTTGATTATTTTAAATATCTCATTGAAGTTATTGAGTGGGTGAAGCCTTGTATAAAATTAGTGTCTTGAAACTCTGGTTCTAGTCTCTAATTTGAGGGTGATGTGGTCTTTACTAGAATATGTAATTCAAAGTACATAATTATTTATTTCAAGGAATTATCTAGTTTTTTTAGTGAATTTGGAGCAAGAATCTCTTTAAAAAATTAGATATATAAAAGATAGATAAGGGTGCTTAGTATGAATGATACCTTACAAATATCTATGATATTTTCATAGTAATGGATATGGGAGTCTCATATTGTGTAAATTAAGCTATTAGTTGATGGAACAATCCCAAAATTATCTAATGCCCAATTTGGAATTGATTTAAATTTTTTAAAATATACCCCATTTAGGTTAGTTGGTAGTGATGGAACCCCTATAGTGGTTAGATCTTAATCTCCCCCATATAGATACTAAAATATAGGATAATGTTAAGCATGCACTTATTTTATCCCTCATTACACTATAATCATCCCTAGGGTTGGCCACATATAGATTGGAGATTGATGATCCCACTTATTACTGAATTGATTAAGCATATAAAGAGCTCTTTAGTTTGATAATTGTGCCTATACAAGTTGGTTGATTTAGTGTATAAAAGTACACATGGTGAATATGATTTGGCTAAGGATAAACATGCACACTTTTTTGAATTATATGAGGCCTCTTAGGGCTTTAACATCTCTAATTCCTATGGGTGTAGTGATTCACTTAGAACTTCCTCATTCATCATAAATCTCAGGACTCTAACAATTTTGACACATCTAGGTGTCATGAGACACATATTGATTCCTCATTCATCAAGCCTCCCAAGGATATAAAAACTCTAACACCTTTAGTAGCGATGGTTATATATGGTGATTGATCATTTTTTAATCCTTTTATGGCTCTAATAGCTTTGACACCTCTAAGACCATTGGGTACATGTGGTACTTCCTCATCTATTGGTCTTCTTAGGTATTTAATAGCTCTAACCCATCTAAGACCATTGGGTACAAATGGAAATTCATCATTATGAGGGTATCCTAAAGATATAATATATCTAATGCCTTAAATACTAATAGTTACATATGGTGTTTACTCATTTATCAAACCTTTGAGGATCTGATAACTCTGACTCCTCTAGAATTACTAGGTACATGTGGTGCTTCCTCATTGATCAAGATTCCTAGGGATATGAAAGATATGAAACCTCTAGCATATCTAGGTACACATGATAATTATTCATTTTTTAGTCCTTCTAGGGCCTTGATAGCTATAACACCTCATGGAAATTTGGCTACATGTGGTGATTCCTCATTCATCAAGCCTATCAATGATCTGATAAATCTGATACCTCTAGGACCATAAAAAATGCAAAAACATAAGCTAGGTCATTTTATATGTCAATGTAAGTATATTTACTCTTACATGTATCCTATAAGTCCTCCCAAAAACTATCAACGGAAACTCCATGATTGTAACTCTAGGACAAACTTTTAGTGGATTTTATATAGGAAATAATACATCCAAAAATAGACCAAGTATGAAAATTATTAAGAAATACAATGGGACTAATTTTATTAGGTGATAATAACCATGAAATATCATTATACATAAATAAAAAATATATTAGGAGAGCTACATAATATATTAAAGATCATATTACGCCCAATAATGAGATTATAAGTTCATAATTAGAGTATTATAGATATCCCCTTTTATTTTATAAAAATGGGCATGTTTATCACAAAACTCATCAAATACTATTTATGAAGAGGGAGATAATCATCATAATTTTTACCATTCACATTAAATTTAGACATATAATGATTAGTAAGAGAGTGAATAATGTATATATATGTCTTACTAAAGATACCTCCATGTTTCATAAAGAAAGTCTTCAAAGTGAACCATAATATGAAATATAACATTACTAATACTTACAAAATTATATATTCTTATGGGAATATGATTTAGGAGTTAAAAATTCCACCTCATTTCATCCAAACCCATAAAAATAATTCATAGTTCCAAATTCAAGGTGAAACTAATGATCTTCACAATTAATTAACAAACTTATCTTTCTAATAAAATTGAAAATGAAATTATATTCATAAAAATAATCATGTATTAACATTATGACACTATTTAAGAAGTGTGACAATGATAATGCATCATGATGGTGTCTCATACCACTAAAATGAAGTACATTCATACTTTAAATTTATCAAATATTATATAAACCATATATAAAAATATCATAAGGTCTATAATTATCAATGTACATTAATTATAAAACACTACATAAGTGTCTCATACCAAATACATGATGTATTATCATCCATTCAATCTTTCAAGGAAGTAAAATAACCCTATTGACATCTAAAGGTGAAATTATTTAGATAGATCTCTTAAGGGAATAAAGTTTAATTGTACAAAATAAATTTACAAGATAAATTCCAATTATTTCATAATTAATAACATATCTACTTCTTGGTATGTTAGATTTTTATCCACTTAGTATTTCATACAACAACCATAATTCTAAAACCAAATTCTGATATTTGAGTTTACTTTCATTCATATATTAGGTCTAACCAATATAAATGCAATAACTCTAAGAGGTAATTATTTATTATTGAAAAAAGAATAAGGGTATCATATTTTAATCCATGACTTATAAATAAGTAAAAAACTAATATTTGAGTTATTCACATTCTTAAATACTAAGACAATATCAATGTAGTGTATCAAAAATCTTAAATGTAAACAATAACCATGTGTAACAAGACCCATATTTAACAAATGATCATCTTCTAAAAATAATTTTCATTCCAATGTAATTATTTATATATTAAAATATAATTATATAACATCACTTAAATTTATTCTCACAAGACATTTTATTATCTCAATTCCTCAAAACTCTTAAGATTACTATAGTTCTAAAGCAGATGTTAAAATTCACCAAATCAAGATGATAATAATAATAAATAATCAATCAAGAGGGATATTTTAAAATAATATAGACCAAGATCATAACCTTAAATCATAGTAACATACATAAAGTACATCACTATAATCCTAATCAGACAAATAAATATAATATATGCTATTATATTCAGGTCTAAACTCATATTATAAAGGCCCATAAGGTAATTATTTTTCAAGATAATCTAAACTATAAATATCAACATATGACTATATTGTTAGGTCATGTATTAATTTTAATAACTCATTTATCATGAAAAATAAATAGAGTTTCTACTTACCATATATGTATTCATTTATGGGGTTTTGATTTGAATGTTTTTGAAAGAGTAATCAAGCAGAGTTATACACATAATAGAAGATGAAAAGGAAGTAAAACCCTTAGTTTAAATAAATACTTTTATACAGTTCCTTAGTACAATATTTATTTGAAATAATAATTATATTATTGCTATGACTAAGTCTATTAGTAAACATATTATTATTATTATAGCTACAAATTTAACTAACAACACCTGAATAATTTATTTTTTGTTATTAACGAGGCTTGAACATAGAGAAAAAAAGTTCCATTTAGAGCCAATACCGTCTCCCATGCGCGCGCGCTCAGAAAATTTGAAAATGGGTAATGACAGACAGGTGGTCGAAGCGGCAACGGCTACTAAATTAGATGGGGTGTTGTCAGCTTGCAAGGGGAGGGAGCTAAATGCCCTTAAAGAGACTTCTCCAGCGGGTGGAGGAAAGATCGTGGCCGGGCATTTTGCCCACGCTCCTGGATCAGGGTTAGATGCAGGGGGAAGATCATATGTAGATGTGGCAGCATTTGAAGTGAATCTAGATAAAGTTGTGCCTCATGCATCATCTGGGCCATCCTATGCACCGCCTGTAAGTGCTCTAAAACCCACAAGGGTTAATTTAGATCTTGAAATAGTAGACAGAATCTTTAAAAGGGTAAAATTTTTTTCCTCCCAAGCTGTTATTTTTTGTTTTCGAGGATTTTGGCCCTCTCTGGCTGATCTACACGACTGGATATCCAAGAATTGGCTGCCACTCATTGAAGACCATGTTGAAATCTTTCCATGTGTAAAAGGTTTCTTTATTGCTGTCTTTCAATGCCCTGAGGATAGAAGGATAATCTTGAGCAACAGTGATTTCTTATGGCAGGGTAAATTTCCTCTCATGGCCAAACGGTGGCATAAGGATTTTAATCCACTTACAAAAACCTTTAATAAGTTTCCGATCTGGGTTCGGCTCCCAAATATTCCAATACATCTATGGCATGAATCGGTTTTTGAAACCATCGGGAATGCTATAGGAGATTTTTTGTCTGTGGATAAAAATACTTTGGTTGCTCACCATTCAACCTGTGAACATTTTATGGTTGAAGTGGATGTTTCAAAGGGCCTACCAGAGGCGATTTGTTTGGACTCCCCAAGGGGAACTTGGACACAAATGATAGATTTTGAGGGCATACCTTTTCGGTGCAGAAAATGTCACCTGACGGGTCATATGGCTGCTCGTTGTTTGGCTGGGAATTCAAAGTCCAGACGACCACCTTCTTGGTGGTCTAAGGCTTCCTCAGAACATTACATAGCTAAACAACCTATGGAAGATTTGACAGATTCTGAGAATGAAGATAGCATCCATTCTGAGCCGATGATTGAGGAGGAGTCGCCGGTGAAAGATTCCTTAGTTGGTCCTGTGGTGAATGGGAATAATGATCTTTCAAAGCCAGTTGTTGTGGAGACGTTGGTTTCTCCCCTTGTTTTGGAGGAACTACCTAGGAGCTAGAAAATGGCTGGTATTCATAAGGATTTTGATGAGTCATCTGTATCCCTTGGGCTTAACAGACCATCGTATTCTGAGGAATGGATGACTGAGGCAGCACAGGTAGAGGATGGATGGACTGCTGTTAAGAGGAAGAAATCTAAGCCTATGGCCCCCCTCTAGATATGAATCTTCATTCGTGTAAAAGGTTAAATAAAAATTAAAAATTTAATTTGTATTAACCTCTTTGTTTGGAGGTTGTAGGATGTTGATCCAGTCTGGTGACGGTCCATTCTGTGTAGTGTCGGCAGTTACATATGGTTTGTTCTGCTGTTTACAGGTTCCTGTTTAACCTGGTTTGGTTCGTACCTATTTTGGGGTTTTTTGAAACTTCATGGGGCTTTAAGGATTATCTTTCTTTATTGTACAGGGTTTCAGAGTCCCTTCAAAACCTGCTTTTACCATAATCTAAAACAACACCTGAATAATCCTACTCAAGCAATGTAAGAACAACCTCTCATAATAATTTTTTTATTTATTAAAAAAACATTTCATCATATTAAAACTTAAGGATTATCAAAATAGTTTCTCATTAGAGGATATCCCATAATTATTTCACCAAATAATAACTAAAATACTATGATTTTATAAATTTTAATAACATAAGGATCTTAATACCTAACACAAGCTTGAAGACTAAACATGGTAGACTAGATTGAATGAAGTTAAAGCCACAAAATAGTTAGGTAATAATAATAGTATTCCTATTTGATGTGGTTGCATATTTATGTTCCATTGAACACTAATGTGCATCCACCTCCACTCACATTTAAAAAAAAAATGTAGATGATAACATTTCACACAATAATTATATATAAAACTAAACTAAAGAATAATGTACCCCTACCTACATATGACTAATATTGTTAGGTCATGATTTACTTTGAATAACTCATTCATCATGCAAAATAAGTAGAATGTCTACTTACCATATATGTATTCATTTATGGGGTTTTGATTTGAATGTTTTTGAAAGAGTAATCAAGTAGAGTAATACACATAATAGAAGATGGAAAGGAAGTAAAACCCTTAGTTTAAATAAATACTTTTCTACAATTCCTTAGAAAAATATTTATTTGAAATAATAATTACAGTATTGCTATGACTAATTCTATTAGTAAACATATTATTATTATTATTATTATTATTATTATTATTATTATTATTATTATTATTATTATTATTATTATTATAGGTATAAATTTAACTAACAACATCTGAATAATCCTACTCAAGCAATGTAAGCACAACCTCTCATAATAAAAAAGAAACATTTCATCATAGTCAAACTTAAGTATTATCAACATAGTTTCTCATTAGAGGAGATACCATAATTATTTAACCAAATAATTACAAAAATACTATGATTTTATAAATTTTAATAACATAAGGATCTTAATACCTAACACAAGCTTTAAGATTGAACATGGCAGACTAGGTGGGATGAAGTTAGAGCCACAAACTAGTTAGGTAATAATAATATTATTCCTATTTGATGGGGTTGCATATTTATGTTCCATTGAACACTAATGTGCATCCACATCCATTCACATTTAAAAATAAATGTAGATGATAACCTTTCACAAAATAATTATATATAAAACAAAACTAAACAATAATGTACCCTTACCTACATATGAATAATATTTTTAGGTCATGTATTACTTTGAATAACTCATTTATCATGAAAAATAAATAGAGTGTCTACTTACCATATATGTATTCATTTATGGGGTTTTGACTTGAATGTTTTTAAAAGAGTAATCAAGCAGAGTTATACACATAATAGAAGATGAAAAGGAAGTAAAACCCTTAGTTTAAATAAATACTTTTCTACAATTCCTTAGTACAACATCTATTTGAAATAATAATTAAAGTATTGCTATGACTAATTCTATTAGTAAACATATTATTATTATTATTATTATTATTATTATTATTATTATTATTAATATTATTATTATTATTATTATTATTATTATTATTACTATTACTATTATTATTATTATTACTGTTATTATTATTATTGTTATTATTATTATTATTACTATTATTATTATTATTATTATTATTATTATTATTATAGGTATAAATTTAACTAACAACACCTGAATAATCCTACTCAAGCAATGTAAGCACAACCTCTCATAATAAAAAAACATTTCATCATAGTCAAACTTAAGGGGATTATCAACATAGTTTCTCATTAGAGTAGATCCCATAATTATTTCACCAAATAATAACTAAAATGCTATGATTTTATAAATTTTAATAACATAAGGATCTTAATACCTAACACAAGCTTGAAGACTGAACATGGCAGACTAGGTGGGATGAAGTTAAAGCCACAAAATAGTTAGGTAATAATAATAGTATTCCTATTTGATGTGGTTGCATATTTATGTTCCATTGAGCACTAATGTGAATCCACCTCCATTCACATTTTGAAAAAATGTATATGATAACCCTTCACATAATAATTATATATAAAACTAAACTAAAGAATAATGTACCCTTACCTACGTATGACTAATAGTTTTAGGTCATCTATTACTTTAAATAACTCATTTATCATGCAAAATAAATATAGTGTCTACTTACTGTTGACCCAATTTTGCCTCTCAGGCAAAATTCCAGTCACCTCCTACACCTACTTTACAGGCCAGTCATTTCGAGTTGCAAGGTCCACCTTCAGGTTTTGATAGTGCCGTTACAGAGCATTGGTCATGAAAGGCAGCAAAAGGGATAGTCTTCAAACGTCCATGAGAGAAGAGAAGAAAATGGAGTGTTCAACACTTAGGCAAAAAAGAGGGCAGAAAAAATGTAGAGGGCAGCAAATTCGCTGCCCACTACAAGGGCGGGTAAAATGAGCCCACCTACAAACATGCAGAGGGTGGAAAATTCGCCACTCACAACACAAAGAAAAAGAAAGACGTCAGCCGACGTCGGCAATACTGCCATCGTCGGCACCTTATAGAGACCGACATCGGCATAACCGCCATCATCGGTAGCACAACGACAAGCGCAAAAGTTGGAAAATCCCACCCTCAGGCGGTGAAATGGAAAACCCCGCCCCATGACGGGTAAGGAAAAAAGTCTACCCTACGGCGGTGAATTGTAAAAGTCTGCCCTATGGTGGCGAATTGTAAAAGTCCACCTTAGGGTGGTGAAAATGAAATCCCTGCGTGCAATACTACCGACGTCGGCACATTACACGAACCGACGTCGGCGAGATTGCAACCGTCGACAGCTTATCGGCCGACATCGGCAGAGAATCCTATATGAAGTTCATGCAAAGGGTGGCAAAATTCACCTACAGTGCACAAGAAAAAACCCACCTAGCTGCCAGAGAAGACCAGCACGCAAAATGAGGCAACAAGCATGGTCTTGGCAGACTTGTGATGTCATCAATAGTGTTTTCATGCTTTCCAATGAGACTTCTTTTGGCTCTTCTGCTATAAATACAGGGACTTAGTCATTTTATCAGATCTTCTTGACTTTTGTAAAGAGCACTGCTCTCCAAATTTCCCACCTAAATCAATAAAAGATAGTTTTTACCTCTATTTGGATGGATCTTTCACTGTATGCATTGAATGTTAATTTATGTCCAGTCATTATCTCTTGATGCTCTCACAGGTTCAACACCAGCAAACCTGCGATCTACAAAGTGCCACTGTCTGCTGCTGTCAGGAGTAGAGTTCTGTTTTGGAGGTATAGAATAGGTGAGGTCACTTACAGTGTGTGTTTCTCAGCACCTTGGTGAGTCCCTATTTCTTGTGCTTTCCATAAGAACCTCCCTGTCATCCCAGAGACCTAGTCTTTTCTACCAGATCTGAGTGTATGTATGTTTTTGTCTAATCCTAAGAGTGGATGTGGGAAGATCACCTATTTTTGGTGTATCACCTCTTTTAGAGTAGGTTGTTTGTTTTCATGCTTTTCTCTCTCCCTTTTCATCCCCCCCAGTATATACCTATATACCTATATTTTGCGTTACCTAAAATAAATAAGATACATCAGAGGGAACTAGCCCATACCTAGAGACTCTCCTCTCCTGCTTTGCCATCCCACAAGTGAGAGAGGGGTTTCCATGTTGCGAGGAGAGGGTAGGAATCTGTGTTCCTACCGTTGGGTGCACTTTCCAGCGTCAACAGTTTTGGCACGCCCGGTGGGACCCCAAGTTTTTATAACGTAGTAAGGTTTTAGGATTGATGTTGGTCCTGTTATAACAAGTCAATTTTCTTCAGCATCTGGCGACTCTGAAGTAAATCCGCTGGTTAAGCAGCTTGGTGCCACCAAAAATCATCTATTTCTTGTATGTATTCTTCTTTTGCAAAAAATAATGGATTTTGTTCTCCTTCATATAATATCGATCAGACTCAAAATATTTATGGAATCCCCTCAAGTGGCTCTCCTAGTTGCCCTACAACTATAAGAGAGATGGCGTTGGATTTTGAGAAGCAAACAATGGAAATCGACAGATTGGAAGAGCAGCACAAGTATCAGCAGGAGCTGATGTATAAAGAGGAGTGATTATTTAGGCAAGCACAAGCCATATAGTCCATGAAGGAGGAGGTAAGAAAATGGAGAAATCCATCTATTCGAGGCAACCAGCCTTGCATACCCCCTCCTAACCTGAAGAAAACCCCCTCTTTCATACCAAATCTATTTTACCAAATTGTACTTGCTCACTCCAACTCATCAAATATTGCTCCTCACAATCCCATGCACCTGGCTTTCCAACACCAAATGGCATCAAAGCAACCTCCCATGGAGATCAGTCTTTTCAACTCCTTAAATCAGGAATATTCCATCAAAAACAATACCACCAGCCAGCATGTCCCTCTTCTAGAGGCTCCTCCAATGCACCAACAGTGTTTTCCTTGCATTCTTCAGCCTCCCCAAGTTTTCCAGCATGATGTGCAAATTCCAAGTTGGAGGAAAGAATGCCAAGGACCAGCTCAGAGCTTTGAAGAGGATCATGCTGGCCACCTCCAAGAAAGACTCTTCCAAGAAAACCTAGCTAGACAAATTGAAAACTTAGAGGCTAGGATGAAACTACTCCTTGAAAGGGAGTTAATTTTTTTAGACCTTGCAGAAGAGCCTCAGGACCTCGTGGAGAACAAAGTTGTTGCCTATTCACAGGAGCAAAATTCAAATTCAAAGATCCTAAATTGGGGGAAGACAGTGAAATCATGGGGCAGAAAAGAGGAAGAAGAAAAGCAAGGTTTTTCTCAAAACCTTGAAGAAGCTGAAGCTGTGCCTGCCTATGACAATGCTGTCGGCCTCCAGGAAAAGCTTTTCCAAGAAGATCTGAGTAGGATAATTACAGAGTTGGAGTCTAAAAAGAAATTCCTCAGCCAATGTGTGCTGGATGGTTCAGACCAAACAACACATTCCATGCCTGAACACACCCCACCTACACATTTCCAAGAAAGTTATCAGGCTGTGCCTGATATTGATGCAGTGTTGACCAAGTGGAGGGAGGAGAATCATTCGATTCTAGCTCAAGGGCTGCCCCCTCTCCCACATGTTTTCTCCACTTCGTCCCTTCTCGAGGAAGACCCTATTTTGCAAGAGGCAGGTGAGGAACAAAAGATCCAATCTGCAGTCCTTTAGGAGGTTGCCATGAGCGACAACGAAGAAGAAATCGTCATTGATGCTCCTAGTGAAGATCTTATCAGTAGTGGAGAAGATGCAGGCCTTGTGTATATACAGATGTTCTAGCAATTCAAAGAGGAACAAATGCATGGTAAGCTCTCTCCTCCTCTGTTTGATGAGCTCCCTTATTGTATTGATGAGGATGACTACATGGAAGAATTTGAGTTAGAAGAAGATCAAGAGAATATTTTTGAAAATCTAGAGAACCTGATCAGCAAAGAGGAAAAGGAGAGGTCCGTCTTCTTAGAGGAATGCCTTGAAGAACTGAGCTTTAGACAATAAAGTGAAGTCTTGTGGGATGAGCAATCATTTTGTGAGCCCCTTTTAGACATCACCACAGTCAACTTTCTTCAAGAAGATGACAAAGAAGTAGAGGATGAGTCTGACAGAGTTTTCAGTGAAGCAGAGGGAAACAAATCAGACCATGATACATTGTAGAAGAATTGTGCAGATTAGAAGGCTTATGGTGATAAACCGGTAGTAATTGATTTCTTAGTGAGGGGCACCAATTTGAAGGACCAACATCCAACAGGCCTCCCAAAACAATCAAAATACGTATATATCAGAGGCATGTTTGAATATCCCCTTGGTTTCTAGCCAACTCAGGTGACAGGCAGGAAGAGCAAGTCACCAAATCTCATTTTCTTTCAGCTACTTGCCTGTCATGATAAGTCTCTTCACCAGGAAGGGGACTTAAGAAATTTTCCTTTTGATCCAAGAGGGATGCGAACGTTCCTGGTTAGTTGTATATAATAGTTTGCTTTCAGTTGTTCTTCCTATTTTCCCTAAGTGTAGTTTACACAGTTAGTTGTTTTTAGTCTTGTGTGTTTCCCTTTGCAGTGGGGGTAAATTCTATATTTTTGATTGCAAAATCTTTTGAGCTATTGTGAACTATCTTCAAAGTTACCATTCGACTCCACACCCAATGGATATGCAAGGCAACTGGGTTCTAAGCATAGCAGGCACGCTTCCCCTGTGAGTCACCAATTTGTTGACCCAATTTTGCCTCTCAGGCAAAATTCTAGTCACCTCCTACACCTGATTTATAGGCAAGTCATTTTGGGTTGCAAGGTCCACCTTCAGGTTTCGACAGTGCCGTTACAGAGCATTGGTCATGAAAGGCAGCAAAAGGGATAGTCTTCAAACGTCCATGAGAGAAGAGAAGAAAATGGAGTGTTCAACACTTAGGCAAAAAAGAGGGCAGAAAAAATGCAGAGGGCGGCAAATTTGCCGCCCACTACAAGGGCGGGTAAAATGAGCCCACCTATAAACATGCAAAGGGCGGTAAATTCACCGCCCACAACACAAAGAAAAAGAAAGACATTGGCCGACGTCGGCAATACTACCATCGTCGGCACCTTATAGAGATCGACATCGGCAGAACCGCCGCTGTCGACAGCACAACGGCAGGCACAAAAGTTGGAAAATCCTGCCCTCAGGTGGTGAAATGGAAAACCCCGCCCCATGACGGGTAAGGAAAAAAGTCCACCCTATGGCGGTGAATTGTAAAAGTCTGCCCTATGGTGGTGAATTGTAAAAGTCTACCTTAGGGCGGTGAAAATGAAATCCCTGCGCGCAATACTGTCGACGTCGGCACATTACACGAACCGACGTCGGCGAGATTGCCGTCGTCAATAGCTTATCGGCCGACATCGGTAGAGAATCCTATATGAAGTTCATGCAAAGGGTGGCAAAATTCACCTACAGTGCACAAGAAAAAACCTGCCCAACCGCCGGAGAAGACTAGCACACAAAACAAGGCAACAAGCATGGTCTTGGCAGACTTGTGATGTCATCAATAGTGTTTTCATGCTTTCCAATGAGACTTCTTTTGGCTCTTTTGCTATAAATACAGGGACTTAGTCATTTTATTAGATCTTCCTGACTTTTGTAAAGAGCACTACTCTCCAAATTTCCCACCTGAATCAATAAAAGATAGTTTTTACCTCTATTTGGATGGATCTTTCAGTGTATGCATTGAATGTTAATCTGTGTCCAATCATTGTCTCTTGATGCTCTCACAGGTTCAACACCAGTAAACCTGCGATCTACAAAGTGCCACTGTCTGCTGCTGTCAGGAGTAGAGTTCTATTTTGGAGGTATAGAACAAGTGAGGTCACTTACAGTGTGTGTTTCTCAGCACCTTGGTGAGTCCCTGTTTCTTGTGCTTTCCATAAGAACCTCCCTGTCATCCCAGAGACCTGGTCTTTTTTGCCAGATCTGAGTGTATGTATGTTTTTGTCTGATCCTGAGAGTGGATGTGGGAAGGTCACCTATTTTTGGTGTATCACCTCTTTTAGAGTAGGCTATTTTTTTTCATGCTTTTCTCTCTCCCTTTTCATCCCCCCCAGTATATACCTATATACCTATATTTTGCATTACCTAAAATAAACAAGATACATCAGAGGGAACTAGCCCATACCTAGAGACTCTCCTCTCCTGCTTCACCATCCCACAGGTGAGAGAGGGGTTTCTATGTTGCGGGGAGAGGGCAAGAATCCGTGTTCCTGCCGCTGGGTGCACTTTCCAGCGTCAACACTTACCATATATGTATTCATTTATGGGGTTTTGATTTGAATGTTTTTGAAAGAGTAATCAAGCAGATTTATACACATAGTTTAAATAAATAATTTTCTACAATTTATTAGTACAATATTTATTTGAAATAATAATTATAGTATTTATATGACTAATTCTATTAGTAAATATATTATTATAGGTATAAATTTAACTAACAACACCTGAATAATCCTACTCAAGCAATGTAAGCACAACCTCTCATTATTAAAAAACATTTCATCATAGTCAAACTTAAGGATTATCAACATAGTTTCTCATTAGACGAGATTCCATAATTATTTCACCAAATAATAACTAAAATACTATGATTTTATAAATTTTAGTAACATAAGGATCTTAATACCTAACACAAGCTTGAAGACTGAACATGGCAAACTAGGTGGGATGATGTTAAAGCCATAAACTAGTTAGGTAATAATAATATTATTCCTATTTGATGTGGTTGAATATTTATGTTCCATTTAACACTAATGTACATCCACTTCCATTCACATTTTAAAAAAAACTAGATGATAATATTTCACACAATAATTATATATAAAATAAAACTAAAGAATAATTTACCCTTACCTACATATGAATAATATTTTTAGGTCATGTATTACTTTGAATAACTCATTTATAATGTAAAATAAATAGAGTGTCTACTTACCATATATGTATTCATTTATGGGGTTTTGATTTGAATGTTTTTGAAAGAGTAATCAAGCAGAGTTATACACATAATAGAAGATGAAAAGGAAGTAAACCCCTTAGTTTAAATAAATACTCTTCTACAATTACTTAGTACAACATTTATTTGAAATAATAATTACAGTACTTCTATGACTAATTCTATTAGTAAACATATTATTATTATAGGTATAAATTTAACTAACAACACCTAAATAATCCTACTCAAGCAATGTAAGCACAACCTCTCATAATAAAAAAAGCATTTCATCATAATCAATCTTAAGGATTATCAACATATTTTCTCATTAGAGGATATTCAATAACTATTTCACCAAATAATAACTAAAATACTATGATTTTATAAATTTTAATAACATAAGGATCTTAATACCTAACACAAGCTTGAAGACTGAACATGGCAGACTAGGTGGGATGAAGTTAAAACCAGAAACTAGTTAGGTAATAATAATATTATTCCTATTTGATGTGGTTGCATATTTATGATCCATTGAACACTACTATGCATCCACCTCCATTCACATTTTTAAAAAATGTAGATGATAACCTTTCACACAATAATTATATATAAAACAAAACTAAAGAATAGTGTACCCTTACCTACATATGACTAATATTGTTAGGTCATGTATTACTTTGAATAACTCATTTATCATGAAAAATAATAGAGTGTATACTTACCATATATGTATTCATTTATGGGGTTTTTATTTGAATATTTTTGAAAGATTAATCAAGCAAAGTTATACACATAATAGAAGATGAAAAGGAAATAAAACCCTTAGTTTAAATAAATAATTTTCTACAATTCCTCAGTACAATATTTATTTGAAATAATAATTACAGTATTGCTATAAATAATTCTATTAGTAAACATATTATTATTATTATTATAGGTATAAATTTAACTAACAAAACCTGAACAATCCCACTCAAACAATGTAAGCACAACCTCTCATAATAATAAAAAACATTTCATCATAGTCAAACTTAAGGATTATCAACATAGTTTATCATTAGAGGATATACCATAATTATTTCACCAAATAATAACTAAAATACTATGATTTTAAATTTTTTAATAACATAAGGATCTTAATACCTAACACAAGCTTGAAGACTAAACATGACAGACTAGGTGGGATTAAGTTAAAGCCACAATCTAGTTAGGTAATAATACTAGTATTCCTATTTGATGTGGTTGCATATTTATGTTCCATTGAATGCTAATGTGCATCCACCTCCATTCACATATTATAAAAATGTAGATGATAACCTTTTACACAATAATTATATATAAAACAAAACTAAATAATAATGTACCCTTACCTACATATGACTAATATTGTTAGGTCATGTATTACTTTGAATAACTCATTTATCATGAAAAATAAATAGAGTGCCTACTTACCATATATGTATTCATTTATGGGGTTTTGATTTGAATGTTTTTGAAAGAGTAATCAAGTAGAGTTATACACATAATAGAAGATGAAAAGGGAGTAAAACCCTTAGTTTAAATAAATTCTTTTCTATAATTCTTTAGTACAATATTTATTTGAAATAATAATTATAGTATTACTATGACTAATTCTATTAGTAAATATATTATTATTATTATTATTATTATTATTATTATTATTATTATTATTATTATTATTATTATTATTATTATTATTATTATTATTATTATAGGTATAAATTTAACTAACAATACTTGAATAATCCTACTCAATAAATGTAAGCACAACCTCTCATAATAAAAAAAATACATTTCATCATAGTCAAACTTAAGGATTATCAACATAGTTTATCATTAGAGGATATCTCATAATTATTTCACCAAATAATAACTAAAATACTATGATTTTATAAATTTTAATAACATAAGGATCTTAATACCTAACACAAGCTTGAAGACTGAACATGGCAGACTAGGTGGGATGAAGTTAAAGCCACAAACTAGTTAGGTAATAATAATAGTATTCCTATTTGATGTGGTTGCATATTTATGTTCCATTGAACACTAATGTGCATCCTCCTCCATTTACATTTTAAAGAAATGTAGATGATAACCTTTCACACAATAATTATATATAAAACTAAACTAAAGAATAATGTACCCTTACCTGCATCATCTATATAATGAAATTTGAGGCAAGTATTCAATTCATATCCATCTATAAACTCTCATTTCTTCTAGATACATTATTCTTATTTCCTTCTAATTTCTTTGTGTCTCCTTCCTTCAAAAATTCACCCTATTTTTTTGATTTTTCTTAGGTGAAAAAGGCCAAATATATCAAACCTAAGAATAACTTGACCATTATAAAAATAACATTTAATATTTGAATGGTCATGCAAAAAATTGTAATAATAATATGATATTAAAAGAAAAAGTGTTTATAAAAAATTAGGTTTCCATATACTTTTAATATTGTTGTTTCACTTAATTTCATCAGTAGCATAAAGTGATGAAAAACATAGACATAAATTTAATCTTTATGTTCTTGATAATATTTAATCTTGACATCCTTACCTCACTTAGCCTATTCACTATTTTTTTACCTCACAATTTCGATGGGAGAATTCACTACTATAAAAAAATATCATGAAAATACTAAAAAAATTGTTTAGACATAACTAATATACTTACATTCACATGTTATACATTTTCTAATAGTCTTTGTCCTTATAGGATAGGACTATGTTATTTCAGGAAGGGCCACACTATGGCCTTATCTCATATGCATCAAAAATAAATTTTTAAATTTTATATGTTGTGATTAATCCATTCCAAAATTTTATCAAGGTTGGTTAGTGGAAATATTTGAAATATTACCTTATATAATATCATCAAATCTTCTCCAAACACATCTAGTAATAACTTGGTAATTCTACTACACACTAAGCAAAAGAGCCCTATTTATTCTAGTTTCATTTTTGTTGCATTCTAAAAGTTCATATGAAAAATATTAATATATTTATTTGTAGGTATAGGGAAATAATTATCAATTAATCAAATTAATATATCTAGTTTCATTCATACAGAAAAAGAATAATTCACACATTCACTCTAGGAGGGATAACTATATTGGGCTAAGGCCATTTTGGGCTATCTACACAATTATTATATTATGTGTAGTTTTATAATAACAATTGGATATTTCCATAATACTATTTACCCCTTTGTAATTGTATTTCCATTTAATGTTAGTATTCAAGAGCTAGGGTTTTGTGTTTTTTATGTTTTCACATGAAAATTAGTACACACAAAAAATTAAAAAACCCTCATAAATAGGTTCACAAACTTATATTTAAAACTTAATCACATAGTCAACCAAGACATGTATGTAGTCAAAATACAAGGCCACAATGCACCTTTCTCCTCCTATCATGGCCTTGTTTTAGCATAGTTTGAATTCTTACATTCATTCATGACATAATTTTAAAATATTCTCAAGCAATTTTTAGTCAAAATTAGCATGCACAACAAAAATACAAATTGTTTAATTAAGGTTTTCATATCTATTTATGAAGTTACTATTTTTAATTATATTACACACTGAGTAAAATAGCACTATTTCTTACAATTTTAGCTATGTTGCATTCTAAAAATCATAGGAAAAGTATTATTATATTTATTTTTCAATCTAGGGCACTAATTTTGAAGCAATCAAAGAAATTTATCTAGTTTCATTCATATATCAAAGGAATAATTCACACACTGACTTTATGAGGGATAACTACATCAATTTGAGGTAATTTTGGGCTATGTAAGAAATAATAAAATTTTGTGTAGTTTTATGAGAATTATCTAGTTATTCTCCTAATCTTATTCCTCCATTTATATTTTTTTTATATTTAGTTTTATTGTGAAAGAGGTAGGGTTTTGTGTTTTTTAAGTCTATCCATGTAAATTTATCACACAAAAATCTTTGAACACTCAAAAACAAGTAGAACAACCTACATTGAAAAATCAATCACAAAATGAACTAGGACATGGCTATAGTAAAAACGATAATGCCTAATGCATCCTTGTCCTCCTAACATGGGCTTTTCCTATCAAAATTTTAATTCTTACATTAATTCATGACATAATTTACATATCTTCTCAATCGTTTTATATCATAATTAGCTTGTAAAGTCAACATAAAATATGTTTAAGGGAGGTTTTAATATTTGTTGCTAAATTTACTATTTTTATCTAATTTCTAGTTATATAAATTCTAAGTTTTAGTTAAAAATATGTATATTTTATTAATTTCAAATTGAATAGATTAGACCTATTAGTTTTAGTTATTCAATTCAAAATAATTTAAACAAGCACATATAATAATTTGGTTACAAAAGAAATTACATATTAAGTCAACAAAAAAATGTTTTCAAGAATAAATACATCATATTAAATATCACATTTGAAAATAATTTGATTGAGCTACCTCATATTCATGAAATCAATCAAATGTATAGGTTAAATATTACAATGTACTATATTTTTTTTATTACCATTTCATTAAAGGCTATTTTAAAAATAGATTAATCACTTTGAGGAACAAAATTCAAAATCTCATCGATAAATAAAAAAATCATTCTTGAATATAAAAATTCCTTTGGAAATGTTATTTTTTACAAATGAATTCAACCTCCTAAGGATGTTTCATAATCAATCACATTTGATAAAAAAGAGAAATATTGATGTACCAAAAAATTAGATCATGAAAATGGTGATATAATATCTAGTTATATATACTTGGGATGCCCTTATAACCTTAAAAAAAATGATTGTACTTCACATAAAACAACATGGATTTCATTTCTACATTTTTAAACTTTTCACTTTTTACAATGCATTTTCTTTTTTTTTTTAATGTATATATGTCTTTATTTCAAATTATGTTCCTTATTTTGATTTCAATGTGTTTATGACGTCTATACTTATTCATATATGACATGAGATTGTTATTTAATTCTCAAAGTTCCACTACATATGATATATATAAATTATTTCACTCACTTATTTGGAAGTGCAACTAGTTTATTATCCCACTCTTCATGATGATTATATCGTTTCGTGATTTATGGTCTCCTCACCTAGTGTATGATAGTTTATACACCTAGTGTGTCACATTTAACTATTCATGACTAAATAATTATACATTTTGTAAACTTATACACTATTCATATCATATACATCTATTTCTTCATCAATACATCCTTATTATAACATATTATACATATCTTATATTTTTATTTCATCATAAAATTTCTAAAAAAAAGAAATATTTATTATAGATAAAATAAATAAATATTTATTATTGATAAAAAATAAAAAATACTCTTTACATTTATCTTATTTATATGATACATATTATGTAGGTTTATATATTCATTTATTCTACACATATTTTTAATGGTATAATTTAAGTGGTTGAGATGAAATATATACATGGTTATGGTCATACATATGCAATGTCGCTATTTTTATTTTTTTAAACATCAGGAAATAGATGGTTACATGTGTGACATTACTTACACACAAGGGAATATCTACATAAACATATTTATATGGTAACATATTTATAAATTTACATTTACTATATAGATATGCATTGCATGTATTATACATATATTTGTATCATCTACATTTGCATGTTTGTGTGGATATATAGAATCTATTAATACATAAATGATTACATCTTATACCTTGTGATTGATACTTGAGAATATATTATGTTTCTACCATAAAATATATGTTTATAATATTATGATTATGATTCATAATTATATCTATACTACTTAGAGTCACATCATCTACTCATAAAGAATATTTCCTTGATATTTGGGAAATGTAGGGGGTCCACGATCAAATAATAAATTTAACATTGAGGAGTTCATTTCCTCAAGTTGAGGGAATGAAAACCAAATATGTAGTGGTGTTACTTATCAATTTTTTAATCCTTCATGTAAGTTTTTATTTGGTAATGTATTTTTTTAAAAAGAGTACAGACTATATATGAAACACTAAACTAATTATAAAAACTGAGTGAACTAGCTATTAATCTAGTACTTTATATGGAAGCACACTTAATGAAATGAAACACTCTTGTGTAAATTAAACATATTTATTAAATTAAATGATAGGAAATTAAGTCACACTTCCAAAAGGGAAAGTAAATTATAAAATTTTAATTTTAATCAAAGTTTTAATCTTCTCACACAATGGATTTGAAAATATGTATAAATAATTGAAATAGACACATGAAAGTAAACAATGGTAAATACTTCACAAATGAAAAGTATATGAAATTATCACAAAATATAAATAAAATAATTAATTAAATGGAAACCAAACCATTTAAATTATGTTGTATTGCTCCAATATCTCTAAACATCCAAGATTGCATGAAAACCCTATGATTAGTTAAGAGCAAATTGCCATAGCAAGAGTTGCATCAAATGCATCATTAACCAAAATTAACCAAAATGTACAAAGGAGGTACATTATATAGTGAGAAATTAGGTCACAAAAAAGGTATATTTTTCCATAATGACCTTAACAACCCTAATCAAGTTGACTAACAATTGTGTATCTAAAACTACAAGCAAAAAAAATCCTACACCAATGCCCCCTAAAGTGTATCATAGGTGGGTAGAATAATTGGGTACTAGAAATTAGGACTGATGAGGTATCTAATCACATTGAACCTCCCATAAATTATATAAAATGGAGAAAATAAGAGAAGAGTACATTATCTAAGGACATTGGGGACAATCAAAAATAATTCCAGAAGTGAGAGTAAAAAATGACATAGAGAGAATATCTAAGAATTTTCCATAAAATATTTTGTAGCTACATACATTAGAGATCATAAAATGATGAATATCATTGATGAGATCCTCTACCTAAAGACTGAAGAAACTTTATTTACATAAAAAAAAATTAGTGTCTTTGCCAAAGGAATAATACAAATAGTGTAATGGAAGTCTTCCCATTACACAATGGAAGATTAAAGTAATAATATGAATAAATATAAGTCTGAGATAAAAGTGTGGCATATGTATGGAAATATAATGCATAAGAATTGAATGTAATGTCATTAAAGTAGGTGAAGTGAAGAGTGGATCACATTGGATAGTGAATTTGTCCACCAAGTTCCTGATGGATATCTAACCAAGGTTTGGTTCTTATACAATGAAGTATACTCCATATGCATCATACATGGGACAACTCATCCATGAAATGATGGTGCATAAATAGTAGATTAAATATAAAAATTAGAATGCCCTGTAATTGTGTAATAGATTGCCTGATGTTTTATGAGTCATACATCAATATACCTACACCCTATAATGTCTAACACAAACCAGAGGTAGGCAGATCAGGAACTAAATCCTCAATATATGGAAGGTGATAAGGAGATGGTGGAGGTGTGTTCCCATCAATAAATAAGTAATCTATGCTAGAATAAGAGTCATTAATTCTTAGAGATGTGCTCAAGCTCAAAAATGTCATCAAGTATAGGTGAGTCTAATGAATATGAAGGGCATGGAACATTTACTAAAGGAATCTACATGTGAAGTGGATATCATGGCTTTACAAACCTTGAAGATGAATAAAATATTATATATGAAGCCCATAGATCTATAGAATGAATATCTATAGGAAGAGAAGAGTTGTCAATTCTCTCACAAGGTGTAGTCTTACTAAAAATAGTAGAGTTATCCAAAGTGATAATTTGTGGTGGATCTAAAAGAAAAATAATCTAAACATGAACAAAATTAGAATATGAAAAGGGACATGTATGGTCTAGTAAATTATTTTCCTATAGTGGTGGCTCGATAGAAGGAAGAACATTGTCCACCTAAAATGTGTCATCATAGGAAATACAAGTAAGAGGAGAGAGTAAAATAGTATCCAAATATAAATAGACATATAAGGACATATGTAAATCCTAGTAGTATCTATGTCAAAAAGAGTATAATATTTTCTAAACACTATAGGGACATTTTATATGTTTCACATTGCAATGAAAATCTATGGAAACATGTAATAATAAGGTACCATGAACCTTGTCACAATATTTATAACACTTATTATACCAAATAGGATTAGAGGGAACAATAAGTTTTCCATATAAGAATTGAATACTATTATTATTTGTGATAAAATGTTACATGTAAGCACTCTAAGAAGCATAATTGGAATTTCTAAGAAAAATCATTGACGTAGAATAAAATTTACCCCACAGGTGTCTCTCAAGTGAACACTAATGAAGAGTATGTCAAGAACGATCGAGAATCTATCCTAATGAGTAGTAAGTGAATGAATCATCATAATGTATAAAATGGGAGTGTAAAATATATAGATAAACATATCACAACATATTACCCCCTTATAAATATTAGAGTGACCCCTTTAAAGTTGCATAGCTGAGAATGCATCTTGAGCAATTAGTGTGTAATTAAAAGGAATTGGAGGGAGGTCATGATCAACTGATAGTGCATCCATCATAGTAAAATAGTTAATTTTAAGGAAATTTTAGTGGGACAAATATTATTTACAATGTGTATATCATGAAAAAACAATCACTTTAGAATAATATGACACTCAAATCTGATTTATCGATCAAAATATATGCATATTTAAAATTTGTACTCACATATAAAATTGGGGAGGAAGCAAAAGTAAACCATTTTGGGTTAGAAGTGATGAGGGGATTAAATCCCATATGACTAAGTGGATAATACCTTTTATGAGTTTTACTCCTTTGATGATGTCACTTTGAACCTGTTGATGCTCAACTACCCATTATTCTGAGAATGGGGACCCTCATTTCTTAAACTTTTCCAAATGTCCAAAATGATAAACTTGTTAAGTAATTTTTCCACATAAGAGAATTGATTTAATAATTCCTAGAAATCTTTGGTCAATAATATATTTTTTAGTAAGGAGTAATACTTATAAATATATGGGTTACTATAGGTTCTCTTCAAAGTTTTATTCAACAAATGATTATTAACCATAAATGCGTCAAAATGTGTAGGCCAGCCTTCACTAAAGATGTCCCACCTAGTTTTTGAACCAACATGAACACATTAAGATCCACATAATCTCATTATACTAATCTATTATTTCATTTAAATCTTTTTCTTACAATGTTTAATTTAAACATGTTTTAATTTAATGATGATGGGCATTTGACATTTTCAAAAGTCTAACTTAATTTCTCACTAGGCTTCATAAGATGTCAAAGTTAAAATAGTGGTTTGTGATGCCTCATAGGATGTAAAATTAAAGACTTAAACCTAATGAGGATAGGTGTCCACATTAACATCCTTAATGATACCTTATCTATTCATCACATCCCACATAAGACACTTGGAGAAAATATGTAAACCTTGTGAACCACGTGGCATCATTTAGAGAGATCACAAGGAAGTTAGCCATTGGAATTCAAATCCAAAAGATATGTTTCAATATATTATCTCCTTTGATTAAGCCTATTTAATATGAGATTTCACACATCCTCTATGCATCCTGACATAGTGAAGAAGACTATGAGATTCCATCACATGTCTTTATGGTAACCAACCGGACCTAAAAAGGCTTCTAAAATGACATGTGTCCCCTTTAGATTCATTTGATATTGATGCATGTTCACACCACATCACATCCAATCCAAAGCTCATGAGATCTTACAAGGAGAAAACATGAATGCACCTGAGCCATCCAATCAAGGCTTAATGGTGTATAGCTATCCAAAGTTACCTCCAAGAATGACAAGTGGTATAAATATAAAGAAAATCCTATAATATAAAATGTGTCCCCTTTGAACCCACATGATGATGACACATGTCATACTTGTGTTGCCTCTATCTAAAGATCCACTAAAACACCTATGAAGACCCACTGAATTGATGTGTGTCTACTAGGGACCTATGAGATGATACCACATGTCATGCCCATGAAGCTACATCCTAAAATTAACTAGGTCATCTCTAAGAGTGACATGTGGCCCTAATTGAGCCACACAATTAACACAAAGTTATTGATAGTTGTTTAAAATCCTTATAAATGTGACACTTAGAAAAGGAAAGCTCTAAGATAATTTTAAAAAATCCACCTGGTGAATAAGAAACTCTGATTACTTATAAATGTGACATGTGGTACTCCCACAACCAACCATAGTTAGAGGACCCCACCTAAGAACTCACTATGAATATACATATGCCACATGGTAGAGTATGAATGAATTATCACACTTAGCGACATTCTAAAAGACCAAAAGCAATCAAAAGATGACATGTGTCTGTCTATATTCAATCTAACTAAGTGACCTAGTCATCTTTAAGCCCCATGAGTGCTTAATAGGATTTAATGTGGCATGCCACATGTTATAAGGTCACAATATTTACCTTCAAAGCTAAAATTGATGGTAAATCAAGAATAGATCAGTGCTAAATTTGAATTCTAAAGTAATTAAATGCTAAAATCAATAGTTTTAAAATATGCAAAGGTGACAAACTCACCATTAATATGACATGAACTAGAATTGTTATCAAACCTTGCATTAATCAAATCAATACTCAAAAGTCTATTCAACTCATCTATTATTACCTACATTTATATTTTAATTAATACATGTTTTCCCTCTCTTTGTTATTAGTTCCCTCAAAGTTCAATCAAAGCTCAAACCACTTGTGAATTTACACACAAGCCACCATTATTGGAGCTCTAAAAGTTATGGATAAATAAAACAGGATGTTAATTTATACCTAAGACACTGCATAAATGGCACAGGGAGGACCCTCCACTCCAATTAAGAGTTTTTCATTCAAAAATGATGATTTTCTATTTCAATATGGCAATTAAATCATGTTTAAGGACACAAATTTCATCCCCAAAGCCATAAATTTAGGGGTCATACATTATAAAAACATATATTACAATGTTGAGGTAATTAGGTATCTTTATGAATCCAAAAACATGCCCCACATTATTCAACTCCTTTCAAATATCCTTTCAATCTAAGCTGTTAGTATTCACAAGGTCATAGTGAAACCAGAGGTCATGCCATGCTCTGACCTAGTCTATGACATATTAAGGAGGTTAAGATGTGAAGATTTATTTCTCAAGTGAATGACCCAAGGGTTTCTCATTGCCTTCATTATAGAGTTAAGTTTTTTAAATTATTATTACCTACCCCTACCATATTTGGACTATAACCAAAGCATCATTAACAACTAGTAGGAGGTGTACAAGCCAAAAATAGTCTTAGATTCATGGGTAACAAACCCAACTAGATTGGTCTTCATGGATGACCAAGGGAACATAACCATTCACCAATTCAAAAAGGGAGTCAGGGTTTGCCTCACCCTTTTAACTTGAATATTTGGTAATGCACGCATTGGGTATCTATATATAAGAGATATCTAACTATTACAAATAATTTTGAAAGATCAATATATCCCCTCATTTTGGTATATAATTATAAATAACTTGGTTTCTACTATGCATGATACTTACTAGAATGGGGATTCATTTTACATAATGAGCTATTTGTTGGATTTTATATGTGCAACTACAAAATTAGGACTAAACATATGGTTTCCTGACAATATAAAATTATGCTCTAAACATATTCTACCAAGCACAAAAACCACTTAAGGAAACACATCAATATAATTGTATAATATTTATACCCTCCTATTTACAAATCCATCAATAAATGCAAAGGGTTTCACTAGAAGTTAGATAGACATTAATAAATATGGGTAGCTTTTGGATCTACCCTAATTGTACAATCATCTAAGTGGAAGGGATGATGGTATCTCCCCTTAATTTTCCCAAGTATGGACCTATAAAATTAATAGAGGATGAGATGTATTATCAATTCCAACATGGAACTAATAGTGTCTTCAAGAGGAAGAGAAAGACCTCCCCCAACAAGGATCCTTACAAGCTAGGAAGAACTAAGTAAATGAAATGGTAGGACATTATAGTGGATATAAGGTATTGGGACTCTTACCTATTTCCCAAGGATGAATTTAGAATGTGGGATCCAAACCAAGTCATTTCTAAGAAACTCTTCAGGTTCAAAAGAGATGTGGATGTAGAATATAATCACCAAGAAGAGGTGCATAAATTGATTTATAGGGATGCAATGAATAATGATGTATTCTTAAGAAATGTTGAAATAAAGATTATAAAGCTTTTAAAATGATTCTTGATCAAGAAAGGAAGGAACACATAATAAAGCCTCAGCTCCCACCAATTCATGGGAGCGTGTTCAATGTAGACTATAAGTAAAAATAAGAAGAGGAAGGAGAGGATATCATTCTTCTTATCAAGAATAGGCCCTACAAACCCCCACTATAAGCCACTCCAAATAGATAGGGCATGCCTCTAGTATTTGAGATAAGATAATCTAGTAGCCAACCTGGACCCTCTCAAGGTCTTATACTTGTATTTATATCTACTAAGGAAGTTGCACAAAAAAAATAATCCAATCTAAACCTGAGGTCATTGAACTAGAAGGATCCCCATAATTCATGGAGTTTTCAATGGAAGATTTATAAAAATTAGTTAGGGGGAGTTTTGAAAAGGTTCACATGACAAAGAAGTCTCCAAGGCTACCATGAGAGGATTAGTACCTCCTCTATCAACTTCTCAAACTCCTTCTGTAAGTAATACACCTTTTCCTTATATCCTAATTGTTAGTACATTCAAAACTACTCTTACTTTTGTTATTTCTCCCACTCTCATATTCACATCCCCTACCACTACTTCTTTTGGAGGCACCATTCCCCACTTTATCTCCCATTCCACCATCAACATTCCACCTCCATCAAGCTCCCAAATCACTATTGCTTTCCAAGTTATGGTATCTACTCCTTTTTAGGTTACCATAGAAAGTGCATCAATCACCCTTGGTTCCACTTCATTCAATATGCCATTGAAACCCATTATAAGGAAATTCACCTAGTAAAGACCACTTAACCTCACTACAACTACTAAGTTGAGTTTGCCCTCTAATCTACCTTTGTTCATCCTTAAAATGGACCCTACCAAATGTGTATTTGATCCACTCGGCCAATTAGACCTATTGAGGTCAACATACCTCCATTTTGTTGAAAATTAGGACCCTTGAAATATTTTGAAGCTTAATCTTGAAAGCATGACCTATTTTGAACATAATTAGAATTTGAACATCATCCACTTTAATGAAATTTGTTTATTAATTTATGGTTTACTTTGAACTTGCCTAATGTTATTAATAATTGGTCTTCATATCTTTTAGTTATAGGTTCTATGGGTTCCTTGATAATATATTCATGTTCTAAAACCCTGGCATAAACCCTCAGTTCAAATTTAAATTTGAATTTGGTAGGATAAAATTTGTGGGAACATTTTAAATCTATTTTGGACTCAAGCCCAAATTTTATGTTAAGGCTTGGTCATGATTTTCAACACAACTAGACCTTAGCCTAAAATTATGCCTTGGTCCCTTTTGTTTTCCCTTATGTTTCCTATATCTTTAACATGGTCAAAGGTTATGTGGGTAGGGTCCTCTTTATTTTCTAACATGGTCCAATTTTATGCCAAGGGTCCCTTTAAATTTTCCTAGAAGGGTACCTTCATATTCTCTAGCATGGTCCCTTTAATTACATATTTAACCTAAAAATTTAATTCTAAGGTGCCATTTATGTTTATTAACATGAATGAGACCTTATTCTAATTGCCTTATCCAAAGTTTATTTCATCTTGGGTCCTAACTTAATTATCATGCACCTTGTAGGATCCAATAATTCACACTTCCTCATGCCTTTTGATCTAATGAAGCGAGGAAAATATCGACAAACTGAGCACTTAGACATTTAGACCAATCATGATCAAGCATATAGATCATGATTAATGGCTCATGATTCATCATATACTGAAGATCAGTTAGAATGAAGACACCATTAAAATGTAAAAGCCTCAAGAGGCTTGTGGAGTTGCCATGTGGCACTCTCACATTTGAAGATTAAAAGCAAAGGGTCCCGCATGTCAAAAGGGACTAATCATAATCAAGCTCCTAGATCAAAATAAAATGGATCTCACTTCATCATGGCCTTTGATCAGATGACACAAATTGACTCTAAGATCTTGGGAAGTCCTATATAGTTGCCACATGGCACTCTTGCATTAGAATGCAAGAATTTGATGAGCTTAAACTTGACATTCATCTTACCATCATTTGATGTCCATGAGGATGCATTTGATGCCCACGTGAACTTCAAATTTAAGCCCATCAAAACTAATAAATTCAAAAGCCTATATTTGATGTTCTCATGACCATCATTTGACATCCACAAGGACATATTTGACATCCATGAGGCCATCAAATTTAAGCTAATGGATGGTTTTTCTCAAGACCAAGATATACTCCAAAATATTGTTTAAAAGATCATAAATTTCATTAAATAATAAATAAACCCCTTAGAGGATGTTTAAACACTTGATATATTTGAACTAAAAATATTGAAATGATCTCATAGTCTAATATATATGCATCAATGAAGTTAGTCCAATTTTATATCCTAAGTTCACCATTGCATTCATTTTAATGGCATGAACCTTAGGCTAGAGACTTATACTCAGTCTTATTTTAAAAGGGTATTTGTGACATAAAACATATCCCAAATTCTTTTTAACCAAAGATTTTATTGTGTTTATTAATACAATAAAACCTTATGTCAAAATCTAGCATTTTGGTCCTTATATCACTTTAACCCATTTGGACATATTCTAAGAGCTTAACATAAGTATTTTAGTCTAAAGTATGCATTTTTTTATTAAATACAACATAAACCTTGTCTTAAAATATTTAGCTTGGTCTCCTTTGTATAAATCCTTTAAAACTTAGCATAAAATTATTTATCCTAAGTCTGTTCATGTTTATTAATATGAAATAGACTTAGGTAAAAGCATTTTACCCTAAGTTATTATATGGCTATACACTAACTAAAGCTCATGCATCTTGCAGGATCTAATAGCTCATGCTTCATCATAGTGAATGATTCAATGGCATGAAATCATTGATTATTTTTTAATGGAGCTTCAAGAGACCATGAGTTTGACACATGGAGGAAGTGCATTCAGTATGTGACTAATAAAGGTGTTAAAGCTCAAAAAACCTATGGAGGTGACAAGTGACACAAACACGAGGCTTGGTACCAGAAAGGACCATCGACAAGAAATGGCCTAGATCATAATCAATGACCCATGCTAATTTAAATATCTTGATCCAACAGTGTAAAACAAAAGGCATTTTTTAAATGCCAATGACTAGTGCTTCAAAGTCATTTATGAAAAATGTCATGAAAGGTTCTAAATAGATGCTAGATAAGCACCACACAAGCACAATATGACAAAATATGAGATCTTGTGTGTTAAAAAATGAAAATGTATAAAGGTAAATGTCTAAATCATGTATGAGCCAAAATCCAAATGATCTACCACCATTAAGACTTTAAAACCCTAAAAATTTCATAAAATGCCTTAAGTGGATTAATATTGATTACAATGAGTTTAAGAGTTTAATTATGTTTTGAGAATGAAAGAGATAACTAAAAACCATTTTCAATCTAGTTGTGAATAATTTGAAAGTATAAATAAGCAATGATAGCTCAAAGACAACATACAGGGATGACATAGAGCTATATTTGTCTATGGACAATGAAGGGAGGGTTTTCAAGGATACAGACCTAGACATTGCTAAATTAAACACTAGCAATAAGAACTAGTTTGAGATTTTTTGGATCATTGAAGAGATGTAGGCTATCACCAAATATGAATAAAAGATGACTATTGCATCTAGGAGGTATTATGACCTAGTTGCAATCTAGATGGCCAATCTTCACCATGTTGTCACTAAACTAGAGGTAATCCACTATATTAACATCCTTGCTTTTATTTTTGAGGATCATCGGATTGAATAGGGATGGATTATCCATGAAAGATATTTAAAAGAGTATCATTCATTTCCCCATTGGCATTTGAAAGTTACTATAATCTCATAAAACCCCAAGTGAATTTTCCCACTATTAAGGAATAAATCAGGAAGAATTATCTTGACACCATCCTTAGACCATGGTTGCTCCAAAGGAGTCATGTGATCCATGAACCTATTGGAAACATCATAATTTACCAATTTAGAGATGCAATTAAGGTAATTATGACCCTATTAAATAGAATCTATTTAGCCCCCTCAACCACATTTATCAGCAAGAATTGGGTATCCCATTTCTACTTTATCATAGAAATATGGCTCACTACTCCAATTGAGGAGATGATCAACATAAACCAATAAATGCAATTCATAGCCATTAGGAAGAATAACAACACCCAAATTTTCATGATATCTAATTTGTTTAATGCCTTACTAGCCTCCACCTAGATCCTTTATATCAAAAACTGGTCACCAGAGGGTAGGTTTACAGTCTCTCATTACTATTCTAAGATACACATATTAAAGTATAGGCATAACATGAAATTTATTTGTGATTATATCTACCTAGATTTAGTAGAATCCATTATAGGGATTCTTATGCCTAGGGTAATCCCTCTATCCAAGAAATATATGGAGCTTATGAGAGACACGCGATTATATCTAGATTGTATAGTGATCAGGATTAAGGGGATTATGATCCAAACCTATAGATTACCTATCCATGTCCCAATAAATCTAGAAAAATAAGAGATTGCATACCAAATTTTTACTGGTGATGATAGATTATGTGAAGATAAGAGGAAGGGTATCCTCCATCCCTTTCCTATAACCATTAGAATAAATATGCTACAAAATTGGGATAAAATGAGTATTATGGCTAGGCATAGGGACTATTTCAGATTGTATCTTGATGAGCTAAATATGTGGGACCCAAAAGGCATAGTCTCCACATACTTGAAATCTAGGTAGTTTCCAAAACTATTGTATGTGCACCAACTCAGTGTCCATGACACCATTTATGTTAGAGTAAACACTTTTGAAGAAATATTATCTAGACTCAAGGGACATGACATTAAACATGAGCACATATTGTATAGTGAAGAAAATCCCCTAGGGAACATATGGAAAATGCATCCCATTTAATACCATTTATTTCTTGGACATTCTAGACCACCTTGAGAGAAACCCCAAGTAGATAGGTAGTATCCCTAAGCACAGATTATGTAAGGTCCTAGTAAAAAAATTTAGAAGAGAGACCTTATGAGGGCCCATCATCCTTAGTCCCTATTGATAGACTTGCATCACTAGTGGAATAATTGGACATGATTGTCTTAGTTTTGAATAAAATAGTAGAGGATGTCCTTAAAGTCCTTATTAAGGAATATGGCATTGATAAAGAAGAGGAACATGCTGAGGAGGTACAAGCCAAGGTAGAGGAGGCTAAGAAAGATAAAGGAAAAGAGGTTTCTTTGGATTTAGTTCCAATAACTCCCATACATAAGAGAAAATAAAAATATCCTTGGTCCTAGTTGGGTCAAAGAGGCTAAAGTTGACTTTTACTCAGCCCATAAGTGAAATCTACTTATTCAGTGATTCATACCCTATTTATAGACCAATCATCCTAGATTGGTTCATCTATGGTAAATTGCAAAAAATTACCACTTTGTCTCATTCTTGGGCCTTAACCAAAACTATTAACATTGATGTACATGATGACATCAAACCTTAGATAAAGGCCTTAATGAAAAAGGAATAATAAATAAGTCTAATGACCAATATAGGATCAAAAAACAAACAAATGGATGCTCTAGGAGAATCAAATATGACAAGGATAGAGGTTGAAAAACCTCCAAAATATATAGTCATATACTACTATGTAATTTGATTCAGAGATAGCTAGATTAGATAGGGTCACAAAAATAATAGCCATGGTGGGGATTTCAGAGTTCACATTCTTGAAGGTTAAACCCAATATAGGTTTAACTATAATTGGAATGTAGTATCCTAATGAACTACTCATCCATGAAGAGGATATTTATAACCTAACAAGGGCTCACTCAACCCAATTTAGAGTAGGCATCATGGAAATGAAATAAAGAATTCATAATTTGGATAAGGAAAAGGATAACTTAGAGACCGAATATATATTATCAGTGCCTAAGGCTATAGTAAATATGTTTGAATAATATTTTTTTGATATGTTTGATTCCTTAAAATAAATGAAGCTAAGGCAATATGCATTGAGCTAGTAGAGTGAGGTGACTAAAGGATTGATAATAGAATGGAAAGATGTAGACACCACAATAAGATATATTATAAACATACTGATTAGGAATAGAATTATTAAGTTTAAAACCATTAGCTTGGCCCACCTAAATGCTATATTAAGGATAATGGTAGATAAGATATACATCTTAAGTACTTGGTCAAAGACCCTAGATAGACTCCTAAAGGATGATGAAGAGTTGATTTTTAGGATTAAGAAACTTCCTTGTCACCATGATAGCTAACGCTACAAAGATTATATCCCTGGGAATTATTGATGATGTAAAATATAAACATAGATTCACCTTGGTGATGTAAGAAGTAAAGGGAAAAATCTAGGGTCAATTAGGTAGTGACAAAAATAGAATTTTGGGCATGATCTTCATTATTGAAGAAAATATTTTGGAAGTTAAGAGTATTAAATAAGCTATACAAAGGGATGATAGATATTTTTAAGATATAACTAACTAAGAAGATGTCTACCTTCTGAAGCTCGCTATGTATTTAGAGCTTGTCAAAGAAAAACATCAAAGGGATATGAAGCTTATACAATAAAAATAGGGGAACCCTTCGGTAATGGGCCCACTAATTAGTTAATATTCCTTTTTGTAAAAACATTTTAATATTTGAAATAGAAATATTCTTTTGTAAAGGCATATGTTATCATGTTAGCATATTTGCCTCTAGGTCAGTCTAGTTTTGAAAAGTAAGTGTATTATAGAACTTTCTAGAAAAGGATGGTTATCCTTATCTTTTGTAAATTTGTATATTATAAATTACTAGTATATTGCCTTATCTTTCTATAAAATACAATATTACGATCTTGTAAAGAGAGATAATTATAAGCAAATTTATATACTTTGAGAAATTAATACTATCAAGGAATTATGTGAAGATTATCTAAATTTGATGTGTCAATTGTTAATGTGGCTTTCTCTTAATTATTGGTTTTAAAGCTTGAATTTGAATAGTTTCATGAATTCTAAATTTTCATTTGTGATATAGGGTTGCTAATTTGTGATTATTCTAGATTAGTTAAAGGATCTTGATTTTTCTTCACTTCATTTGTTTTGTATTTAGATGTTTTAATGTTATTTGAGTTTGGTAACAAATCTTTAAAATAAAATATAATTATTATTTGTATAATTTCATATTATCCTTAGAAATTTTCTTGGTGTATGGTGAGATCTAAGTTTATGTTGTTTGCATCATAAACTCATTAAAATTAGGCTCAATTATAATTGAAAATCTATCATGATATTTGAGTTAAGGATCAATAATCACATATTTTATTTCTACCTTACCCTTCTCTTTTGATTTTTTAAAAACTAGATCACTTTAGTTTAGAATTCATTATAAATATCCATTTAGATTAGTATATAGTTTTAGCTTTGATCACAACTCACTATTATTATTAGTATATATACTTATAATTTACTAAGAACTAGATCGTGATGGCTCCCAACCATCAATTAATATAAATTTTTTAGAATAGATAAACATTGCTTTACTACTACTTCACCACAAGTAATATAAGTTACCAAAACCTGTTACTCATGCTTTAAATTCCCTAAATTCTAAAATTAATAGTGTTCTTTGAACACTAAGGACACCCTTTTGGTACATATAGAGGCATAAACAAGTCCCCATTGGCACTAGAAAGAGGGCCTTTCTTTGTAAATTGGTTGAATCTTTGCTTATCTTAGTGTGTTTTGGTCTAAGACTGATGTTATCTTTACACTTTTGAGTAATTATTTGCTTATAAGTGTAAATATCATTTATATTTGTGGTATGTAACATATATTTGTGCTTCATTTAGATAAATATCAAAGTTATTTGAGGTGGATGCTTAGTTTTGGTAAAGATATCTTAACATTTGAAAAATTATAGTATTTGAGGTTAGAATAGCTTGATTTGATCAAAGTTTGGCATATGTTTCATATATATGAGTTTATTTGAGTGTATAATTATAAAGATAGACCATATTTACATAATTAAACACATCTTTGATCTATCTTAGTCAATAATTGACATCCTTTACTATTCTTTACACAATATTTAAAAAATGAGCTTAATGTGCACGTTTAATCCTTATTCCTTATAAAGATTAACTTGATACATCATATTTAAAATAGGATCTTAAATCTTCAAGCTATAATTGCCAAAGATATGACCAAGATCACATTCAGAGATAATGGATCCTTTTCTTGAACTTGAAGTCCATTGGAAAACTAGGTAAGACAAAGTTAGGCACAAACATTCTAAATTTTTGACAACCTCACCTCTTCAAGGTACCTTTTCCTTCAACCTTCAACCATGTGTGGAGTAGTTGGGATACTCTTCAATAAATGTTCTAGGTGTGGTACATGATCTCCCACATAACCCTAAAAAATACTTGCCACCATTTATTCTAATTGGTATTATAACTACTAAAGAGTATATTAATTCTTTTAAAACTAATTTATGGTTGATAATGTTGTGAATGAAGAAATAACATGTAGGATGTTCCCATTTACTTTTAAATATGTTTTCTATGAATGGTTTTTGAATATGCTTAAAAATTATATTACTAGTTGGGATGGTTTTACTAATGTTTTCATAGACCAGTTTGGTAAAATTATTAGTCCATATGTCATATACCACTAGTTCACCACCACCAAGAGGGATGCAAGAAAGTCCATAATGTCCTTTTATGATATATTATATAAAATGTATCACAAGACCATAAAACCTTATAAACCTGATGATTTTCTAGCTCTAGAAATCTATAAGGATGTAATAGATCTCATGACCTATATATTTTTGAAAAGATCTATTCTATCTATAACTTCATTACCCAGGGCTTGTTTTGAAGCAATGATCATCAATGATAAAATGTAACCCCAGGGAAAAATGGCCTACTTTGTCCCAAATATCAACTAAAATATTCCTATTCTAAACATATTCCCCAAAAATAACTAGAATATTCCAAACTTGAACCAACTCCCAAATCTAAATCAATTGCCCTTGAGTCATGTTGCTCCCAATCATAACTTAGGATTCTTAAGTCATCCTACTAATGGGTTCAATGAAAATGATCAAAGATATTTAGTACCATCTACTAGTACTAAAAATAACCTGGTGTACAATTCTAAAACTCTAAAGAATGAGAATGAGTCTATCTTTAAAATGGTCTAAAAGTTAAACATTGATCTCCTTCAGCTACAAAAACAAGTTGGCAATACTAGAGAAGGCTCTAGTAGGAATTTCTCATTAGAAGGTTTAATAAGCCAAGTAATAGGTTTTATAATGATATTTTCCATAATAATAATGCTAATGAACCATATTCTAGTAATATAACCATGGATATTAATCTCACTAACATTGCTTTCCTCATTATTGTAGAGTGCACTATACAACCAAGCATGGTGAGATTGACTGCATTGAGTTTTGTAAAGATTTTGAGTCTTTCCAAGAAGAGTTGGAAAAATTTGAATTGGTACCTAGCATATATAGTGGTGAAATCACATCAAGATCAAAATAATTTGATCAAGTCAATATGGTGGAGACATTTGATTTCCATTTTAAAGAGGACAATGAACCTGATGATGTCCCTGAGGAGATGCAAGCCTTCCAAAAATTCTTAAATAAGACTTATCCTTTGAGGAATATATATTTTAATTATCCCTTAGCTATCTCAAGGCCTCTAAATAACTTTTGAACTCCCCCAGGCACTTCTTCAAGAAATGATCTAGAACCAACTAAAGGGAGTACCTCTAAGCCTAATGTTGATGTTCCTAGTTCTTCAAACAAGATAGGTTATAATATTGTTGAAGACATGAATAAGATAAAATATAGCATCACATTACATGAATTGATAGATTATAAAATAAAGGGACCTCTTACTAGAATCATTGTCAAAGAAATCTAACAAACCACCCAAGGATGACAATGCTAATATGGCCGTACACAAAGTTAAGGTAGAATATCCTCCTTTCCTACTCATAGTCAGGATGTTTGGTAAGAATTTGTATAATTATTTATTATATTATAGTTCATCTACCAATATCATGCCAGTAAGTATTTGTAAATAACTTGGCTTGACCCCTATTAAGTCTAATAGAGTTGTTATTCAATTAGACAAATCTAGAGTCAAGGTAATTAGGGAATTATTAAATGTTCATATACAATTAGCCTCTGAACTTAGAGTACAATAGTTTATTGATATCCATGTTATTGACATTCCTAATTTATTTGGAATCTTTTTAAGCATGGAATGGACCAAAGCTCTAAATGGCTACATGTTTATGGATTGTTCACACTTGTGGTTACCTTGGAAAGGAGTTCCAAACTAGATCAAGGTTGAGAAGGAGCTAAGGATGAAAAATCTGATCACTACATACAATGCTATAAATGAGAGGGTCAACATAATTGACTTAAAATTATGGTTTTTTACCCTAGATACTATAAAGGTATGTGATCCCAAAAATACTCATGTTATTCCTGGGCTGTGGAAGCTACATTTTGATGGTGATAGGTGTAAGGTTAGATCTAGGGTTGGTATTATCCTTACTGACCCTACCAATAAGAAATATCATGAATCCTATAGGCTTCAATTCCCTTATACTAAAAATATTTTTAAATATAATGACTTTATCCTAGGTTTGTAATTTTCTATAAAAAAACAAGGTCAAAGAATTACTAGTCTATGGTGACTCAGAACTAGTGGTCAACCAAGAGAGAATTAAATATCAATGCAAACTCTCATACCTCAAGAGGTATGAGTTCAAGGTCTAGGATCTAATTGAGTCTTCTGACGCTTTTAACATTGTGTCCATCCCTAGAGAATAAAACCAAGCTACTGATGAGTTGGCATCAGCTACATCCAATCTCATGCCCAACCAAGACTCCCCCAACTTTAGTATTAAGCTTATGCCTTGTCCTTTGGTCCTATATAATGTAAATAATTTTCAATTATTTAGTGATGATCAATATATATTATATTTCATGACTAATTATAGAGAATTTGAGGCTCATATTATTGATGAGATTGATGAAAATGCACTTAGGGAGGACAAATTTGATGGTAAAGTCATTTAGTTAAATGACAGTAAAATTCCCTAAGACATGATTGCATTAGGTAGACTATTTGACTAAGACAAATTGGTTGAGGTCTCAAAGGTTACTAAGGCAAGTGGTAAGGACTAAAATGTAGGAGATCTTGGCTCCCAAGATCAACCCTAGCTAGTTAATGTAGGAAAAGCCTACACTAATATTAAGAATAAGAAGGCTAAAGAGTTACTAACCAAGTATAAGGATGTAATATCTTGGTCCTATGATGACTTAAATATATTTTTTCCAAGATTCATCACCCATAATATACCCCTTAAATAAAGTTGTAAGCCTTTTAGACAAAAGCAAAGATCTGTGAACCCTATCCTAGAACCAATGATCTTTTAAGAGGTTAAGAGATTACTAGATGCCAGAATTATGTTTCCCATTATGAATTATACCTAGGTGTCTAATTTGGTGCCAATAAAAAAGAATAATGGTGATATTAGGATATGCATTATCTTTAGGAATTTGAAAAAAGCATCTAAAAAGTATAACTATCATCTTCCCTCTCTAGACCAAGTGATACAAGTTATTTTAGGTTCAACTATGATATCTTTCATTGATGGATTTTTAGGTTATAACCAAGTATTGGTTGACAAGGAAGATAGAATGAAAATATCCTTCACAATCAAATGGAATACCTTAGCCTAAAAGATAATGCCTTTTGGATTAATCAATGTAGGAGATACTTTTCAAAGGGCCATGGACCATGCCTACCAAGGTCTGATTAGTAAGTGTATCATTATATATATGGATAATCTAATTATTTTTTCTAAAAATAGGAAATATCACTTTATGAATTTACAATAAGTCTTTAAGAGATGTAGAAGGTATGGAATCTCCTTAAATCCCAAGAAAAGTATCTTTTATGTTACTGAAGGCAAATTTTTGGGCCATGTAGTAACTAAATATGTGATCTATATATATCTTAAAAGGGTGGAGGATATATCTAGGATAGAACCTCTAAATATTAGGAAAGATCTAAAATCATTCTTTGGTAAGATAAACTTTGTAAGAGAGTTCATTTTTAGCTTTGCAGAGATTTTCAAGCCATTGAGTGACATGCTAGAGAAGGATGCCAAGGTCTCATGGAATGGAGAATCCATAAAAGCATTCAATGACATCAAATAATCAATTATATAAGCTCCATTAATAATAAGTCATAAATTTTCAAAGGAATTTTATGTCTATTCTTTTACATCTGACCATACTATGGCTACAATTTTAACTTATAAGGTTAGTATATATGATCACCCAATAGCTTTCATGAGTAATAACTTTAAGAATCATGAATTAAAATATTCATTGATTGATAAATAATCATATAAATTAGTTAAATTAGTGAAGAAATTTAGGCTTTATATCCTTAGAAATAAGGTGTATGCTATTCTACTTGAGCCTGCCACAAAACTTATGCTGAGCCAAAATGATTTGGGAGAACATAGAGGTAAATGTATGTTAGTTTTGTATAAATATGATAGAAATGAAAACAAAAAAACTATTAAGGTACCTTGGATTGATCCAAATAATTGATAATACCATCCCTAGGTTAAGCATTATGAAATTTGATCAATATAATTTTCAAGCTAGTGAGTGATATGACTCTATCATACATTTATTGATTACTAGTACCTATCCTATAAGACTGACAAGGGAACAAAAGAGGAATCTAAGGCTTAAGTTATCCCATTATCTGATCAAATATGGGGTCTTATACAAAAATAAATTTTAAGGGGTTTACTTAAGGTGTGTCTAAAAATAATATGACCAAATCATGAGAACCTTCCATGAGAAGTTTGGTAATGGACACCCATTTAGGAAGACTCATCACACAAGATTCTCAAATTTGGCTACTATTGCCTAAATATTTTCAAATATGCTCACAATCACGTGAGGGAATGTCACTCTTGACAAATATTTAACACAAAATATCCTAAGGTAATAATGCCTTTACAACCAATCATGGTTGATAAACCCTTTGCACAATGGGGGTTGGACTTTATAGGGGTAATCATCCCCAGTTCATTTGAAGGTCACAAATTCATCTTGATTAACACTAATTAATGCACAAGGTGGGATAAATATATATCCATCAAATAATGTAGAAATGAGGAAGTGATCAATTTATTGGAGGAAAAAAATTGTACTAAATTTGAAACTCTAGTCTCTTTAGTGTGTGATAACAGATCTACATTTACATCCATAGAGATGACTAAATGCATGTATTATATTGTCATTTGTCTTAAATTTTCATCCAACCATTATCCCCAAGTAAATGGAGTGTCTTAGTCAACCAAATATAACATAATGAAGGAAATCAAGAAGTCTATTATAGATAAGCCTAGGACTTAACATAAGCTTCTTAAATATGCACTATGGGTAGATAGGATAAAGATCAAGCAAGCTCTAAAGGCATCACCATTTATTTTGGTGTATAGCTAAGATCCTATCTTCCCTATCACTCTCAAATTTCCTACATATAAATTCATGAAAGAATACATAGAATAAATCTAGGAGCTTGCAAATACATGATTTCTAGACATCATTCAGATGGAGGATACAAGGGAGAAATCATTTCTTAATTTTAGAAAACATTAGACCATAATAAAAAGGTGGTTTGATAAAATAACAAATATTAAGGTGTTTATACAAGGAGATATAGTTCTCCTTTGGGACAAAGAATCTGATCCTAAAGGCAAGCATGAAAAATTCACACTTTTGTGGATTGGCCCATATCAGATTGCAGACACATTGGGAAACAATACCTACAAGCTCAATGATCTAAAAAGAGTAGAGTTCAAATTACCCACCAATGGGTAATACCTCAAGCATCACTTTTATATTTCTCCTCCTATAGTCTTTATAGATTGAAATGTAATATGGTTAGGCTTAGTGTAGGTAGGATAGTTAGTTTCTTTTAGTTCTTTCTTTAATGTCCCTTCTTTGTATATAAGCATGTATATATTTGTTTGTTCCCTTTTATTTATTTCTTTGTTGATTTTTTTGTGTGTTTAATTTAGTTTCCTTATTCCTTGTCTCCAATAAGTCCTTTTAGACAAACTTGAGCTCAAATTTTATTTAGCTTTCTTGAAATTCTAAAGTTCAAGAATTTAGGTATAAACCTAATACATATGTTGACCAAGGTTCTAAAATGTGAGCCTAATGTTATTATTTGAAGAAAATAGTGAAGACTAATTGAAGAGGAAAACTATTCCATGAGAACTTAAGCATTGTCTTGAAATTAATTTGGTTTTAATAAGATTTTCACTTATAGGATCAAAGCTTAATCTATTGAAACAAATCCATGCTTACACTTAGCAAACATCCTTGCCTAGGATAATGGTTGAAACCATAGGTGATTATATAAAGATAAAACATCTAACCAAATCCTTAAACCTAAATACCTTAGTTTCCAACCTTTTTAAAAGCATAAAATATCTTAAAATATGAAAAATAATAATGCAATGCAAAATCAAAAGCTTTTCATGCATAGGTAATTATGTTAATCTCCATAGGGGCTATGGATGCTTGGATAGTAATGAAGCAAGGCCATGGGTGGAGCTAAAGGAATCTCTATCAGGGCTATGGATGCCTGGCTAGCAACAAGTAAATTCCCAACCCTTCCCTAAACAAGAAGCATGGATCTTAATGAATATATAAACATGCTCCAAGTCAATGTTAATTATTAAGGATATGAAACATGGAAGTTGTCTCTTGATTCCTATGACAAATAGTAATTAGAATCAAAACACACACATAACATGGCTATATCTTAATATTTGATCCTAATTCTATAAGTGAAAGGTTTTTTTAACCATAAAATGATCTAGATGATGGTATTGATCAAGTAGAGTGGATGGCTTAGTTATTTGTTTGAACTAGGGTGTTTATGTTTTAACATATTTATATGTTTCCCCTAGAAGTTACCATTTGGTAAGGTCAACATGCTCCCATTTTTTTTTAAAATTGGAACCCTTGATATATTTTGAATATTAACCCTAAAATCATGACCTATTTTGAACATTATTAGAATTTTAAGATCATCCACTTTAATGAAGTTGGTTTACTAATTTATGGTTTTCTATGAACTTGCCTAATGTTGCTAATAATCAGTCTCCATATATTTTATTTGTAGGTTCCATGGGGTCCTTGATGATAGATTCATGTTATAAAACCTTGGCATAAACTCTTAGTTCAAATTTAAATTTGAACTTGGTGAGATAAAATGGGTGGGAACATTTTAAATCTATTTTGGACTCAAGCCCAAATTTTATGTTAAGGCTTTGTCATGTTTTTCATCACAACCAGACCTTAGCCTAAAATTATGCCTTAGTCCCTTTTATTTTTCCCCTATGTTTCCTATATCTCTAATTTGGTCTAAGTTTATGTGGGTAGGGTCCTCTTTATTTTATAACATGGTCCAGTTTTATGCCAAGGGTCCCTTTTAATTTTTCTAGCAATGTCCCTTCGTATTATTTAGCATGGTCCCTTTAATTACCTACTTAGCCTAAAGCCTAAATTATAAGGCCCCATTCATGTTTATTAACATGAATTAGAATTTATTCTAAATGACTTAGCCTAAATTTATTTCATCTTAGGTCCTAAATTATTGTGCATCTTGCAGGATCTAACAATTCATGCTTTCTTGTGCTTTTTGATCCAACGGAGTGAGGAAAAGCTTGAAACAATGAGCACTTAACCTTTGGATCAATAATGTTTAAAAATTTGGATCATGATCAATGGATTTTGCTTCATCATGGACCAAATATTGGATAGATTGAAGACACCATTAAAAAGTTAGGCTCATGAGGCCCATAAAGATGTCACATGGCACTACTACATTCAAAGATTAAAAGCAAAGGGTCCCACATGTCAAAAGTGACCAATCATATGAAAGTTCATAGATCATGATCAAATATCTCTCTCTTCATCATGAATTTTGATCAGATGATGCAAATTGATTTTGAGATCCTAAGAAGCCTTATAGAGTCATCATGTAGCACTCTCACATTGAAATACAAGAATTTGATGAGATTAGACACGATGTTCATGTGACCATCATTTGACATCCATGAGGATGTATTTGATGCTTATGTAACCATAAAATTTAATCCCATAAAAACTAAAAACAACATGATCCTAAATTTGACATTCTCATGACCATCATTTGACATTCATGATGATGTATTTGACGTTTGTGAGGCTATCAAATTTAAGCTAATGGATGGTTTTGCTCAAGACCAATATATACTCCAAATTATTGTTTAAAATCTCATAGTTACATTAAAAACTAATGGAACCCCTCAAAGGATGTTCAAACACTTGATATTTTTGAACTATAAATATTAAAATGATCTCATAGTCTAATATATATGCAGGAATGAAGTTAGTTCAAGTCTATATCATAAAGTCCCCATTACATTTGTTATAATGTTGTGGACCTTAGGCTAGAGACTTATAATAAGTATTATTTTAAAGGGTTTTTTTTGAAATAAAATTTATCCTGTATTCTTTTTAAATGAAGATTTTATTGTGTTTATTAATACAATTAAACTCCATGTCAAAATCTAGCATTTTGGTCCTTTTATCACTTTGACCCCTTTGGACATATTGTAAGAGTTTAACATAAGTATTTTAGTCCAAATTATACATTGTGTTTATTAAATACAACATAACCTTGGCTTAAAATATTTAGCTTAGTACCCTTTGTATAAATCCTTAATAAATTAGCATAAAATGCTTTAGCCTAAGTCCATTAATGTTTATTAATATGCAATAGACTTAGGTAAAAGAATTTTACCCTAAGTTATTTTATGGCTATGCATTGATTGAATCTCATGCATCTTGCAATATTTGATGGCTATTACTTCATAATGATAGATGATCCAATGGTACAAAATCATCGAAGACTTTTCAATGGATCTTTGAGAGAATGTAGGCTTGACATGTAGAGGAAGCACATTCAATATGTAACTAACAAAGATGCTAGAGCTTAGAAAGCCCATGGAGGTGCAAAGTGGCACAACCATGAGGTTTGGTACCAAATAGGACTAATGACAATAAATGTCATGGATCACAATAAATTTCCCATACTAATTCAAATATATTGATCCAATAATATAAAACAAAGGGCATTTTTTAAATGCTAATGACTAGTGCTTCAAAGGCATTGATGAAAAATGCCATGAAAAGTTCTAGATAGATGCTAGATAAGCACCACGCAAGCACAATATGAAAAAATAGGAGATATTGTGTGCTTAAAAATGAAAATTTATAAAGGATAAAGTCTAAATCATATCTGAAGCATGTATGAGCCAAACTATAAATGAGCTACCACCATTAAGGCTTCAAAACCCTAAAACTTGCATAAAAGGCCTTAAGTGGACTCAAAGTGATTATAGTGAGTTTAATTGTGTTTTGATCATGAAAAATATAACCAAAGACCATTTAAAATCTAGTTATGAACAATTTAAAAGTATAGAGAAGCCATGGCATCTCAAAGGCAATAATATAGGGATGAAGTAGAGTTGTTTTCGTCTAAGAACAATGAAGGGAGGGTTTTCAAGGATACAAACCTAGATGTTACTACATTGGAAACTATTAATAAGAATTGGTCTAAGAGTTTTTAGCTATTGAGGAGATGTATGCTATCACCAAAGAGGAATAGAAGATTATTATTATGATGACTAGGAGGTAGTATGACCTAGTTGTAGTCTAAATGGCTAGTCTTCATCATGCGACCACCAAACTAGAGGGAATCCACTATATTGACATCCTTGTTCCTATTTTATATGATTTTAGGATTGAATAGGTTAGGATTATCCATGAAATTAACTTTAAAAGAGTATCATTCATTTCCTCATTAACCTTTGAAAGTTACTATAAGCTCCCAAAACCCCAAGTGGACTTAACCACTATTAAGGAATGGACTGAAAAGAATGATATTGACACTATCCTTAGGCCATGGTTTTTACCAGGGAGTCATGTGATCCAAGACCCTATTAGTAACACCCCAATTGCCCAATTTAGAGAGGGAAATAGGGTAATTATGACCCTATTAAATAGAATCTCTCGATCCCCCTCAACCACATTTATCAACAAGAATTGGGTATCTTATGTCTACTTTATGGTAGAAAAATGGCTCACTCCTCCAATTGGGGAGATGATCAACATATACCAAGAAAGGCAATTGATATCCATTAGGAATAAGACTATCACCCAATATTTCATGATCTCATATATATTATATGCCTTAATAGCCTCCACCTAGATCCCCTATATAAAAAATTGTTCACCAGAGGGTAGGTTTACAGTCTCTCATCGCTATTCTAAGATACACATATTCAAGTATAGGCATAACATGAAATTCATTTGTGATTGTGTCTAATAAACTTTAATAGAATCCATTATAAGGATTCCCATGCCTAGGATAAGCCCTATAGCTAAGAAATATGTGGAGCTCATGGGAGACATTGGTTATATCTAGATTATATAGTGATCAAGATTGAGAGGATTATGATCCAACCCTACAGATTGCCTATCCATGTCCCAATCAAGTTGGTAGATTAAGATATTTCATACCAAATTCTTAATACATGGATAGAGTATGTAAAGATAAGAGGAAGGGTACCCTTCATCCCTTTCCTATAACCATTGGTAAAACTATGTTATAGAATTGGGATCAAGTTAGTATTATGGCCAAGCATAGGGACTATTTTAGATTGTAGATTGATGAGTTAAAGATGTGGAGCCCAAAAGGGATAGTCTACACACACTTGAAATCTAGGTAGTTACCCAAACTAGTGTATGTGCACCAACTTAGTGTCCATAACACCATTTATGTTAGATCAAAAACTTTTGAATAAATATTGGCTAGACCCAAGGGAAATAACATTAAACTTGAGCACAAATTGTATAGGGAAGAAAATACACTAAGGAACATATGGAAAATGCATCCCCTTCAATACCAATTTTTGCCTAGACTTTCTAGGCCACCTCAAGAGAAACCCCAAGTAGAGAAGAAGCATCCCTAAGTATACATGACATAAGGTCTTGGTAAATAAAATATGGAAGAGAGACCTAGTGAGGGCCCATCATCCTCAATCATTATTGATATACCTACATCCCTATTAGAATATTTGGGCATGATTACCTTGGGGTTGGATGAAATAATAAAGGATGCCCTCAAAGTCCTTACTGAGGCAGATGGCACTAATGAAGAAGAAGAACATGTTGAGGAGGAACAAGCCTATGCATAAGAGGTTGAGAGGGATAAAATAAAATAGGTTTCTTTGGATTTATTTCCAGTGGCTCCCCCATAAAAAATAAAATTATAATTAGCCTTGGTCCTAATTAGGTCAAAGAGGCCAAAGTTGATTTTCACTCAGCTCAAAAGTGAAATCAACTTATTCAGTGAGGAATACCCTATTCATGGAGCAATCATCCTAGATTGGCTCATCTATGGTAAAATCTAGAAGATTTTAACTTTGTCTCATTATTTGGCCTTGACCCAAAATTTTGACATTGATGTACATGATGACATCAATCCTTGGATAAAGACCTTGATGAGAGAAGAAGAAGAAATAAGGCTAGTGATCACTGTAGGGCCAGAAAGAAAATAAATGGATGCTCTAGGAGCATTAAGAAGTATAAGGATAAAGGTCCTAAAACCTCCAAAATACATAGAGTCATCTATTACTATGTATTTCAATCCAAAGATAGATGGATTAGAGAGGGTCACAATAATAAAATATATGGTAGGGACTAAAGAGTTCACATTCTAAAAGTTTTAACCCTTTACAATTTTAACTCTAGTTGGAGGGAAGTATCCTGGTGAATTACGCATCCATAAAGAGGATATTGAGAGACTAATAGAGGCTCACTCAACCTAAGTTAGAGCAGGCATTAGGGGAATGAAACAAAGAATACATAATTTGGAAAAGGAAAAGGAGAACATGGAGACCCATGCTATATTATTAGTTCTTGAATCTATAATAAATATGTTTGAAGCATCCTTTTTTGATATGTTTAAATCTTTAAAATTGATGAAGCTAAGTCAATATGCATTGAGCTAGCAAAGTGAGGTGGCTAAAGGATTGATAATATAATGGCAAGATGTAGAGTCCAAAATAAGAGATCTTATTAGCATACTAATTAGGAATATAATTCCTAAGTTCAAAACCATTAGCTTGGCCCACCTAAATGCTATATTAGGGATAATGGTAGATAAGATCTAGGCTTAAGTACTTGGTTAAAAATCTTGGATAAAATCCTAAGGGATGATAAAGAGATAATTGACAAGATTAAACAACTCCTTAACACCATATTGGCTAACCCTAGAAAGACTGCAACCTTGTGAATTATTGATGATGCAGAATATAAGCATAGATTCACCTTGGTGATGTAGGAAGTTAAGGATAAAATCTAGGGTCAATAAGGTAGTGATAATAGTAGAATTTTGGGCATGATATTCACTTCTAAAGAAATAATTGTATAAATTAGGAGTATTAAATAAGCTATGGTAATGGATGATAGATATTTTGAATACTTATCTGACCAAGAATATTTCTACCTTCTGAAGCTAGTTGTGGATTTGGAGCTTGTCAAGGAACAACATCAAAGGGTTATGGAACTTCTATAATAAAAATAGGGGAACCCTTTGGAAATGGGCCTACCAATTAGTTAATATTCCTTTTTGTAAAAATATTATAATATTTGAAATAGGAACATTATTTTTTAAAGGAATATGTTAGTCTATTAGCATATTTACCTCTAAGTTAGTCTAGTTTTGAAAAGCAAGTGTATTCTAGAACTTTCTAAAAAAGGATAGTTATCCTTATCTTTTATACATTTGTATCTTATAACTGACTGATATACTACCTTATCTTTCTATATAAGGTAGTATTACCATCTTCTAAAGAGAGAATTTTGAGAAAATTTGTATACCTTAAGCAATTAATACTATCAAGAAATTATATGAAGATTGTCCAAATTTGATGTGTCAATTGTTAATGTGGCTTTCTCTTAATTGTTGGTTCTAAAGCTTGAATTTAAATAGTTTCATGAATTTTGAATTTGTATTTGTGATACAGGGTTACTAATTTGTGCTTATGCTATATTAGTTAAAGGATCTTGATTTTTATTTTCTTCATTTGTTCTATATTTAAATGTGTTAATCCTATTTAAGTTTGGTAACAAATATTTAAAGTAAAATCTAGTTCTTACTTGTATAATTTCATATTATCTTTAGAAATTTTCCTAGTGTATGGTGAGATCTAAGATTATGTTATTTTGCATCATATATTGGTTAAATGCAAGCTCAATTATAATTGAAACTCTATCATGATATTTGAGTTAAGGATCATCAATCACTTATTTTATTTCTTTCTTACCCTTCTCTTTTGCTTCTTTTTAAACTAGATCACGTTAGTTTAGACTTAATTATAAATATCCATTTAGATTAGTCTATAATTTTAGCTTTGATCACAATTCACTATTATTATTAGTAGAGATACTTACAATTTACAATTAACTAGACCTTGATGGCTCCCAACCATCAATTAATATAAATTTACAGATGTGTTTTTGCCTTAAACATTAGTAGAATTTATATTTTTTATCATTTTAATCACATATTCTTTTCTACCTTACCCTAATCATTCTTGGATCCAACCATGAATAAATTTAGGTTAGATCATTATGTAAATATCTGTCTTTCATTTAATTTTTGGGAAATAATTGGCAAAGATTGAAATAATTCATAAATATTAGCAAGAAGTAGTGTCACTGCATAACATCTACTATCCCTACAGTAGGGTCTGCTTGTTGACTTTATAAGTGGTGACCACATCTCTTCTAATTATGTTATTTCTAGTATTAATTGTGTTAAAAAATTAAACCCTGAGTCTTTTATGACTAGAAATTGAGTTTATTACTTTCCCCTTGTTTCTTAGTGACATAGGGAGCACAATATATGCATTAATAAGAATCTATCACTAAAAGGAGGGTCGTTATGCAATTACTTTCATGTTCTTTATAGAATTATAAAATATTTAATTAATATATGCATATATGTTTCAAAATATGCAAATATAGTTAAAAAAATCTAAGGATCTACATTATTTACATGAATTTTTACACTCTTTGAAAGAATATTTGCATTCTTTGAAAGATTTTATCAAAATTAGTTTTCATTTCTACAAATTTAGTAAATGATCTAGATCTTTACTAAAATTCATGCAAATATAGGTGAAATACCCTATCCTTTAGCCATATTATATATTAGTCTGATTATCTTTACAAAGTTTACTATAAATCTATTAGATAATTTAGATATTTATGCAAAGATCATTCTTTAATACATTGTTGATGTTGAATCTATGCATTTAACATATTAATTGATCTAATTCACTTGGATTTAAGTGAAGTTTGACATAAATTTGTTTTAAAATGTGTTTTAAAGGGATTAATCACTTTGGGATCATTAAATAAGGCATAAAAACACTTTGATTTATTGGTTTAACATTGACCTTTGCAGATTAATGTGCATGACTAACAATATTTATGTAGGTATCAAGAAATTTGAGGCTTCAAGGCTTAGATACTTAAATATCAAGGTAAAGCTACTTGATCTGAGGAATTTCTACTGATATTTTTAATATTCTCCACTTATGAGGTCATCTTTAGAGATACTTTACTCTTAGTACCCATCCTACATCATGGAATTTCCTAGGATTAGAACTAAGTCCTGATCTAAACCTAAGATCCCTTTAGCATCCTTTAAAACCCATAGGAAGGTGAGAGTAGATAGAGGTAGACATCAAAAGTACAAGACCCATCCAAATTCCCCATCTAACTAAAATCTAAAACCTCTCATGCCAATCATGGCATGGTTAGTTGGCTCATCCATCAATGTCCCTAGGCCCATGCATGATCTACCTAGGAATCTAGAAAAGTACCTACCTCTCTTTACCCCCACAAAGAGAGTGACCAATGAAGAGCACATGAAGTCATTTAAGGCATCTTTAACGATGCCCAACATGATTCATGAGGATATGGCCTATCACCTTTTTCCATTCCCTTTTAGGGATGAAACTTATGATTATTTCCTTAACTCACCCAAAGATTCCATCATGGGATAGGGTAAATTTAATGATACCTTTATTTCCCAATTTAGAAGGGTAGTTAGTTCAAGAGTTGTATACCAATAATTTACCACCCTGAAAAGGGACCCAAAAGAGCCAATCAAAATATTTAATCCTAGGTTCCAAAAGATGTACACCCTGATATCCCCACCATATGAGCCTACAAATGATTTAGCCTTAGAAATATATAAAAACACTTTGGATCCAATGACAACCATCTTTTTGAGGAGAGTTGTGGGTATTGACACATTGTCTTTAGCGTATGCTGAGGCTATAGATATTGATGAGTAAATAAACCAAAAAGGGATTCTTAAATTTTCCATACTAAACTTTGATCTAAATATGTCTTATCTAAACATCATCCCTAACATGAATCAAAACTAGTTTGCACTAAAATAATTACTAGTGCTCAACTAGTTGCCTTTGAGTCATACCGCACCTAACCAACAACTTGAATTATTCAACCAACCAAATTCTAGGTTGTATCCCTAAAATAATAACACAATGGTGAATTTAAATAAAACTAATGTCCAATATACCACCCAAATTAAGAACCCACAACTTCTAAAAGGAGAATAAACTCAATACAAAGGACTATCCAAAAACTCACTAATGATTTCTTAGATCTCAAGAAATAGATGGGAAATACTGGTGAGAGTTCTAAAAAACATTATAATTTATAAAGGTATAATAGACCTTTCAATAAGTATAACAACAATATTGAATCCCCTTTGAGTAAATTTCCTAAAGTCAACATTTGTGAGATGGCCTTGCCAAACTATTGTTGAGTGTTCAGTAATGCTAGACATAAAGAGCTAGATTATGTTGAGTTCTACCATGTATTTGAATCCATATAAAGACAAATAGAGGTATTTGAGATGAATCCAAATGATCAAAATAACGATAAAGGATTTGATAACTCCAATGATTCTTTTAGAGTACCTAAATCAATCCTCATGGTTGAGACTTATGACTTCCCTAGCTAAGATGAGATTGAACTCAAAGAAAATGTTGAGGAAATACATGCTTTATAGTAGTACCAAAAAAGAAACTAAACCTTTAAAATCAAATGTCGGAACCCACCCTTAACAACCTCCACTCCACCTAATAATATAGATACACCCATTTATAGTAGGATATAAAATAATCCTCCACACCCTAAAGGTAAGGAGAGTCATCTAGGAATAGAGACCCCTTGCACAACATCAAAAGGTGGATACAATATAGTGGAGGAGAATATTAAGGTAAATATAACATCTCACAAGCTCACACAAATCACCAAACAATGTGATTTATTATTGAAATCCTTTAATGAAAATCCTAGATCTAACAAGGCCAAACAATCTCATGCCAATATGGTAATATACAAGAGTAAGCATAAGGTTCCACCATTCCTTTTAACTGTTAAATTTTTTGGTAAAAATATCCATAATTGATTACTTAATTATGGTGATTCAACTAATATTATGCCTCTAGGAATTTGTGAAAAACTAGGGTTAAACCCAATTAAGTTTGAGAAGGTGGTGGTATAGTTGGATAAGTCAAGAGTGAAGGTAATAGGTGAATTATTATACATCCATATGAAACTAACTCATGAGCCTCAAACATAATAGTTCATCAACATTCAATTTATTGACATACCTAAAGCTTATGGGTTGCTACTTAGTCATGATTGGACTAAATCCTTGAATGGATACATCTCCACAAATTGCTCTCACATATGGATACCTTGGTGTGGGCTCCCCAATCAGATCTAAATTGATTGGGAACCCAAGATGAAATATATGTTCTAGAATACAATGCCAAGAATGAAAAATTAAACTACCAGTCCTCTGACCTAGATTTTTATAATCTGGAAACCACTAACATTATTGTAGGTGATAGCATGAAGGAAGAAAAAAAGTTCCTTAAACATTACATTTTGATGTTACACAAGCTAAATAAGGTTTAGGCATTGGGGCTATGATAATGAATCTTGAAGGAAGGTAATATTTATCTTCTTATATATTATGGTTCTCTTGCACTAATAATTTAGCAAAATATTGAGCTCTTATTTTAGGACTTCAATTTGTAATTAGACATAAGGCAAAGGAAATGTTAGTCTATGGTGATTTTGAATTGGTTATGAATCATATTATAAGCAGATATCAATTCAATATTTCTTATTTAAGAAAGTATAAATCTAGAGCTTGGGATTTAATTAAATAATTTGACTCATTCAATATTGTTTCCTTGCCTAGCTAACAAAACTAGTTGGTAGATGCTCTAGATTTGAAAGAACCAAACTTGATACCTATAGAGGCTTTGAATTTGAAGGAGTTCACTATGGATATAATTTCATGCCCCTCTATACCAAAAAACATTAATCACTTCCAATTTAATGATGATGACTAGTAGATAATTGACTTCTTGTATAATGTTGGATTATTCAAATCTCATATCATTGATGAACAAGATGAAATTTACAAAGAAAACTCAAAAGATAATGAATATGGAGTAATCTAGATTAAAGAGAATCAAATTATCAAGGGTGTGATCTCATTAGAAAGGATGTTTAAGCTAGATAGACAAGGAAATGAAACTAAACAACCTAAATTAAGTAGGAAGGACTAAAGTCAAGTTAACTTTGGAGGTCTTAGGGATGAACAAATTGTCAACATTGGTCTAGTTTACACTGATGAGGAATTACATAAAGTTGTTTCCCTCTTAGCCAATTTCAAGTATGTTATTGCATGTTCATATGATGACCTAAAGATATTTGAGACTAGTGTGATCACTCACACTATTCCACTAAAGAAAGCCTACAAACCTTTTAGGCAAAGGCTAGTAAATCCATTATTAAAACCATTAATTTATAAAGAAGTGAAGAAATTACTCGATGAAAGGATAATTTTTCCTATACAACACTCAACATGGGTTGCCAATCTTGTGATAGTCTGGAAGAAGAATGGAGAAATCAGACTTTGTGTTAATTTTCAAATTTTGAACAAATCTTCTAAGATGGATAATTACCCTTTGCCATATTTGGATGAAGTTATACAATTGGTAAGTGGATCTAGAATGATGTCATTCCTAGAAAGATTTTTAGGCTATAACTAAGTCCTAGTAAACAAGAGTGACATAATGAAGACTGTCTTCACTACTAAATGGGGAATGATTACCTTTAAACAAATTCCATTTAGACTAATCAATGTAAGAGAAAAAATTTAGTGAGTGATGGACTATGCATTCCATGGATTGATAGGTAAATGCATTATTATTTACATAGATGATATAAAATTAAGTTTTAAAAATAGGGAATATTACATGATCCATTTAAAACAAGTACTGGAGAAGTGTAGAAGGTATGGCATTTCCTTAAACCCCAAGAAAAGCATCTTTTGTGTGACTGAAGGTTAAATCTTGGGACAAGTAATCACCCAAGAAGGTATGACCATAAACCCTAATAGGATCAATGTAATTTCAAAGGTAGAAGCTCCCAATAGAAAAAAAAAGTTAAAATCTTTCTTTGTCAAAATTAATTTTGTGAGAAAATGTATTTTTATTTTTATGGAGATTGTGAGACCGCTCAATGCCATTCTAAAGAAAGATTCCAAGATAGAATGGATGACTGAAGGAAATAAGGCCTTTCAAGACATCAAGGATGCTATTGTTCAATCTCCTATCATGATAAGTCTTGATTTTAATAAATATTTATATCTATACTCTTTTGCTTCTAATCATACTATTGATGTTATCTTAACATAGAAATAAGATGACAAAGAGAACCACATAGCCTTCATGAGCACCAAATTTAAGAATACTGAGCTAAATTATCCTATTTTAGATAAGCATGCATACACACTAGTAAATGATGTCAAAAAATTTAGACACTACATGCTAAGGAACAAGAAATATGCCATAGTGTCTGATCTGACCATCAAATTGATGCTAGGATAGAATGAACTTGTGAAAAGAAGAGGGAAGTGGATGACTAAACTTTAATAATATGAATTAGAGATAAAATATACTAATTTAGTTAGGGGTCAAGGTCTTATCTATCTCATTGAAAACATCAATCCTCACATTAATATTATGTAGGTTGAGGTAGGTTAAATACCTAAAGGAAATTGGTACAAGGGCATTCTTCATTACTTGATGTATGGAGCATGTCCTTCACACCTAAAAAGGTAATATAAAATGGCCCTAAATCTAAGATCATCCTAATTTATGATCAAAATAGGATTCCTCTATAGAAATAACTATGAAGTAATTTATCTGAGGTGTGTTTCTAGAGCTCAAGCCATCGAGATAATAGACAAATTCCATGACAGATTGGGAAGTGGTCACCCTTCAATGTGTACCATAATACACAATAAATGAGGATTGATTATTATTGGCCAACCATTTTCAAAGATTTACATGCCCATGTGTGAACCTACCATCAATGTCAAGTATTAAATCAAAGAGAAGTAAAGGTATACATGCATTTATAACAAGTAATTAAAGCGTATCCATTTACAAAATGGGGGCTTGACTTCATAGGAGTAATCAATCTTAACTCCTTAGTAGGACACAAATTTGTACTCATTTCCACAAACTATTGCACAAGGTGGATTGAAGTAGTGGCCACCAAGAATAATAGAAAAATTGATGTCATCAAGTTCCTAAAAGAGAATATTATCACTCAATTTGGGATGCCCTTATCTTTTTTGTGTGAAAATGGCCTAGCATTTGCCTCTATAAAATTCATTAAATTGACCTATGACAACTAGATAGTCATCAAATATGCATCAAATTACTACCCCTAGGGTAATGGAGTGTTTATATCCACTAATAGAAACCTAATTAATGCTATCAAAATGTATACAAAAAATAAACTAAGAGAATGGTAATCCCTACTAAAATTTTCTCTATGGGTAGATAGAACTAGATACAAGTAGGCACTCCAAGTGCCTTCATTCTTACTAGTTTATGGGTAATAACCTATATTTCTCATCACATTGAAGTTTCCCACCTATGGGTTCATGGCTAAGTACATGGAAGATGATGAAAGAGTGCAATCTAGGATACTAAACATCATCTAAATAGAGGATACTAGAGATGAAGCATTGAAAAAATTTAGCGTGCATCAAGATGTTATGAAGAGATGGCTTGACAAGAAAGCCAAGATCAAATCATTCTAAATATCAAAATTAGTTCTATTATGAGACAAGGCCCATGAGAATAATGGACAACATGATAGGTTCACTTTCCTCTAGATTAGACCCTATAGAGTAGCAGAGATACTGGGTAAAAATACATTCAGACTCAAATACCTATAATGGAATACTTAACCTTACCAGTAAATGGGCAATATCTGAAACATTACTTCTTTATTTCTTTGTCTCAAATTATGGAAGGATAGTAAGATTGTTTAGAACTAGAGTAAGTAGAAGTAGAATATCTTCCTCTCTATTTTTTATTTCCTATTGCTTTCATGTTTTGTCTTTTCCCCCTTTTTGTTTGTTGTTTTCTTTTTATTATGTTATAGTTTATCAATAAGTCCTTTGGATAAGAAATATTTGGCTTAATTTGTGTTAATATTATCCTTAATGGGAAGAATGGATTGTTGATCTTAAACAATGGTAGTCCAAATTTTGGAAGCCTCTACCATTATTCTAATTTCAAAAAATTGGGTGGGTTAATTATAAATTGGTTTTCTCATTAAAATCTTAAGTTATTTTGAGGCTATAATATAGTTTAGATGACTAAACATTTGTTTAAACAAGAGTTTGAATCTATGTGGACCATCATACTATCACTTGAATTCATTAAATAAATTACTTGGTCAAACTTGATATCTAAGAATGAATTACATCTAGACTATGTCTTGACACAATCCTTACACTTGGCTAATTTTGGTTCCCAACCATTGTAGTTTATGAATGTAGGTATAAGAAAAAATAAAAAATATGATACACCAATGAAGTGAAATCATAAACTACTTCATGTTTTATGGATGGTGATTTAGGTAATCTCTACTAGGGCTATGAATTCTTGGTTGGTAGTAGGGTAAGGCCTAAAGTGGAACCAAAAGCATTTCTATCAGGGTTATGGATGTTTGGCTGGTAGCAGAGTAATGCCCAAACCATCCCTAACATATCAAAACATTATTATATAAAATCTAAAGAATACTTAATTCATTTCATGTTGGATGTCTTGAAACACAAAAGGTATCAATTGTAAACCAAATGATAATAGTTAATGAAATTCAAAGCACACATATAGTATGACTATTTACAATGTTTAAAATTTATTTCTAGCTTGTGAGCCTTCATTTAGTTTTAAAAAGCAATTTTGATATTAACTAAAAATCATAGTCAAATGACCAATTTTTTATTCATATTTGAATAAAAGATATAGATTCTAATATTTTACAATGTTTCCCCACAAAAGTCACCATTTTTTGATGCTCAACTACCCCTATTCCAAGAATGGGGACCCTCTTTTCTTAAAATTTTCCAAAATTTCTAAAATACCAAACTTGCTAAGTCATTTTACTGCATAAGAGAGTTGATTTAATACCTCCTAGCAAGCTTTGGTTAATAAATTATTTTGTTGCAGTAAGGAGTAACACTTAGAAATATTCAAGATACTATAGTTTCTCTTTAAATTTTTATTCAACAATAGATTATTAACCATAAATACTTGAAAATGTGCAGGTTGGCTTTCGCTAAGGATGTCCCACCTAGTTTTCAAACTAGAATGAACATAATAAGCTCCACCTAATCTCCTTGGACTAACCTCTTACTTCATTTAAATCCCTTACTTTCAAAGTTTTATTTAAACTTGTTTTAATTTATTGAAGATGGGAATTTGAGATTTTTCAAAGTCTAACTTAACTTCTCAGTAGGCCTCATATGATTTTAAAGTTAAAATAGTTATTTATGATGCCTCATGAGATGTCAAATTAAAGACTGTAACCTAAAGAGGATAGGTGTCCACCTTTCCAACCTTCATGATGCCTAATCTATTCATCCTACCCCACACATGACACATGGAGAAAATATATGAACCTTGTAAGCCATGTGGTATCATCTAAAGAGCTCGTGAGGAAGTTAGTTATTAGAATTTAAATCCAAAAGCTACATGTCAAGATTTTAACTCTTTCAGTCAAGCCCATTCAATATGATCCACCATGCATTCTAACATAGTGAAGAAGCCCATGATTCCACCACATTTCTCTATGGTAATAAACTAGACTTGAGAATGATTCTAAAATGATGTGTGTCCCTTTTAGATTCATCCTAAATTAACATGTGTCCATGTTGCATTACATCTGATCCAAGGCTCATGAGAGCTTTCAAGGAGAACATATGGATGCATCTAAATATTCAGATTAAGGTTCAATGGTGTCCAACTATCCAAAGTTCCTTTTGATAATGATAAGGGGTAGAAAAATGAAGATAATCTTGTGAGAATAATGCATTTACCCTTTAAAACCGCATGATGATGACACATGTCATGTTCACACTACCTATACTTAAATATCCACTATAACACCTCCAGAGGTCTGCTAAAGTGATGTGTGTCTACTAAAGACCCACAAGATGATGCCACAAGTCATGCCCATGAAGTTACAATCTAAGATCAATCAGATAATCTCTAAGAGTGACACATGGCTCCACCTAGACCACACAATTAATGCAAAGTTGTTGATAGCTATTCAAAATCCTTTCAAAGGTAATACCTAGCAAATGGAAGCTCTAAGAGCCTTCTTAGAAAGCCATTTAGCAAAGAAGAAACTTGAATTACTTGAAAAATATGCATTTGTCACTCCCATAACCAACCATAGTTAGAGGACCCTACCCAAGAGCTCACCATGAATAAAAATGTGCCACATGGTAGAGTACAAATGACTCATCACACTTAGCAACATTCTAAGAGCCTAAGAGTAATAATAAGATGCCACATGTTTAGATTCAAGCCAACTAAGTGGCCTAGTCATATTTAGGCCCTATGAGTGCCTAGAAAAATTAAAGGTGGCATGTCACATGTTTGAATGTGTTAATTATTAGCTTTAAATCTAAAATTAATGGTGAATCAAGAGAAAATCAATGCTAAATTTGAATTATAAATCAATTAAATTCCAAAAACAATAGTTCAAAAATATGCAAAGGTGATTAACTCACCATTAATATGACATAAATGAGAATTAATATCAAACCTTGCATTAATCAAAAAAATCTTCAAAAGGCTATTCAACTCAGCTATTGTTACCTAAATTTACATTTGAAGTCATACGATTTTTCTCTCTCTATTATTGGTGCCCTCAAATTTCAAGCTAAGCTCAAACCACTTATGAATTTACACCTAGACCACCATTGTTAGAGATCTAAAATTTTAATATAAATACAAGAGGACATTAATTTATACCCAAGACACTATACAAATGGCATAGGCAAGATCCTCCACTCTAGGTAAGAGTATTACATTTAGAAATGATGATTTTCTATTTCAACATGGAAATTCAATCATGTTCAAGGACACAGAGTTCATCCCTAAAGCCATAAAATCAAGGGACATTAATTATAGAAGTTTTTATTACAATGTTGAGGGAGCTATGGATTTTGATAAATCTGAAACCATGCCCTACATTATTTAACTCACTTCAGATATCCTTGCGATCCAAGCCATCAGTCTTCACAAGGCCATGGTAAAACTAGAGGTCATGCCATGCACTAGCATAGTATATGGCATCTTTGGGAGGTTAAGATGCAAACTCAAGTTAATGAACCAAGATTTTCCCATTTCCTTCATTTTAGGGTTGATTTTTGTAAAATTTTATGACCTACCCTTACCACAGTTGGACTACAATGAGAGCATCATTGAAAACTAATATGAGGTGCACAAGCCAAAAATAGTCTTAGCTTCATAGGTAATAAACCCAACTATATTGGTATTCATGGATGACCAAGGGAATATACCCATTCACTAATTCATAAAGGGAGTTAGGGTTAGCCTCACCCTACCAAACTAAATATTTGATAATATACACATTGGGTTTGTAGATAGATATATCCCACTATTATAAATAAATTTGGAATATCAATAGATCCCCTTACTTTGTGTATCATTAGTAATAACCTGGTCTCTATTATGTATGATACTTCCTAAAATGGGGCTCCATTCTACATGATGAGCTATTTACTAGATGTTATATGTGAAACTACATAGTTGGTACCAAACACATGGTCTCCCAAGTGAGATAAATTTGTGACCTAGGCATATTCTTCAATGCACATTCACCACTTTAGGTAAACATCAATATAATCATATAATATTTCTACCCTCCCATTTAAAAATCCATCACTAAATTTGAAATGCAAAGGGTTTCACTAGAAGTTAGATAGATACTAAGATAAATGGGAATTTTTTATCTCTACCCTAATTATATGATCATCTAGATGTAAGGGGTGATGTTAGATCCCCTTAGGTTTCCTAGGTATGTGCCTATGAAGTTAGTTGAAGAGGAGAGGTATTATCAAATCTTAAATGGAACTGATAGCATCTTCAAGAGGAAGAAAAAGATAGCCCCCCACAAGGCTCCTTACAAGCTAGGGAGAACTAAGATAATGAAATGGGAGGATGTTATAGTGGATGCAAGGCATAAGGACTCTTACCTATTACCTAACTATGACTTTATAATGTGGGATCCAAACTAGGTTAACTCCAAGCACCTCTTTAAGTTCAAAAGGGACATGGATATATAATATAATCACCAAGAAGAGGTGCACAAATATATTTATATGGAAGCAATGAATGATGAGGTAATCGTAAGAAAAACTAAAAGAAAAATTATAGAGCTTGAAATGAAGCTCATCAGGGAAAGGAAAAAGGAGTACATAGTAAAGCCTTAGCTCCCACTAATTCATGGGATCATGTTCAATATAGACTATGAGGAAAAATAAGAAGAGGAAGGAATGGATAACATTCCTCTTATCAGGAATAAACCCTACAAACCCCCACTATAAGCCAATTCAAGTAGATAGGACATGCCTATAAGCTCTGATCTAAGAGAATCTAGTATCCAACCTATCCCCTCTCAAGTTCCTACACTTGTCTCTATATCTACTAAGGAAGCTACCATATAAAACATATGCCAATACTAACATGAGGTTATTGAACCTTAATGATCCCCACAAAGCATGGAGTTTTTAAAGGAATATTTACAATCACTAGTCGAGAGGAGTGTTTAAAAGGTTTACATGAAAATTAAGTCTCCCAAGGCTATCATGAAAGGATTAGTACCTCTTCCATCATCTTTTTAAATTCCTTTTATAAGTACTATACCTTCACCTTCTTTCCTAGTTGTTACTATATTCACAACTACTCCTACTTCTACTACTTCTCACACTCCCATGTTTACATCCCTTACCACTGATTCTTTTGGAGGAACCATTCCCCAATTTATCTCCTATGCCACCATCAACATTCCACCTCCATTAATCTCCCAAATCACTAGTGCTAACCAGTCTATAGGTTCTACTCCTTCTCAGGCTACCACAACAAGTGCATCACTCATACTTGGCTCCCCTTACCCACTAGGCCATTAAAACCCATTCCAAGGCCATTCACTTGGGAGAGGCCACTTAAGATAACTACACATACTAAGGTAAGTGTGTCCTCTAATATACCTTTATTCATGCTTAGCATGGGCCCTACCAAATCCTTATTTGATCCACTCAGCTAGTTAGACCCAACAAATTTATTCATCCCTACCATAGCCTTGTCTTCTTCATCCTCTACCCAAGCACTCCCATTATAGCCACCACCCCCACACACTAACACCAGCTAAAATTTCCCTAAATTAGGTGAGGGAAATCATATATATAGTAACGTAGAAGATACTTTAGATGGTCTTATTGGTACCTTAAATTACAATGAGGTTTGACCATGCCATAAGCACTATGAAGAGGATAGTGTGAAGACAAGTGGATCAACCATAGTCAAGCTTGAATGTAATTCATGAGAGTGAAGATTCCCTATTCACCTTGAAAATAAAGAGAAATCATAACCCCAAAAAGGTGTAAGAGTATACATAGGATCTTATGTCTATAGTACAAGCATAAGAAGAATCTACTAATGTCTTGATGAAGGGGATGAAATAAGAATTAAAGAGTTTAAAAGAGAAAACACTACCAATAATACCTGATAAAATCCTAATTTTAGAAATAAATGTAATGATCAATGTCTTTAACCTATTTAAGGTAATGAAGAAAATATAGGAAGATGGGATCAAGTAGTCTAAGGTGTTCATGAAGTTTGACCAGAAACTTGCACTTTATGATGCCAAGTTGACAAACTTGGATAGAGTTGTAAGAAGCAATAAATTCCCTGACCTCAAAGTTCTACCACTTGAAACTATTCCTTCATAGACCATCCTCATGAATAGGAGGATGATTTTTAATGGATGGCTTGATCAACTCAAGGATGAAAATATACCCTTTGATAAAATTAAATTCAAGATTGCCTTGCTACTAAAGGATACCATGATCACTAGAGTGACCAAGCTTGATGGCTCCTTCATAGATTATCAAGAATTTAGAGATCAGATGAATGTTTTTTTTTTCTCAATTCTATAAATATGTAACCAATGAAAATACTTCTACATAAGTAATATATATTGAACCATTTTGAAATCAAAGACTAAAAAAGGCAGAGATAGTTGAGGAGTCACTAAGGCTAATACTATCATAGCATGGTAAGATCATCCAAGAGATACCTAATTTATATAGGCCCATGATCCTAGAATTTACCCAGATTGACCAAGACTAAAAGGCATGTGTTGAGGTATGGACCAAGGAAGAAGTGGAGAAAAATCATAGATAACAACAACAAAAAGCCATCTAACAACTACCTCTAGGGCCATAGAGAATATTTGATTTAATTTTGTAAATTCAAAGGTAGAAAATCCTATTATAATGTGGTATTTTAATTCACTTATCTATATTTGGGTGTCTGTTTTGGGCTACTAAAACTCATCTTAGGAATTTTGAAACTTATAAATAGGGTTGTTTCCCTCATTTGTAAAATAGAAAACAATTGTTATTGGAATTAATACAGAGAGCCAAAGAATTCAAGAATTTATCTGTAGTGTTATTTTGTGTGTATTATATGATTTTTGAATTATCATGTTTATATATGTTTGATAGTTTCTTTTCTTCAATTAATTGGGTAATTACATTTTATATATGCATCTACTAGTTTGAACTTAATTCTAGGTTGACAAATTTTATAGTAGCTTGCTCTGTTTTCTTCTCATTTACAACTGAATGTGTTATGCAATTTACTATGAGGGAACATTTTTATGATAAGTATGTTGTTAAATAATTTCATTTATTTAATTTAAATATTTAAATACATTTGTCTAACTTTGATCATTATGCTAGGGTTAGTAGATGTTAGTTTTATGTGTTTTTGCCTTAAAAGTTAGTAGAATCTATATCTTTAATCATCTTAAGCACATCTTTTTTGCCTTACCCTACTCATTCTTGGATCCACCCATGAATCACTCTAGGTTAGATCATGATGCAAATATTTATCATTCATTTACATTTTGGTCAATACTTGGAAAATATTGAAACAATTCATAAAGATTATCAAGAAGTAGTGTTAGTGCATAACATCAATTATCCATACAGCAGGGCTTGCTTATAGAATTTTTAAGTGGTGAAAACATCTCTAATATATATGTTGTTTATAATATTACTTATGTTAACAACTAAAACCTTAAGTCTTATATGACTCTAAATTAAGTTTCTTACTTTCCCCTTGTTCCCTAGTGACATAGGGAACACATTACATGTATCAATAGAACTGTGATGTGATATTGTGAGTGATGTCACTCCTAAAAAACCTCTAAATTTCAAATGAATAATATCATTTTTAAATTTATTTATTTTTATGGTCTTATAAATTTCATAAAGTAACACAAAAAATAAGAATAAAGTGGGTGGAAATTAGGGCCTACTCAAAAAGGTTGTAGATTCCACCTACCCTATATTTGGTTGTGTTATATTTTAAGTGTGCATGGATTAGTAGGTTTTTATGGTGTTTGAAGTGTTGGTAAAATATAATGGAGTATATAACATGTTTTCAAGAATCAAATTATGCTTGAGTAGGTGTCATGTTTTGCTAATCCTACACATAGAGAACCAAATGTCCCGAGCCCTAGATATTTTCTATGAAGGTAGACATTGGTTAGGATCCGTAGTGTGCATGATCACATGTAAATGTCCACCAAAACTTATAAGTATGTATATGTATTAAATAATTGATAAAAGAGGAGGTTACACAAATAAGGGGAAGAACCTAAGCCTTGTCTCAATTAAAACCATGTTTTGATGCCTATTTGGCTAGGCTAAAATGTCTACTCCCATTTAAAATGTGTGACTGTTGGTTGTCTAGATTGCACCCTAGCTGAGAAGGGGATTATTTAGGTCCACCTACTCAAATATATTCCAAAATGGGTAGACCCTAGGATGGTTTTTTCCTAAACATGGGTCAAACCTCTAAATAAGGCCAACTTCCTTTTGATGTCTATCACCTAAACTAGACTTAAGCTAACTCTTTCTTGGAAAAGGAAAAGAGATTGACAATGATTCATAAAAGCATATAAAAAGGAGGTGATGAACCAAATTTATTGATCCTTACACTTGAAAAAGATACACTAAAAGACACATTCAATATTTTAGAATATCACTTCACTCACTCTTTAATCAGCCCCCACATAAGTATTTCACACAAAGGCATGGACTAGCTATCAACCTAGCATGGCAGGGCAATTGTCCACTTCTAAACTAAATAATAGACTATATATGCATTTATAATGACCTTCGATGACTACTAAAACACTAAATTAAGGTGATAAAACATAGACAAAGGCAAGGAAAACATGCATTCACTTAGCCACATCAATGAATTCATGAGACACACTTCAACCTAGCTTGTAAAATGGAGGAATTCAGTCTTTATTGCATCGAATGGGTGTTAAAATATAAATCTTGGTAGAGTCTAGTCATGATAAAGAGAGGGATCAATTTTAATTCCTAAAATCATATATATATATATATATATATATATATATATATAATGGGATGAGAGAGATGGGTATGGATGCCCAAAAGAATGGATAAGGAGTTATTATGATCAATATTTATAATCCTCAAATGTTGATTAAATAAGAATACATCATCATGATAAGGATACTTTTGGAAAATGGCCATAACAACCATATCAATCCCTTTCAATCTGATTTTAGTCTACATGAGTGCTTGTTATGGTTACAATGGTAGAATCAAATTATCAATAGTATTCTTTAGGTGTCGATGTAGTTACAATAGATTAATCAATCTATTTTGATCTTAGTCACATTGATAGATCCCTACTAGCTCCTTACTAGTTTGTCTTTGGCATATAAACTTGGAAGAAAGGGGCCATAATCATGCTACTATCTTTTGTGATGAACCCATTGAAATTGACATGTCTACCTCCATGGCATCCCTTTGTAATATTAGATATGGCTCAACCTCGATCAAAGTGGATTTAAATTTTTATATTGGCCCTTGATCTTGATTTGGGTTTTTAAAAATGTGCCAATTGGTAAGTCTTTATTCATCCTATAGGATCTTATTATTAGCCTATCTTCTTTTACACTTGTATCACATGGCGGTACCACATTCGATCAAAGTTCCTTGTCCTATGCACTATTGATCTTATTTTTCATGGCTTGAATGCATACCATTGATATTTTTAATAGTTTTCATAGTTGTGAAACTTTTTGGGAGCTCTTTCACCCTTGGGATCCTTTGATTCTTTGACCTTTGCTCACCATTGATCTTCTCAGTATGATTAAATGTACTTCTTTGATTATTTTGGCCCTACTAGCCTTATCATTTGATTTGTATCATTAATCCATATAAAAGTTACCTAAGATCTTAACACTTTTCATCAATGCGTTTAATCTAACCTTTTGACTTGATGCTCATCGTTGATCTATTTTACATGATCAAATACACATCATTGGGTCTTTGGGACCCACTGACTCATCAAGTTACTTTCTCACCAGTAGATTTGATCTTCACTCTTAAAATTAAAACACTTGTCACTCTTTCATTAAACCTTGGGTCATTTGAATTCAAATGGCTACTTCATGAAGCTTAAACTTGACATATTCACATAAGTTTCACTCTACATATCTAATTTTGAATGCTTATAACTTGAGATGAAAAGATAAACAAGACATTAAATTTTCATAGGATGATCTAGGCATGAATAAATTCATGTCTATGAAATCCTTTGAATATGATAGGTGTCCCAAGAATACTTATAAAATTCACAATAAAAATGGTTTATTCATCCTTGTGTGATGTGTTGATGATGATCTAACTCTTTAAGATCACCAAATTCACACTTTAAGCCTGATAAAAGTATTTCAAAAGATTGAAAATGTTATGTGATCTTCTCCTAGAATATATCCACTCTTTCCACCATTGGGTCATTCTTGAATTAGAACCATACTTAGCTTCTTAGTTTGGATTAAATAGAGTTTAGGTATGTAGGCCAAATTTGTCCAACATCTTTGGCAACTTAGCTGGGTAGCATGCCTGCTATGTTTGAGAACTTAGACCATTTACATGACTCTTGGACTCATGAATAATGACAAATTTTATCCATGACTAAAATAAACCTTTTAACCTAAAAAGATAGTGAATTCCACCAAAATAGGGAAGGAAACAAACAAAATAAGGAAACTAACTAAACAAAGCAAAATCAAATAAGCTAATGTTCTATGATAACACTTGAAGGAAAGCTAAAATAACTATGTATAGTGAACTCAAACTTCAATATCAATGTTTAAAGTGTATCCCATTAACTAGGATAGGAATATCCTCACCATCCATCTTTGCAAGTTATAAAGCATTGTGAGATATAAAATTTAAGATGGGGTATGGGCCACTCCAAATAGATTCAAACTTTGTATGCCTTCATAGCTTAGCTATAGCCTCATCCCACTTGAGGAAAAAATCTCCTTCTTTGAAACTTCGTGAAGAAGTTCCTTTATCAATGGCTCTCTTCACTTTTGCTTGATGGATTTCCATGGCTAGCATATACCATTGTCTTGTTTCTTCCAACTCCATAAGCTCAACATATTTAATTTCCATAGGTTCATTCTCTAACAACTCAAGTTGATACATCAATTCTAGGGTAGGAAATTCAAGATAAACAAGCATTCTTACTTCCTTACCATATGCTAGTTTATAGGGGGAGTTGACTATTAACTTCTTGTAGGTGATCTTATTAGCCGACAAAGATAATTTTAATTTTATATGTCATGACCTTTGATTATCTTCATTTATTATTCTTATGATCTTCAATAGGTTCATATTAGTGGACTCAGCAAGATCATTTCCTTAGGGATAGTAGTTTGATGAAGTGCTGAGATAAACCCCATGTTAAACTACCCATTGGCTAATTATAGACCCCATAAAGACCATATAATTATCATAAATAATAGTTGAAGGGACTCCAAACCTAGTAATCAGACCTTCATAGAAATCTATAACATTGGTCTCATTTAGTTCTTTCAATGCTACTACTTATGTCCATCTAGTGAAGTAATTTGTGGTAGTTAGTATCCATTTATGACCTAAGCTTGAAGGATGATTAATGAGGCCAAAAAATTCCAATCCCTATTGGGAAAAATAATGATCCACTATAATTGGTTAGAGAGGTAAGGCTTCAAGTTTCACCTTTCCTACAAACATAGCACATTATCTGCATTTCCTAACCCATGCATGACAATCACCAAATAATCTTTGCCAATAATATGCACCTCTCATGATCATGTGGGTTTTAGTTCTTTATGAATAATTCCATCCACCATGTCCATCATGGAACTCTTGAAGTATCCTTTCCTTTTGATGCTATTCTATGGATCTTAACAACATGTCATTGATATCTTTCTTGAATAAAACACCATCAATAAAGAGGAAAGGAATGGATTGCAATCTAAAATATTTTATTTTTGAAGGAGCTAAGTGAGAGGGATAAATACCATCTTGGATATATATTAAAAAATCCTAATACCAACTAGAAGGTGAGGTATGATCAGCTGTAACTTATTCATTAGTTGACACCATAACCACCTCATTGGCTTCTTATAAGTCTTGTTTTAGATGCTCAAAAATTACTTTGACTCTAATCATATTTGTGACCTTGATCTCCACATCATACTCCATTACCTTTGTTATCCAAAAACTATATTTTCACTTATGTCCTTATTCTTGAGAGACTCCTTGACACCTAGATGTGAAACCATTAGGTGTATCTTAATGTTAGACAACAAGTGTGTAAATTTCTTGAGAGAACTTAGGACTGAAATTACATGCTTTTCAATAAAAGAGTACCTTATTTCATATTCTTCCAATCCTTGACTAAAGAAGTCTATTGGCTGTTATAAGGCCTCATGGTTATGCTATATAAGAATTCATAAGATGGTGTCAATGTTAGCATAGGTGTATAGAGTGAATTTCTTTCAAAAATCATGGCTCATAAGCGTAGGAACACTAATCATGGCATTCTTAATTTACTCAAAACTCCTTACTCCTTCCTTGGACCAATTGAATCTCTAATTATTCTTTAGCATGGATATAATTGGATTAGCTAAAGTACTAGAATTAGAGATGTATCTTCTAATAAAATTGATCTCCCCTAAGAAACTCTATAAAGTTCTTTTGTGTTTGGGCAAGGAAAGTGAAACAATTAAATCTATTATTTTAGGATCTATGTTTAAACCATGCTTTGAAACTATATGTCCAAGAAGCTTACCTTAATTAAATAAGAAGACACACTTTTTGGGATTCAAGGATACCCCAAATTACCTACACCTTTTAAACACTTTCTCAAGGTGAACCATGTGATCACTTGCATTCTTTGAAAAGACTATTGTATCATCCAAATATATCATCAAAGACTTGTCAAGAATGCCCTAGAATGCCATATCCATGGCACTCTAAAATTTTTCTCCAACATGGATAAACCAAAGGGCATATTTATATATGAAAATGTACCCCACTTTGTGGTGAAGGCTATCTTTAACTGGTCTTCTTCCTTGACCAAAATATAATTGTAACCACTATAGCCATCCAACAAGGAGAACCTTTCTAAACCAGCAACCAACTATAAAATATATTCCATATATGGTAGTGGATAGTGGTCTTTTAGATAATCCTTATTGAAGTCATAGAAGTCAACACATAGTCTAATTTCACCATTCTTTTTGTATATTGGGACAAGGCTTGCCACCCAAGTTGAGTGCTTAATTATAAATATAATAGCTGACTTAATGAGGTTATGAATCTCATCTCTCATCAAATGCACAATCTTAGGATTAATAGGCATGTGAATTTATCTTACAAGTTTGGTTTCATATTTTAGGTCAATGGTGTGTTGATCTAGACCTTGGGTCAAATCCCTTGATATCACTATATTTCCATGCAAATACATTAGAAAAAATTTCACATAACTCAATGAAATCATCCTTCTCTAAATAACTACATACCTTACCCAAATTTAGGTTCTTACCAGGTACAACTTACACATTATAATAATGTTATTCCTTTATTAACAAAGCTAACTTCTCTTTCCTCAGCTCATCATCACCACTAAATATGTTTTCAAGTGTGACAAATACCTTGGGTAACTTACTTGTTTTTAGTTGCACAATTTGATCACCATACTGTTATAAGTACTTTGATTGATTTCTTGAGTAAAAATTAGCTTCCTCTTGTAAAAATATAAAAACATAATTATCATACTCAAATACTTACCAATTATGATTCTTATATGGGATAGAAGGCCTTACAACCACCCTAATGTGTGACTAGACCTTTTCACTTCTTACATCTGCTAGGATACTAAATTATTCCCTAGTGGTAGCTAATTTGTCTACATATTTATTCTCATCTCTTGGTATTAAATAAATGTTGAAGGCCTAAAACTCTTCAAGTAAGTCCCATATGTTATGTTTTTAAGCTTTAAGAAATGGGTTTTTTCAGACATCAAGACTCCTTACTTGGTAAACTACACGTTCACTATCACCAAAGACTCTTAAGGTGTTGACTTTCATCTTCTTAGCCCATTACAGACCATGAACTAGTGCATCATATTCTATAGCATTATTTGAACAACCAAATTAAAAATTAATAAAAAAATAAGTAAATTTGATTTTTTAGAGAAATCAACATCATTCCATCCCTAGTACCATGGTTGTTCCTTGATCCATCAAAGTATAGTTGTCAAAGATCATCACTAGACTCATCATCATCATTAAGGATGGAATTGGTGCATATTTCTCATGCAAATAATAAACATCATGTCCTTCTTCTTCAATGAAATTATAAGTATCATATGCATGTGAGATATATGCCCACTCATCAAGGAATAAATATGTAATCCCATCTAAAGGTGATTCAATTTCCTCTACACTATCTTCTATTACCTCATCTAAGATGAGGCAATTGGTGTTCACAACACTTGGATTATGTGGTTCCAAATAAAAGTATGAAATAGGTTTAAAATGTATGGTTACCTTGGTACCATACCTAGTATTTAACATCAAATATGTCTAATTAGCTGATAAGTATCCTCTAATCTTTGAGGTAAAGTCCCTTGATAGACACAGGCAAAATAGGGAGGCAATTCCACCACAACTACATCATGTTGAATGGTAACATTAGGACAAGAATATAGTGTCAACTTAAGATCCTTAATGATTTCTACTATATTTTTTATTAACCCATCTATCTGTAATACTTAGTATTTAGCTCATGGACAAGACCAAGATTATTTGTAATTTGCTTAGGCATAACAATGTTACTAGATCCACTATCCACCATACAATTATGGACTAAAAAGTTACCAACTATCAAATAAAGTTATAAATGAGGATATTTAATTGACTATATCTTATATTTTTCCCATTTTTCTATTTTGTGTACCTACTATACTTGATGCTTCATTGGCTAGTTTGAATTGGTTAGCACAAGACCTTATTTTTTAACTAGTTCTAAAGACACCTTGAGAGATTAAATCTCTTAGATGAGCATGTTTTTTTATCATATAATATTAAGGGAATACCACATGTTAATTATAAATTTCTTTTTCTTCACCTGTTCCACTATGTTGAGTAGAGATCCACTAACCTTTGGCTAGACCTTTTGAACCACTAATTGTTCATGAATTAGAGGTATTTGAGGGACCCTCCCAACATCTACATTGTGATTTTTTTGTGTTATAAGGGCAGTATGTTTATCTTTGATACTCTTAGAAACAACATTAAGAGTACTTGAAGTATTAGTCACCTCTTGAGTGTCATCAATGGCTCTTCTTCTAGCTCTAGTTACAGCTATAGCTTGACCACTTGAAATTCTAGTCTCAACACCATGATTGAAAGAAACATAATCATCCATTTTCTAAATTACATTAATGGAATCAATATGACCTTAAACTTATATAGACTCTCCTTGGGGTACCAAATTTGTCTCTTGATATTGACCTCTTTGAAGAGAAAAATCTTTTGGTGTCATTTGTGGCATAGTAATATTCTATGATACCAAAGCTTGGTTCTGATAATCATTAAAGTTGAAGGGCTACCAATTTGAGTCATGCATCAAATTATTTTAAGGAGTTTTGGGAACAATAGGTTTTAAATTGGAAGGTGCATTAGGATCAGGAGATGTATATGGTTTAGATGGAACTATGGCTCCTTATGATTGGTACGTTGGTTTATTTTACCTAAATCCTTGGTAAGGAGGCTTATGATCTTTGAAAGACTGATAAGAGGTCTGAATTTATTTTTGACAAGGCCTACCTTGGTATTTTTTTTCTTTTGAGATGAAATATTTCATTCCCAAAAGATGATAATAGAATTTTTATTTCTCCAATCTCACTAGCTTGACTAGAAGGAGCTGTAACTTTAGCTTCAAGAGGTAGAATATGAGCTAATGATGGAGACTAAGGGGATTGAGGGTGTGGAAAAGGTTTCAACTCTAAGAATAGAGGAATTGAAGGCCTAGGGAAAGCTTACCAGATTGTATCAAATTATTTTATGCTCTTATGGAAAATTCATAAGCATTTGGTAAGGTATTACCACCCATGGACTGTATCATCACACTGATATTAGAATTGATGGATTTTAGATAGTATAAGAAGGCATGTTTTGGGGATGGTCTAATCATTGTAGGAATCCTAGTCCATGTCTTTTGGAATCTAAGATTAAAATAAGACATGAGCTCATGAGGAGGTATTTAAATGGTAGTCAATTTCTCAACTAATGATAGGTGATCAGATTTATCTTCAAAGTACTTGACTAAGGTTGAACCTAAATCATCCTAGGTAGCAATGGAATTCAAAGCAAGATCTCTATACCACTCCAATTCTTTTCCTATGAAAGAAGTAACAAAAAAATTGATAGCCACATTATCTTGATTAGCATTATGAATAGATAAAAGGTTGGCAACATCATAGATATGCTCGATAGTAGTTATTTGATGCTCTATAAAAAATAATGGGATGTTTTAAGAGTAGACATAGGAATATCATCATACTAGGTTAAGTTCAATAGAATACCTCTATTGAATGGAACAAATACTTAATTTTGATGGTCATTTGGGTAGTGGATATTACACTGATTAAGGCAATATGATGACCACGAGATGAATATTGCCTCTAAAGATAATGTATTTTCGTATTAAATATTGCTTTCCTATATGAAACAATAATTAGCCTAATGAATTCAAGGGGAATACCTTTAATAGCTGACCTTGTAGTAACCTTTGGCATGATAATGTTGTCTAGATGATGCTATGAACTCTACATATTTAAATATATTGAGCACCTAATGATGATGGATCTCCTTATCTACTATAGATGCTCCTCTTTAGCTCCAAATTTTAGTTATGCCTAGGAGAATTCATCCCATTAGGTGTATCAAAATTGTTGGTTGTCTAGATTTCACCCTAACTGAGAACATGATTGTTTAGGTCCACCTGCTCAAACCTAGTCCAACATAGGACTAACCCTAGGTTGTGGGTCACCTAAACTTGGGTTAGAAATCCAAATAATGCTAGATTCAATTTAATGTCTATCACTTAAACTAGACTTAATCTAACTCTTACTTTAAAAAGGGAGAGAGATTGATAATGATTCATAAAATCATATAAAAAGGAGTTGATACACCAAATACCTTGATACGTATAATTAAACAAGACACACTACAAGACATATTCAATAATATATAAGATGACTTCAATCACTCTCTGATCAGCCCTCACATAAGTATTTCACACAAAGGCATGGACTAGCTATCAACTTAGCTTGGGAGGGTAATTGTCCATCTCAAAACTAATTGATAGACTATATGTGCACTTAGAATGACTTATGAGGACTACCAAAACACTGCATAAAGGTGAGAAAACTTAGACAAAGGAAAAGAAACCATATTTTCACTTAGACACATCAATGAATTTACAAGACACACTTCAACCCAGCTTGTAAATGGAAGAATTTAGTCTTTATTACATTGAATAGGAATTATAATACAAATATTGGTATCCCTCACATAATTATTTCACACAAAATCATGGAGTAGCTATCAACCTAGCATGGGAGGGTAATTGTCCATTTCCAAATTGACTAATAGACTATATGTGCACTTAGAATGACCTATGAAGACTACCAAAACACTACATAAAGGTGAGAAAACTTAGTCAAAGAAAAGGAAACCATACATTCACTTAGACACATAAATTAATTCACAAGACACACTTCAACCCAACTTATAAAATGGAGGAATTTAATCTTTATTACATTAAATAGGAGTTATAATACAAATCTTGGTAGAGTCTAGTCATGCCAAAAAAAGGGATCGGTTTTAAGGCTTAGAATCCTTTATATATAGAATAATGGGATAAGAGAGACAAGGAAGGATGCATGAAAGAATGGAAAGGGATTCATTATGATCAAAATTTCCAATCCACTAGAATTTATTTAATTAGAAAGAATCATCATGCTAAGACTACTTCTAGAAAATGGCCATAACAACTATATCAATTCTTTTTAATCTGCTTCTAGTTTGAATTGATGATCCTTACAATTATAATGGTGGAATCAAATAATTATAAATCTTATTCTAGCATAAATTTAGTTACAATATCTTAATCAATTTGTTTTTATGTTAGCATTGTCGATTACTCCCTAATAGTTCTTTACTAGTTTGTATTTGGCATGTAAGAATGGAAGATAGGGGTCGTAATCATGTTACTATATTTGGTGATGAAACCATTGAAAAAGACATTTATACCTCTATGACATCCCTTTAAAATATTATATTTATCTTGACCTTGACTTAATTTGATTAAAATTTTGATATTAGCCCTTCATCTTCATTTGCATTTCTAAGAATGTGCCAACTAGTAGCTCTTCATTCATCTCGCATGATCTTGGTGTCAGTCTATTTTCTTTCATGATTATGCTATGTGGTGGAATCACATTCTATCTAAAATCCTTTCCCTATGTACCATTTATCTTCCTTTCCATAACTTGAACATGTATCATTGATCTTTCTCATAGTTTCCACTGTTATGACACTTGGCAAGAGCTCGTTCACCCTTGGGATCCTTTGACTCTTTAACATTTTCTCACCATTGATCTAATAGATATGATTAAACATGATTCATTGATATATTTGTGTCCATTGGCCTTATCATTTTATGTATACCATTTATCCATATAATAGGTACCCAAGATCTTGACACTTTTCATTGACATGTTTACACTGACCTTTTAACTTGATGTTCACCATTGATCTATTTCACATGATTAAATGCATGCCATTGGATCTTTGGGACACACTGACTTGTTAGGTTTCCCACTCATCATTATATTTGATATTATCTCCCAATATTTGGACACTTTTCACTCTTATGTTAAACTTCGAGACATTTATATTCAAACAACTACTTCATGAAGCTTAAACTTGATGTCTGCATGCAAGTTTCACTTTGTAGGTCTAACTTTAAATGATTATAACTTGAGATATAAATATCATCAAGACATGAAATTTATAGAGGATGATCTAAGAATGAATAAATTCATTTCCATTTAATCCTTTATATTTGAGAGGCCTCCCAAGTATACTTATAAAATGCATAAGCAAATTGGTATGTTCATCCCTACATGACATGTTGATGATGGTCTGGATCTTTGAGATCACCAAATCCACACTTTAATCCTAATTAAAGTGTTTCAAAATCTTGAAAATTCTATGTGATCTTATCTTATAATATATACTCTTTTCACCATTGGATCATTCTTAAATCAAAACCTTGTTTAGATTTTTAGTCTAGATTAGATAGATTTTGGGTATGTTGGTTAAATTTGGCAAACATCTTTGGTGACTCAACTGGGTAGCATGCCTACTATGCTTAATAACTTGAACCATTTACATGACTCTTGGACTCATGAATAATGAAAAATTTGATCTATACTACAATAAACTTTTTGACTTTTAAGGACAATGATTTCCACTAAAATAGGGAGGGAAATAAACAAAATAGGGAATTTAGCTAAACAAAGCAAAAAAAATAAACTAATGTGTTAGAACTATTGTCCCCCAAAAATATCAGTCATTTTTTGGACAACATTTGAACTATTTTGAACTGTTTTAGCCCCACAGGCCAAAATTATATCTTCCCTTCCCAAAAATTATTCTGTGCATTCAAATTCTCCATTTTCAAGGTTTTTTAGATTTCTATGGACTCTGCAAGCTTGAATCTGTAGACTCTGTAGGCTTGAATCTATGAACTCTACAAGGATGTTTCTATGGACTCAACATGCTTGAAATCATTAGGTTCAATAGGTTCAAAGGCTTCTATAGGTGATTTCAATCAAAATAACAATTTTCCAACACTTAGTCATTTTCAAGATTGGTTCAATGCCTTGGTTGAACTAAAAGAGTTCATCAGCAAGCTTTTATGCAGTGTTTGAACCATTGAACCATTTAACCTTGAACCATTTTGGTTCAGCAGGTTCAATGAGTTCAAAGGTTCAACATCATCAACAAGATTTAAGCACATTTATCAAGGTTCAAAGTTCAACTGCTTCAAGGTTCAATGGCTTCAAAACACTTATCAAAGAGAAGAAGGCTTGAACCATTGAACCGTTGAACCATTGAGCCACTTTGGTTCAAAGGTTCAACGGGTTCAAAGGTTCAATAGGTTTAATGGCCCTATGGTTCAACATGGTTTGGCTCAAAGCATTTGGTTCAAGCAGTCAAGTGAATGAATGGAATATAAGAGATTGAACTGATTGAACCGTTGAACTGTTGAACCAAAGTTGGTTCAATCAGTCAGTTCAATCGGCAGGTTCAAAGGTCTGCCCGAAAGCCAAAGGAAAAAGAGTCTTTGCAGAAGGCATTGAACCAAGAAAATAGCCCTTATAGAGGGTAGTGAACCAAGCCAAGTTCTCTTGTAGAGGGCAACGAGAAAAAATAAACAAAGAGAATTCCTTCAAAAAAGTGAACCAAAGAAAAATAGCCCTTGCAAAGGGTAGGGAAGGAGTAGATGGACCATTTCAAATGTCCAAAGGATATTATTAGGATTGAATAGTCCTTGTGGAGGGCATAGTTCTCTTTCAAGAAAAGAATACAGCAAAATGGTTAAGGAAATAATCCTTCAGACTTTTTGTTTGAAGGAATTCACCTGAGAAGAAAACCTGACGAAAAGCAGAGGCAAAGCGAAGGAAGATTTCCTTCAGATAAACTATCCAAAAGAATTCCTTCAAACTTTTTGTTTAAAGGAAAAGTCTACTAAAATAGAAAACCCACTGAGGAAATAAAATCCTGAAGGCCACCTGAAAGATCCCAAAGGGTAGGTACCCTTGTGAGAGGCTGTCACTAGGGAAAGTGGACTATTTCTCAAGACCCCGAAGGGCAAGTTCCCTCTAGGAAAGATCAAACTTCAAGATGTAGCAAAAGCTACCACATGTCTCTCATAAAATTGTAGCAAAAGCTGCCAAGTATCATCTTCCAAGACACAATTTCTAGTAACTTTCAAAATAGCAAAATGTGCCATGTGTCATCTATAAATCTTAGTAGAGGCCACCAAGTGGCAACATCCACAGCTTCTTTCTTTTATTGAGTAAGGACTATGGTGTGTCTCAGGTGAGTGGCTAAACTTGAGCAAAATGTGCCACATGTCATCATTCACAAGAATCTCAAAAGGCCCCCAAAGCCTCTATAAGTTAAGTGGATGTTGCCACATGTCCTCACCTATTTCAAAATAGAACACACCATGTGTCACTTGTTAAGAACAGAGAAAAGTGGCCAAAGTAAATAGGAAATACATGAAGTGCTAAGGAGGATGACAGGCTCGTAGCCATCAAATTTAGGGCAACCAAGTAGCCATTGGCTTTCAAATGATGACAGACCTAAACATGCCAAATTTGTGACAATGAAATAATTGTTGATCCTTACAGGATTAAGCATATATCTTGTGAACAAATTTAGCGACCAAATAAAGAGAGAGCCCGAGAGCTCAAATCACACAGATAAGGATGGAATATAGTAAGGAAAGGAGGAACGATGGAGAAAGATCAAAAATATCCATGCATGGGAGATGTTTTTAGAAGTTAAAGTAGTCCACTAGGTGGACATCAAAAAGCACAAATATTCAATGGTGTGGCCTATCTTTCTACATTGAGCAAAGTGAACAACTGAAAACACATCAGGTGGCCCATATTAAAAACTGATGTTCAATTCTTATATAGCCCATGGATAGAATTTAAAATACATTGAATGCATCATAAGCCATCATTTTTGTGAAACAAAGCACCCAAGTCTTTCATGGAAAACTATATATAGGACTCTCTCTTATTGTCAAATGGATATCTCAGTCTGTAATCAAAAATGAAACTCTACCCAAATTGAAAAGCATTACTGAGACTTTGAACTTAGATTGTTGATCATATTTCATTATTTGAATAAGAAAACAAGTGACTTTTTAGAATTTGTGCTGAAATAGCTTGGTTGTTGGGGAAATTGTTTTTATGTTTGTTTCCTTAATATGGTTTTTGTCCATTTGATTAAATAAGTGGAATTAGTGAAAGTGATCAAGAAGGTGTCCTGAAGCTGGTTGTAGAGAGACTTTATGCTACCACAATTGTCTTTAGTTTGTCTATTTTTTCTATTCCTATGTAAAGGATCTTAGGATGACTTTGTGCCCTCATTATCCTTCATATTTTTTTTCTATATAAAAGATCTTGGGATGAATTTTTGCCCTCATTATCTTTTATATTTCACTCTTTGGAAATTAAGGTGGAGACTTTGTACCTCATTTCATCTTGTTGTGTTACTATGCCCTATTACAGTTACTTATCATCACCTGAAAGATTCTTTTTGTTTGCTAAACAACACTTCTGAAAGAAGAGGAGTGTCTTCTATCATTTCATCAAGATTTCTCCTTTGATTTGTGAACATCATCTCTAAGAAAAGAGAGATGGATGGTTTATCCTACCCTTGAGTGTTATTTTCTATATATATATATATATATATATATATATATATATATATATATATATATATATATATATATGTATATATATATATATATAACTCCTACATATCTACAGGGAACCTCCCCTTGATGAGAGGAGAGATTTGTCCCCTTTTGATGAAGTAAACCTACACATCTAGCCAACCAATTTCCCTATGATGTGGTTGAAGAGACCTATTTTGTTCATCAGTTAGCTGACCAACAAAATATTCACCTAATAGTTTTTGGCAACTCCGCTGGGAATGAACGTGCAATCTGAAGCCTCAAGTTTTAGATTGAAGCAGTCCCTACCCTTATTCATTATAGACTCTGGCGAATCCATTATGTATCTTACCCATTATCATTATAGCCTTACCATCTCCCTCCACCTTCATGCCAATTAGAATAGAACGTGCAGTTTGAATCCTCAAGCTTTAAGCTGAAGTAGCGTCAGTTCTTTCCCATTTTTGTTTTACAATTTGGCAACTCCATGCCCTATGTGAAGCCAAAGGGCTAAAGGTATTGTCGACCTTGTATTCAAGTTGGTATAGCAAATTAATTCTGATCTATTTCCTTCTCCATCTCATCTCCAATGAACTAGGATCTTTCCTCCTACTAAAGTCAAGTCTCCATTACTAGGCAAAGCATCAATTTCCATTATTAATAAAGCTCTATCAATACTTACCTCTCTAAGATTTGTTATCCCAACTTTCCATAGTCATACAATGGCAATTCAAGGCCCTTTGGGTAACTCTTTTAGCCCACTTAATCTAACTCCACCCCTGCATGAACTTCCACGTAGCTCAAGAAAGAATTTCCCCAAATTATATGGTGATAAAAAGGTTCATCCTGATAAACATATTCCAGCCTTCAGCATAGCCTATGGTGTAATAAGAGTGGAATTTGAGGATGTGGCAGTCAAGACTTTTGTGGAAATATTACAAGGTGTTATTGTAGACTGGTTCTACCATCTGCAGGCTAGATTATTGACTGACTAGAACACCCTCAAAGCCAAGTTTCAAGCCAAATTCAAACCTATAAAAGATACACATGCCCTACTAGCTCAACTCACACAAATGAAGAAGGAGCCTCATGAACCAATGAGGGATTTCATAGCCAATTTTGACAAATTGAGGAACAAGATCCTGCTATTATTTAGCCAACACCTAAGAATCTCAAATGTTTCTTCATCAACTCTCAGTTACCTAAAGTAAGTTTTTTGCTAAAACATGATGGCCAAATAGACCTTGATGTAGCTCAAGATTTGGCCACTGAGGTGGAAGATGACCTTATTTTGGTAGGAAAGATAAGGAGAGATCTAAATAGAGGTAAATCCTCTTCATCTTCTAAATATCCATTTATATGTTCCACTGATCTAATGGTGCAAAAGCTAGCAAATGAGTTTCTAGTTCTCAAGAAGCAAATGGCACAAGGGATATCTTCATCTACTTCATATAGAGATATGCCAAGAAGGACATTCCCCAATCATTCATACCAAGGCAACACTATCAAAAATCAAGGACAGCCAAATCATCTTCCTCCCCCATAGGGGAAACTTGTCATTGAAGCACCCCCAACCAATTCAGCAGTTGGATATCTCAAAATAGAATATAATTTCTCTTTCTAATCTGAATTGAATCAATAAAATGACTCTGATCTCCTTGCATAAGGCCAAGAAGAATTAGCTAATGACTCCAACATCGGTATCCTAAATTACCAAGATGAACCCAAAGGTAAAAGTGAAGTACTTGATGGATCATATGTTGTATTCACTCAGTCCCAGAACTACTCAACCCAACAAATTGATAAGGGGAAAATAGGGGAAAGTTCTTAGCCTACAATCTCAATTACCAAATGAAAAACTTCTCTACCTTTCTAACCAAAGGACCCCATACATAATAAAAAGGTAAGTACATCAAGCATTCCTCCATCTCCAACTTGTTCGGTGAATATTTTGTTGTCAACTAACTGATGACAAAATGGGTATATCAACCACAGTATAAGGATATTTATGCCACAAAAAGTGTAGGTTTACCACATCTTAATAAGATAAATATCTCCTCTCATCAAGGGGAGGTTCCCTATGAATCACTTATATGCTATATATGTATATATAAGTATGCAAAAAATAATACTCAGGGTAGTATAACACCATCCATCTCTCTTTTTTCAAAGATGATGTCCAAGAAACAAAGGAGAGAAATCCTGGTCGATGGCTGAGAGCATTCCTCTTCTTTTAGGAATGGTATCCAGTACAGAGCAGAAAATCCCTTAAAGTAGGTAACAAAGTCCACAAGGAAACTTGCATAAGCACAAAGTATTTTGTTGTCTCCTTCACTGATTTGGAACATGTGTAATGGTAGAGTGAAATAAAGCACAAAGTCTTCACCTAAAACTACAATGGATAAAAGGATCACCAAGATAAAAGTAGCTCAAAGTCTTTCTTTTACCTTTTAGAAAGGTATTCAGATAATGTCAACACACACACTTTGCTTATTAAATTGAATAGATAAGAGATTGTCAGAAAAGAGGACATAAGAACCATTTCCTAAATAACACAAATTACTTCAACACAAAGTCTGAAATAAACCTGTTTCTCATTCATTTGATAAAATATGATTTATAAGTTGAGCACAAAGCCTCAAGAAGTGTCTCAATTTCAGCAGAGTTTTTTCTCTCAATTATCTAGAGATATTTTACAAAATAGGTTCCCTCTATATATAGGGAGAAACCTTCAAAATTGGAAAAAGATTAAAATATTAAAAACCTAGTCAAAGATGAGTCAGTGTTGACTTTGGGATATTTTCCATAGTTTTCACATGTAATTACATATTACAAAAGTACATGTGTAAATGTCCTAAGTTAGTTACAAAGTGCATTTTGAATAAAGCATGGAAGAACAGCTTCAATCTTTATTTCCAGTCTTCTTCATTTCATGGTTGGGATTGCTTGATTTGGTTCTTTCTATGAACTCAGCCATATCCGCATGCCTAATCTCTATATCCTTAATGTCATCAACATTAGAAGTAATTGAGGTGATTCAAAAAACACCTTGATACTTGTACCTCATTGTCTTCAACTTCTTTAGATAAACTTTAGTGATCTGGAAGAACTTTGGTTGAAAAGATGTTGATGAAGAGGGATCCTTTAGAGAAACTACATTAAGAATCATGATTGTGCAATCAAGAAAAAAATTAGCAATCTGGGAAAACTACACATTATATGGTCACGATTAGGGAAATGGGCTTGAAAGGGATGAGGTGTGAGGAGGTCAGAAATCAAAAGGGAAGTGGGCTCGAAAAATAGGAAAAAAAAAATTTCCAAAGTAAAAATGAGGGGAAGGTATGCATGGGAGGCAAAAATTGCCGCCCTTGCATAGACAAGTAAAAAGAGAAAAAAAATATGCAATGGTGGAAAAATTTTCTATTTTTGCATATTTGCTAAAAAATATGCAATGGTGGAAAAATTTGCCACTTTTACATATTTTGCTGAAAAATATGCAATGGCAGCAAAATTTTCCGCTTTTGCATATTTGCTGAAAAATATGCAATGGCAGCAAAATTTGCCACTTTTGCATATTTTCTGAAAAATATGCAATGGTAGAAAATTTTTCCACTTTTGCATATTTGCTAAAAAATATGCAATGGCAGTAAAATTTTCTACTTTTGCACATTTGCTAGAAAATATGCAATGGTGGCAAAATTTGCCACTTTTGCATTATTTGCTAAAAAACAACACTAACTCTTTGAAATTGATCAAAATTTGGATATTTTGATCACATTAAAATCATAATGAATTTCACATTCACTTGGAAATCATAACTAAGAAAGGTTGAAAACTTTTCAAAGATGTCAATCGATAAAACCTGAGATCAAGAGAAACTTCCCTCGAAAGATAAACCTAGAGAGAAAAATATGAAAAGGACAAGTTTCATAGGGGTTGTTCCAAAAATGAGCATATCTAATTTTGGGAACAACACAACTTCAATTCCATAGACTAGTCCTCCCCCTCTTAAAAACTAGAAAGATGAACTACCTTCCTCTATTCCTAATCCATTTCAATCATTTGACATAATTGACCATGTCAAGAAGACCAAAATTCAAATGTCTGAATTTGAATTCCTACAAGCCAATCCTAAACAGTTGGATAGATTAGTTCAGTGTGTGAAGAATAAAGATGTCCTTGAAAGACAAAATGTTAAAAAGGTAACTCATGATCCCCCAAAGAACATGTCCATCCCAAACAATCTTGTCATTACTCCTCTAGCTGCCCCTGAGAAAATAGAGTCTTTCTATGTTTCTCTGTTGATAAATGGTCACAAACTAAGTAATTGCATCATAGACTCAGGTGCATCTGACAATGTCATGCCTACCAAGGTGGCAAAATCTCTTGGACTCACACTGACCAAAACCTTTGGGAGATGTTTCTCCATGGAGAAAAAAAAGTACCTCTACTGGGACAAATCAAGGATGCCTAATTTGAATTTGTAGCATTCCCAGACAAAAGGATCAAGATGACAGTCCTAGTGGCTAATGTTCCAGCCTCATACAAAATTCTTCTAGGGTGAAATTTCTACAAAGATGTTGGTGGAGAATTGAGCATGGACTTGTTTGAAGTGAGGATCCCTATCAAAGGCATCATGTAGAGGTTATATCTTAAAAAGGAAGCAACATATGTTTTCACTCAGACATCAGCCCCTGAAGCCCAAATTATATTGGAGTCTTCAAGTATGGGTAATTATTTTTTGACCACAAAAGATACTCATGTTTCAGCTGATGAAAACCCTAAAAATGATAGTCTAAAATTTAGTTTAGATAAAATAGAAAAAGACATGATAGAATGCAATGCAAACACAGAAGAATTCCCCCTCCCATGCAAAGAGAAATCTAAGAAAGGATTAGTTTCAAATAAGGTATGGATGCTAGAATTTGATGGCAGTTGTTCCTCTACCAGTTTAAGAGCTAGGATTGTGTTGATATCTCCTCAAAGAGATATTTTTTCCTCTTCATACAAGTTGTAGTTTAGTAATACTAATAATAATACTAAATATGAATCCCTTCTGCTTGGATTGAAAGCCACTAAAGACAAGGGTGTCAAACTCCTTCATGCCAAAGGAGATGCCAAGTTGGTGGTTTGTCAGGTGATAAACCTGTACCAAACTAAAAATGAGAGATTACACCACTACCAAAATCTAGTTTGGAATCAAATTGAAATCTTTGATGCTTTCAACATCTCTACCATACCTAGGGAATTCAATAACCAAGTTGATGCACTGTCTATTTTAGCAACTCTCTTAGTCCCTCGCCCAGACTTCACAAGAGGCAAATACACTATCAAGCTGCTCTTTTGACTGAGTGTGCCTAATAATTCCAGTCATTGGCAAGTGTTTAACAATGACAACCAAAGGACAAGGAATAAAGCATTATTTGATGCTCTATGGGTAGATAAAATTACACCAAAGAGGAAAATTGGTATGTCTCCTTTCCAAATTCTTTATGGTATCAATGATGAGATACCAATCACCTTGGAATTGCCAGCATTAAAATTGGCTAAGGAAATTGAAGATTAGACATATGAAAGCCCCCTTGATAAGAGGATCATGTGCTTGACTGAACTGGATGAGTAGAGAACTATGGTGGTGGACCGAATCATTGCCCATCAAAACTTGGTGAAGAAGCTCTTCGATCAAAAGGCAAAAAGCCATGATTTCCATCTTGGAGATCAAGTCTTGTTGTGGGACAAGAGAAGAGAACTAAAGGGGATGCATGGGAAGTTTGACTCCCTTTGGAGGGGCCCATTTACTATTCATCAGTTTAATGGTGAAAATAGTTTTTTGTTGAAATATCAAGATGGTACACCCTTTTCATTGCCTCACAATGGGAAACATCTAAAACACTTCAATCTATGAAGTATCAGATAAGATCAGCTTGTACATATGTATATTTGTATAGTCTTTAGTCCTATTTTTGTGCTTTTATTTTTTGTTTTTGTCACCTTTATTTTTGGATAGCATGACTCCATATCCCAATGGCACACTTTAAGGAACTAGATATTCTAGTTTCTACTCCCCTCAGCTATTCCAAGTTTTCAACTGAAGGAAGTTCCCCAACTAATGTGTTAAAACTATTGTCCCCCAAAAATATTAGTCATTTTTTAGACAACATTTGAACTATTTTGGCCCCACAGGCCAAAATTATCTCTTCCCTTCCCAAAAATTGTTTTATGCATTCAAATTCTCCAATTTTCAAGTTTTTCACATTTCTATAGACTCTACAGGCTTAAATCTATAGAATTTGTAGACTTGAATCTATGGACTCTACAGGTATGTTTCTATGGACTCAACATGCTTGAAATTAGTAGGTTTAATAGGTTTAAAGGATTTTATAGGCGAGTGTCAGGATGCGTGAAACACCGGAAGCATACAGTTGATTACCAAACCAAGCAACTTAATATGTGGAAATTAACCAGAATCACAAGTAACTAAAATTTAGAATAACACATGATATGAGAGACAATACACAACTTGTATTCATACTTATACAGAAAAGAATACAATAAAGAAGATGCCACTTCTTCTCCACCACCTCTTCAGAGTCTTCCCACACCTCAAGTGAACAGTAATTCTCTCCTCAAAGCTCTCTCTCTCATGTCCCAACACACAACTCAAACACAGAGTTGGTGTTCACCTCCTGTGCTCCATACACACCACAAGTGCTCCACGCACTCCACAAGTACTCAAAGTACTTCAAGTAGATCTCCCATGAACCTGCAACAACTTGCAATTCAACAGACCATACTTATGGAAAGAACTCCCTTGCCTTCCTCTTTGCTCTATCTGAGTACACACCTGTACTCCAAGTAGATCCTGCCTGATTCTGCTCCCTGTTGTGTTGCTATCCTATCTGATCTTGCACACCTACAAATCAACCTATTTCTGCACACCTGTGAACCTTGACCTTGCACACACATACACCTGTAGATCAAAGATCTTACTTACCATGTAGATCTCCTATAAAGGCCATGCACCTATGACCAAGATCCTACACACCTGAAGAATCTTGCTGACTCTCCAAAACCAGCACCCAACTTGGTACTATTGTGGAACTAGGAGGAACACCCTTGCTCACCTCACACACAGAAGGAGCTAACTTTGCTCAACTCAAACTAGAACACTTTTCCAATACAACCATGAGTCTATTATATAGATCTCATCTAAACAATTATTAGACATATAATTACAATAATTAGATCTGCAACTCTCAGTCTAAAAATAGCTCTAATCATGCAAACACTTGGTTCGTTAGCTAACTGCCCATAATAAACTCGCAGTCAAACCACACAGGTGACCGACGTCGGTCCCTGTCCACCTGGGGGTCACCGACGCCAGTCGATCCATGACCGACGTCGATTGCATTCCTATCTTATCCTGCCAACGTCAGTTGGCCAGACCAACGCCAATCTCTGTGACACTCTGCAACTCTCCTAAAACCTCCATGTCTGCATCAGTGAAGCTTTTAGCTCCACAACCTAACAATCTCCCACTTGGAGATAAATAGCTACACTATACCTGTACCTATACTTTGTCTAATCTATTTCCTAGTTTGTATCCCTCTTCAAGATCAATCCTGAAGACAACCCACCACACATCCCATGGTGTACCTCCTATCATCCGAGTACCTGCCACATCCAAACCTACGAACCCATGTAGTGAAGTCCTGACCCTGCATAACATGAATCCCTGCTGCTGGTCCCTCTCAAATACCTGAGAACCCACTTCCCCAAATTGGCTCCTAACTCTCTGATAGCTCCCACTGCATGGGAATACTTAGGTCTATGCCAGACCTCATGTGATTTAAGACACTGTACCTATCCAACCCTAAACCTCACCAACACTTGATTCACATCAGCTCCCACTGGAGACAAAATCAACCTGTGATCTCCATGTCTCCCATGCCAAATAATTTTGCTACTCTAAACTCCTCATGACATGCCACTGAACTAACCTTACCCTTAGCTCAGCAAAACCCTATATGTACAATCCTGCTAGCAAACATACCATCCACATACAGCAACAGAATGATGTCATGACTCATCATCCACCTGGTAAGGCAAACCACAGTAGTTACCTGACATTGACTAAAGCCATGCTTCGTCCTCCACCTGTCAAAACCTGTACCACTATCCTACAGCTCCTCAAGACCATATACCTGGTCTTCCATCTCACGTGTCCGTTCACTCTATTCTTCAACTAAGGAATCCATTCATCTCTGTGCTTTCATACTGGCTGGCAACCCTACCAAAACTCCCGTTTGGTTCTGCATCATATCCTTGCCATGCTCCCACCTGTTTCCTGGATCCTTCCTGCTCTACAATCAGCAACATGTATAAAGAAGAGGAACAATGAATTTGAGGGCCTACTTATGTCTTCAGTCCTCCATATGGGTGTTTGAGACTCCTTGACAATGTGTTGTCCACCCAAAATCTGTTACAGTGACTGACCTCAGTCACTCTATAGTCTGCATCTAACCGACGTCAGTTCCCATGCATCTGTCCCTGACTACCGACCTTGCCATCTTCGGTGTCTCTGCTGCCGATGTCGGTCCTCATGACCGATGTCAGTCTTACCCTACCTGACATCGTCGGCTTCGGTCTGCACATGACTGACATCGGCACCTGTCTGTTCAATGCCAGTTCCTCCTGACTGACGCCGGTACCTGTGTTTGCCTGTGAGTGATGACTTTTTACCCGTGAGCTTCTTTGAATCAAAACCCATGTCCAAACTACTCTACTCAGAAGTATCTAGCACCATCCACTGGTTTCTGTCTGTCATCTCCTCCATAAACACCAAGGCTTTCCAGTTCTTAATCCTATCAAATATATCTATCTTCTGCTTAAGAACATGCATCTCCTTCCTGCTCATGTGACCAAGCCTACGAAGCCACGTCTCTACAACAAAATAAGAATCAGTAATATAAACAAGTAGATAAAGAGTACCTATTTTCTTACCACCAGCTAATTCAAGTGCATCCATTGTGAGAGTTCTTGTGCACCTCTCATCACCCAATCTTTCTGAAGAAATTAGCCATATCTCCAAACCTAGGACCTGCATGACCTTCATCAACACCTGTGTGTTGGCTGCCTGCAATTTCAGCTTCACTTCCCCTTTGCCAATTCTTTGGTAAGGCTCACCAGCTCCTCTACCTGGGGCTGCATGGAAAGAGGCAACTAAATATTTTATCCAAGATTCAACTTTATCCAAGAAACCTCCCAGAGCATCTTGTGCAACATAACTTGCAACATCTGCTTCTTCAGTTTCTTCATGCTAATCTGCTACCAACCAATAATAATCTTTTACCTGCTCTTTCTTTCCATTGGACTGTAAGTGACCATCTGTGCTTTTCAACTCCTCCATTCTTAGCTTACTTTGATCTGCCATTGCTCTACTCCCACTCAATCATAAACCCCTGAGAGTGACCTGTAACCAAACACAAAACCTGCTCCCTGCAACCTTAGCTCTGATACCACTTGTCAGTGGTATCAAGCTATGAGCCAACAACCTTGCTTTGATACCACTTGTTAGGATGTGTGAAACACCAGAAGCATACATTTGATTACCAAACCAAGCAACTTAATATGCGAAAATTAACCAGAATCACAAGTAACTAGAATTCAGAATAACACATGATATGAGAGACAATATACAACTTGTATTAATACTTATACAGAAAAGAATACAATAAAGAAGATGCCACTTCTTCTCCACCACCTCTTTAGAGGCTTCCCACACCTCAAGTGAACAGTAATTCTCTCCTCAAAGCTCTCTCTCTCAGGTCCCAACACACAACTCAAACACAGAGTTGGTGTTCACCTCCTGTGCTCCACGCACACCACAAGTGCTCCACGCACTCCACAAGTACTCAAATTACTTCAAGTAGATCTCCCATGAACCTGAAACAACCTGCAATTCAATACACCATACTTATGGAAGGAACTCCCTTGCCTTCCTCTTTTCTCTATCCGAGTACACACCTATACTCCAAGTAGATCCTACCTAATTTTGCTCCCTATTGTGTTGTTGTCCTATCTGATCTTGCACACCTATAAATCAACCTGGTTCTGCACACCTGTGAACCTTGACCTTTCACACACATAAACCTGTAGATCAACGATCTTACTTACCATGTAGATCTCCTATAAAGGCCATGCACCTATGACCAAGATCCTACACACCTAAAGAATCTTGCTGACTCTCCAAAACTAGCACCCAACTTGGTACTGCTGTGGAACTAGGAGGAACACCCTTGCTCACCTCACACACAGAAGGAGCTAACTTTGCTCAACTCAAACTATAACACTTTTCCAATACAACTATGAGTCTATTATATAGATCTCATCCAAAAAATGATTAGACATCTAATTACAATAATTAGATCCGCAGCTCTCAGTCTAAAAATAGCTCTAATCATGCAAACACTTGATTCGTTAGCTAACTGCTCGTAATAAACTCGCAGTCAAACCACATAGGCGACCGACATCGGTCCCTATCCACTTAGGGGTCACCAACGCCGGCTGATCCATGACCGACGTTAGTTTCATTCCTATCTTATCTTGCCGACGTCGGTTGGCCAGACCAACGCCAATCTCTGTGACACTCTGCAACTCTCCTGCAACCTCCTCCATGTCTGCATTAGTGAAGCGTTTAGCTCCGCAACCTAACAGTGAGTTCAATGAAAAGAATAAGTTTCCAACACTTAGTCATTTTCAAGATTGGTTCAATGCCTTGGTTCAACCAAAAGAGTTCATCGACAAGCTTTTATGCAATGTTTGAACCATTAAACCATTGAACCATTGAACCTTGAACCATTTTGGTTCAACAAGTTAAATGGATTTAAAGGTTCAAAGTCATCAACAAGAGTTAAGTATATTTTTCAAGGTTCAAATTTTAATCGCTTCAAGGTTTAATGGCTTCAAAACACTTATCAAAGAGAAGAAGGCTTGAACCATTGAACCATTGAACCACTTTGGTTCAAAGGTTCAATGGGTTAAAAGGTTCAACAGGTTCAATGGCCCTATGGTTCAACACAGTTTGGCTCAAAGTGTTTGGTTTAAATAGTCAAGTGAATGAATGTAATACAAGAGATTGAACTGATTGAACCATTGAACTGTTGAACCAAAGTTGGTTCAATTGGTCAGTTCAATTGGTAGGTTCAAACAGCTATCCCAAAGCCAAAGGAAGAAAGAGTCTTTACGAAAGGCATTAAACCAAGTTGATAGCCCTTATGGAGGGAAGTGAACCAAGATGAGTGCCCTTTTAGAGGGAAGTGAGAAAAAATGAACAAAGAGAATTCCTTTAGAAAAGTGAACCAAAGACAAACAGCCCTTGCAAAGGGCAGGCAAGGAGCAGATGGATTGTTTTAAAAGTCTGAAGGATATTTTTGGACTTAAATAGTCCTTGTAGAGGGCACAGTTATCTTTCAAGAAAAGAACATGGCAAAATGGTTAAGGCAAGAATCATTCAAACTTTTTGTCTAAAGGAATTCACCTAGGAAGAAAGCTCGATAGAAAACCTGATGAAAAGTAGAGGCAAAGCGAAGGAAGATTTCCTTCAGACAAACTGTTCGAAAGAATTCCTTCAAAATTTTTGTCTGAAGGAAAAGTCCACCAAAACAAAAAACCCACTGAGGAAATAAAAGCCTTAAGGCCACCTAAAATATCCTAAAGGGTAGGTACCCTTGCGGGAGGCTCTCACTAGGGAAAGTGGACCATTTCTAAAGACACCAAAGGGCAAGTTCCCTTTGGGAAAGATCAAACCTCAAGATGCAGTGAAAGCCACCACGTGTCCCTCATAAAATTATAGTAGAAGCTGCCAAGTGCCATCTTTTGAGACACAATTTATAATAACTTTCAAAATAGTGGAATGTGCCACGTGTCATCTATAAAGCTTAGCAGAGGCTACTAAGTGGCATAATCTACAATGTCTTCCTTTTATTGAGTAAGGACTGTGGTGGGTCCTAGGTGAGTGGCTAAACTCAAGTGGAATACACCATGTGTCATCATCCGTAAGACTCTCAAAAGGCCCCCAAATCCTCTATAAGTTAAGAAGATGCTACCACATGTCCTCGCCTATTTCAAAATGGAACGCACCACATGTCACTTGTTAAGAATAGTAGAAAGTGGCCAAAGCAAATAGGAAAGACACAAAGGAATTGCTAAGGAGGATGATAGGCCTGTAGCCATCAAATTTAGGGCAACCAAGTAGCTGTTGGCTTTCAAATGATGATGGACCTAAACACATCAAATTTGTGACAATGAAATAACTATTGATCCTTGTAGGCTTAAGCATAGATCTTATAAACAAATTCAGTGACTGGCTAAAGAGATAGCCTGAGAGCTCAGATCACATAGATAAGGATGAAGTACAACAAGGAAAGGAGGAATGATGGAGAAAGATCAGAAATATCCATGCATGGGAGATGTTTCTAGAAGGTAAATTAGTCCACTAGGTGGACATCAAAAAGTACAAATATTCAATGGTGTGGCCTATCTTTTTGCATTGAGCAAAGTGAACAATTGGAAACACATCAGGTAGCCCATATTAAAAACTGATGCTTGATTCCAGCATAGCCCATGGATAGAATTTAAAATGCATTGAATGCATCATAAGGCATTATTTTTGTGAAACAAAGTACCCAAGTCTTTCTTAGAGCACTATATATAGGACTCTCTCTTATTGTCAAATGGATATCTCAATCTGTAATCAAAAATGAAACTCTGCCCAAATTGAAAGGCATTACTAAGACTTTGAGCTCAAATTTTTGATCATATTTTGTTATTTGAATAAGAAAACAAGTGACTTTTCAGACTTTGTGCTATAATAGCTTGGTTGTTGGGGAAATTGTTCTTATGTCTATTTCCTTAATACATTTTTTATCCATTTGATTAAATAAGTAGAATTAGTGAAAGTGATCAGGAAGGTGTCCTGAAGCTAGTTGTGGAGAGACTTTGTGCTGCCATAATTGTCTTTAGTTTGTTTATTTTTTCTATTCCTATGTAAAGGATCTTGGGATGACTTTGTGCCCTCATTATCCTTCGTATTTTGTTTCTATATAAAAGATCTTGGGATGCCTTTGTGCCCTCATTGTCTTTCATATTTCACTCTTTGGCAGTTGAGGTGGAGACTTTGTGCCTCATTTCATCCTACTGTGTTGTTGCACCCTATTATAGTTACTTATCATCACCCAAAAGATTCCTTTTATCTATTAAACAACACTTCTGAAAGAAGAGGAGTGTCTTCTATCATTTCATCAAGATTTCTCCTTTGATTTGTGAACATCATCTCTAAAAAAAGAGAGATGGATGGTTTATCCTACCCTTGAGTGTTATTTTCTATTTATATATATAGTAGATAGCTCCCACATATCTACAAGGAACCTCCCCTTGATGAGAGGAGAGATTTGTCCCATTTTGATGTAGTAAACTTACACATCTGGCCAACCAATTTCCCTATGCTGTGGTTAAATAGACCTATTTTGCTCATTAGTTAGCTGACTGACAAAATATTCACCCAACAAGAACAAAACTTAGAGGAAATCTAAAATAAACTATGTATAGGGAAATCAAACTTCAATATAAATTTTTTAAGTGTATCCCATTAACTAGGATAGGAAGCTCCTCACCATCCATCTTTGCAAGTTGGAAGACATTGTAGGATTTATAGCTAGAGATGGTATATGGGCCACTCCAAAGAGAGTAAAACTTTTAATGCCTTCCTAGCTTAGTTCTATCCTCATCCCACTTGAGGACCAAATCTCCTTCTTTGAAACTTCGTGAAGAATCTCCTTTATCAAAGGCTCTTTTCACTTTTGTTTCATGGCTTTCTATGGCTAGCATGGACCGATGTCTTATTTCTTCCAAATCCATAATATAAACATATCTTATTTCCATAGGTTCATTTTAAAATAACTCAAGTTGATGCATTAGTTCTATGGTGGGAAATTCAAAGAGAAATATCCATTCTTGCTTCTTTACCATATACTAGTTTGTAGGCAGAGTCAGTTATTGACTTCTTGTAGGTAATCCTATCAACCCATAGATTTGAATTCAATTTTAGATGCCATGAACTTTTATTCTCTTCAATTTTTATTTTTATGATCTTACATAAGTATTCATTAGTGTACATAATAACATCATTTCCTTGGGGATAGTAGTTTGATGAATTGTTGAGATAAACCCCATGTTGAACTGCCCATTGGTTGATTCTAGACCCCAAAAAAGCCATATCATTGTTAGAAATAATATTTAAAGGTACTCCAAACCTATTAAGTAGACCTTCATTTAAATATAAAATATTAGTCTCATTTGTTTCTTTTAATGTTACTAATTTTATCCATCTAGTAAGTAATCTATGGTAGTTAGTATTCATTTATGACCTAAGCTTGAAGGAGGATTAATGAGGCCAATAAAGTCCAATCCCCATTGGACAAAAGGCTGATCCACTAAAATTGGTTGGAGAGGTAAGGATTTAAGTTTCACCTTTCTTACAAACATATCACATTGTCTGAATTTCCTAACCCATGCATGATAATCACCAAATAATCTCAGCCAATAATACCCACTTCTCATAATCTTGTGGGTTGTGGTCCTTACTAAATAATTCCCTCCACCATGTCCATCATGGAACCCTTCAAGTATCCTTTCCCTTTGATGTTGTTCAATTTATCTTAACAACATGCCATTAATATACTTCTTGAATAAAACACCATCAAAAAGGAGGGAAAAAATGGATTACAATCTAAAATATATTATTTTTGAAGGATATAGGTGAGAGGGATAAAGACCATCTTGGAAATATCTTACCAAAGCATGATACCATCTAGAAGGTGAGGTATTATTAGCTTTAAATTCTCCATTAGTTGACACCATAACCACATCATTGGATTCTTTTAAGTCTTGGGATAGATTCTCATAAAGTCTTTTTCCTCTAATCAAATTTGTGACCTTGATCTCCACATCATACTCCATTACCTTTTTTATCCAACCAACACTTTTCTAACTTATGTACTTATTCAAGAGAAACTCCTTAACACTTGGATGTGAAACCATTAGGTGTATCATATTGTTATACAATAATTGTCTAAATTTCTTGAGAGACTTTATGAATGAAAGCACATACTTTTCAACAAAAGAGTACCTTGTTTCATAATCTTCCAAGACTTGACTAAAAAAGGCTATTCGCTGCTCTAAGGCCTAATGGTTATGTTGCATAAAAATGCTTTAAATGGTATCAATGTTATCATAAGTGTATATAATGAAGTTTTTAAAGAAATATAGGTTCATGAGTATAGGAGCACTAGCCATGGCTTCTTAATTTCCTCAAAAATCCTTACTCCTTCCTTTAACTATTTAAAACTTTGATTACTATTTACCATGGTTGGATGTGTCTTAGCTAAAGTGGCAAAATATGATATGTATCTTCTGATAAAATTTATATCTCTTAAGAAACCTTGAAAGTTATTTTGTTCTTGGACAAGGAAAGTCAAAAGATTGAAGCTATTCTTTCAGGATATATGCTTAAATCATGCTTTGAAACTATATGTCCAATAAGCTTACCTTCATGAACTGAGAAGACACACTTTTTAGGATTCAAGGATACCCCAAATTACCTACACCTTTCAAAAACTTGCTCAAGGTGAACCATGTGCTCACTTGCAGTCTTTGAAAATACTATTATATCATTGAAATAGACTAGCATAGACTTGTTAAGAAGGGTTTGGAATGCCATAGCCATGGATCTATAAAAAGTTTCTCCAGCATTGTATAAACCAAAGGGAATATTATTATATGTAAATATCCCCCACTTTGTGGTGAAGACTGTCTTGAATTGGTCTTCTTACATCACCAAAATATTATTGTAACCACTATATCCATCCAATAAAGAGAACCTTTATAAACCTATAACCAACTATAAAATATGTTCCATAGATGGTAGTGGATTGTGGTCTTTAAGGGAAGCCTTATTTAAGTTATAAAATTCAAAACATAGTCTAATTTCATCATTATTTTTCCATACTGGGACAAGGTTTGCCACATAAATTGAGTGCTTGATTGGAAATATAATAGCTAACTCAATAAATTTATAAAGTTTATCTATCATCAAAGGCTCAAGCTTAGGATTAATAGGCCTCTATCTTTATCTTGTTGGCTTGGTTTCATCTTTTATCTCAATGGTGTGTTGAGCTAGACTTGGGTCAAATCCCTTGAAATCACTATATTACCATGAAAATACATTAACTAAATTTGCACATAACTCAATGAAAACTTCCTTCTCTAAATAAGTGCATAGCTTACCCAAATTTAGGTTCTTACCAAGTACAAATTCCATATTAGCATAGCGTTATTACTTTATTGACAAAGTTGGATTCTCTTTCCTCAGCTCATAATCAACACTAAATATGTTTTCAAGTGTGACTAATCCCTTGGGAAACTTATTTATTTTCAATTGCATAATTTTATCACCATACTACTGTAAGTACTTTGATAGATTTTTTGAGGAAAACTCAACTTCCTCTTATAATAATATGATAATCTAATTATTATCCTCAAACACTTACCAATTATCATTTTTATCTAGGATAAAAGGCCTTACAACTACCCTAATGTGTGACTAGAAATTTTCACTTCTTACATCATTTGGGATACTAAATTATGCCCTAATGGTAGCCAATCTGTTTGCATGTTTGTTCTCATCTCTTGGTATTGCCTAAATTTTTAAGGCCTAAAAATCTTCAAGTAAGTCTCATACCCTATGAATAAAAGATTTAATAAATAGGTTTTTTCATACACTAATACACATTACTTGGTGAACTACAAGTTCACTATCACCAAAGACTTGTAAGGTGTTGAATTTCATCATCCTAGCCCATTGTAGACTATGAACTAGTGCCTCATATTCTGCAACATTGTTTAAACAAACAAATTATAACTTAATAGATGATAAATAAATTTTATTTTATATATAAATCAACATCATTCCAGCCCTAATACCATGCTTTTTCCTTGATCCATCAAAGTATAATTGCCAAAGATCATCACTAGACTCATCACCCTTCATCAAGGATGGAATTTATGCATCTTTCTCATGCAAACAATAAACACCAAGTCCTTATTATTAAATGAAATTATAATTATCATATTAATGTGAGATATAGGCCCACTCATCAAGGAATAAATTTGGAATCCCATCTAAAGGTGATTCAATTTCTTCTACACTATCTTCTATTACCTCATCTGAGATGAGACAATTAGTGTTCAAAATACTTGGCATATATGGTTCCAAATCAAAGAGTGAAATAGGTTTAGAATGTATGGTTACCTTGGTACCATACCTGGTCATAAACATCAAATATTTCCAATAAAATGATAATTATCCTCCAATATTTTAGGTAAAGTCGCTTGAAAGACATGTGGATAAATAGGGAGGCAAGTCCACCACAATTACATCTTGTTGAAAGGTAACATTCAGATAAGCATTTAGTGTCAAATTTATATCCTTCATTATTCATAATTTTTTTATTGGTGACCCATATATCTAAAATACTCCCTTAGTATTTGGCTTATAAGAATACCAAGCTTATCTAGAATTTACTTAGGTATGACAGTGCTACTAGTTCCACTATCCACCATACAGTTATGGACTAAACAATCACCAACTATAAAATAAAGGTATATGAGAGTATTTTTACTTAAATTTACCTAATATTTTTCCCATTTTTCTATTTTTTGTACCTTTTATACTTGATGCTTCATTAGCTGGTCTGAATTGGTTAGCACAAGACCTTATTTTTCAACTGGTTCTTGAGATACCTTGAGAGCTAAAATCTCTTGGATGAGTATATCCTTTTGTCTTGGAATAGTAAGTGAATCCCAAATTCTAATTATAATATTATTTTTATTTTTCTGATCTATTATATTGAGTGGATATCCACTAACCTTTAGTTGCACCCTTTAAACCACTGGTTATTCATAAACTAGAGATATTTAAGGGACCCTCCTAGCCTCTGCATTCTAATTTTTTTATATTATATGGGGATTATGTTGACATTTTATACTCTTGGAAATAAAATTAGGAGTACTTAAATTATTATTCACATCCTGAGCCTCATCAATTGTTCTTATTTTAGCTCAAGTTAAAACTGCAACTTGGCCACTTAAACTACTAATCTCACCACCATGATTAGATGCAACATAATCATCCATTTGAAAAGTTAAATTAATGTCATTAGGTTACCCTTTAACTTGTTGATCCTCTCTTTGGGGTACCAAATTTATCTCTTGATCTAACCTCCTTGAAGAGGAAAATCTTTTAGTGTCATTTATGGCATGATAATGTTTTGCGATACCAAGTCTTGGTTCTAAACATCATTGAAGTTAGACGGCTATCAGTTTGAGTCATGCATAAAATTATTTTTAGGAGGTTTGAGAATAATAAATTTTGAATTGAAAGGTGCATTAATATCAAGAGTTGCATATGGTTTAGATGGAATTATGGCTCCTTGTGATTGGTAGGGTGGTTTATTTTCCCTAAATCTTTGGTAAGGAATATTTTGATCACTAAAATATTGATAGGATATCTACCTATATTATTGATAAGGCCCACCCTGGTGTTTTTATCTTTTGAGTTAAACTATTTCATTCCCAAAAGATTATAATAGACTTTTCAATTCTCCAATCTCACTAGCCTGACTAGAAGGGGATATAACTTTAGCTTAAGGAGTTGAAATAAGGGATAATGATGGAGAATAAATGGATTGAGGGGGTTAAAAATATTTAAATTATAGGAATATACCCATTGGAGACATAGGGGAAAGCTTACCAGCTTGTATCAAAATATTTTCTATTCTTATGGCAACTTCATAAGCATTTGGGAAGGTGTTACCACCTATGGACTATATCATCACAATGATATCTAAATTAAGGGATTTTATATATTACAATAAGGAATATTATGGGGATGGTCTAATTACTACATGAATCCTAGTCCATGTCTTTTGGAATCTGAGGATAAAAATAAACATAAACTCATGGGAAACTCTCTAAATGGTAGTCAATTGCTCAACTAGTGATAGGTGATCAGATTTATCTTTAAAATACCTTATTAAGGCTACACCTAACTCATCCTAGGTATAAATGGAATTAAAATTAATATTTATATACCACTCCAATGCTTTTACTTTAAAGGAAGCAACAATCAATCTAATAGCCACATTATCTTGAACAATAATATGAATAGAGTAAAGGTTGAAAACATCCTAGATGTGATAAATATTAGTTATTTGATGTTCTCTATAAAAAATGGGATGTTTTAAGATAAAAATTATTAATATCATCATATTGGGCTAATATTAATGGACTACCTCTATTGAATTGAACAAATACTTGATTTTTGATGGCCATTTAGGTAGTAGGGATTTCACTACTTAAGGCAATAGGATGACTAGGGAATGACTATTTCCTCTAAGGATAATGTCTTGTCATATTAAATATTTATCTCTTATATGATATAAAAATTAGCTCAATGAATTCAAGGAGAATACCTTTACTATCTGACCTTGTAGTAACTTTTGGCATGAGAATGTTGTCTGGATAATGAAATGAACTCTACAACTTTAAATATCTTGTCATGGATCTCCTTTACTACTATATATGATTTTCCTTAGCTCTAAATTTTAGTTATTATGAGTAAAATTCATCTTATTTGTTATGCCATAACTATTCATTGTCTAGATTGCACCCTATCTGAGAAGGGGCTTGTTCAGGTCACATGTTCAAGCCTAGTCCACTATGGGATTGACCCAAGGCTATGGGTCATCTAAAACTAGGTTATAAATCTTTATAAGGCCAAGTTCCTTTTGATGTGTATCACCTAAACTATACTTAATCTAACTCTTTCTTGGAAAAGGGAGAGAGATTGACAATGATTCATAAGAGCATATAAAAAGGAGGTGATTCACCAAATGTCTTGATCCTTATACTTAAACAAGACACAATATAAGACACATTGAATATTATATAATATCACTTCACTCACTCTTTGATCAGCTTTCACATAAGTATTTCACACAAATATATGGACTAGCTATCAACCTAGTAAGGGAGGAGAATTGTCCACTTCTAAACTGACTGATAAACTATATGTACACTTAGAATGACCTGTGAGGACTACCAAAACACTACATGAAGGTGATAAAACTAAGATAAAGGTAATGAAAACATACATTCAATTAACCACATCAATTAACTCATGATACACACTTAAACCTAACTTGTAAAATGGAGGAATTCAGTTTTTATTGCATTGAATAGGTGTTATAGTAGAAATCTTGGTAGAGTCTAGCCATGCCAAAGAGAGGGATCAATTTTAAAGCCTAAAATACTATATAAATTATATATGGGATGAGAGAGATGAGTAATTATGCATAGAAAAATGGAGAAAGAATCATTATGATCAAGATTTCTAATCCTTCAGTGTTGATTTAGTTAGAAAGGATCATCATGCTAAGAATAATTTTATAAAATGGCCTTAACAACTATATCAATCCTTTTAAATCTACTTATAATCTACATTTATGATCCTTATGGTTACAATGATGGAATAAAATCATTAAAATCTTCTTTTGGCATAAATGTAATTAAAATAGATTAATGAATTTATTTTGATCATGGTGGTGTCAATTTCTCTCTACTAGTTTATCTTTGGCATGCAATAATGGAGGAAAGGGATCATAATCATGTTACTGGCTTTGGTGATAAACCCATCAAAATTTATATGTCTACCTCCATGGTATCCCTTTGAAATATTGGATCTTGCTCGACCTCAACTAAATTAGCTTCAAGTTTTGATATTGGCCCTTGATCTTCATTTAGGTTTATAAGAATGTGCCAATTGGTAGCTCTTCATTCATTCTAAAGGATCTTATTATCAATCTACTACTTATGCACTTGTGTCACATGGTTTCCTCACATTTGATCTAAGTTCCTTACCCTATGTACCATTGATATTCCTTTGCATGGATTGAATTGATACTATTGATATTTTTGATAGTTACCACAATTATTACACTTGGTAAGAGCTCATTCTCCCTTAGGATCCTTTGAATCTTTGACCTTTTCTCATCATTTATCTACTTAGTATGATTAAACATTCTCTATTGATCTATTTGGGTCACTATCCTTGTCTATTGATGTTTATTATTGATCCATATGAGAGGTACCTAATATCTTAGCACTTGTCATTGATGTGTTTATGTTGAAAGCTCACCATTGATTTATTTTGCATGATCAAATATGTGTCGTTATATCTTTAGGACCCACTGACTCATCAAGTTGCCTGCTCACCATTATATTTGATCTTAGATCCCAAGATTTGGATACTTATTACTTTTATGTTAAACCTTGGGACATTTGAATTCAAATAGCTACTTCATGAATCTTAAACTTGAATCTGTGTATAAGTTTCACTGTATAGGTCTAACTTTGAATGCTTATAACTTAAGATAAAAATATCATCATGACATGAATTTTATAGAGGATGATCTAGACATGAATAAATTTATGTTTATGTAATCTTTTGGATATAAGAGGAATCCTAAGTATATTTATAAAATTCACAAGCAAACTAGTATGTTCATCCCTATTTGATGTACTGATGATCACCTAGTTATTTTAGACCACCAAATTCACACTTTAATCCTACTTAAAGTGTTTCAAAATCTTTAAAATGTTATGTTATATTATCTTGGAGTCTATCTAATCTTTCCACCATTAGACCAGTCTTCAATCATAAACCTACTCAGCTTCTTATTCTAGATTAGACAAGCCTACAAAGCAAAAATCTATCTAATCCAGACCAAAAAGCTAAGTAGGGTTCTGATTGAAGAATGGTCTAATGGTGGAAAGAGAATATATATTCTAGGAGAAGATCACATGTCATTTTAAAGATTTTGAAACACTTTAAGTAGGCTTAAAGTGTGAATTTTGTGATCTAAAAGAGTTAAGCCATCATCAACACATCATGAAAGGATGAATAGACTAATTTACTTATGTATTTTATCATTATGTTTGGGAGGCCTTTCAAAGCCAAAGGATTGCATGATCATGAATTTATTCATTCTTAGAACATCCTTGGTAAATTTCATGTCTTGATTAGCTTTCTATCTCAAGTAATAAGCATTCAAAGTTATACTTACAAAGTGAAACATGCATGAAAACATTAATTTTAAGCTTTGTGAAGTATTAATTTGAATTAAAATGCCCCAAGGTTTAATGTAAGAGTGAAAAGTTTACAAATATCAAGAGATAAGATCAAATCTAATAGTGAGTGGGAAATCTAATGAGTCAATGGATCCTAAATATCAAATGACATGTATTTGATAGTGTAAAATAGATCAATGGTGAGCATCAAGTCAAAAGGTTAGCATAAACATGTCGATGACAAATGTCAAGATATTAGGTACTTATTAGATGGATCAAAATTACACATCAATAGACAAGGCTAGTGGCTCAAATATATCAATAGAGCATGTTTAATCATATCAAGTAGACCAACAGTGAGTAAAGGTCAAAGATTCAAATGATCCCAAGGGTGAATGAGCTCCTACCAATTGTCACAACCATGAAAACTATAAAAAATATCAATAATATAGCATTCAAGCTATGCAAAATAAGATTAATGGGGTGTAGGGCAAGGAAATAAGATATAATGTGAAGCCACCACATGGAATAAGCATGAAAGTAGATACACTAATAATAGTATCCTACAAGATGAATGAAGAGCTATCAATTAGCACATTATTAGAAACCTAGATGAAGATCAAGGGCTAATATCAAAAATTTAAGCCAATTCAGTCAAGGTCAAGCTAGATCTAATAATTCAAAGGGATGTCATGGAGGCATACATGTCAATTTTGATGGGTTCATCACCAAAGCCATGAACATGATTATGACACCTTTCCTCCATTCTTGCATGCCAAAGATGAACCATTATGGAGAAATCAACATCACCAAGATCAAAACATATTGATTAAGCTATTGTAAATGCATTTATTCCAAAAGAAAATTATTAAAGATTTTATTCTACTATTGTAAATATAATGACCATTAATGTAGACTAGAAGTAGATTGAAAGGGACTGATACAGTTTTTATGGCCATTTTCTAAAATTAGCCTTAGCATGATGATCCTTTATAACTTAATCAATGTCTGAGGATTGGAAATATTGCTCATAATGACTCCTTTTCCATTATTTTAGGCATCCTTCCCCATCTCTCTCATCCAATTCTACTATATATATAGGCTTCTAGGCCTTAAAATTGATCCATCTCTTTGGCATGACTAGACTCTACCAAGATTTGTATTGTAACAACTATTCGATGCAACAAAGACTGAATTCCTCCATTTTACAAGTTGGGTTGAACTGTGTCTTATGAATTCATTGATGCGTCTAAATGAATGTATGTTTTCCTTGCCTCTATCTAAGTTTTCTTACCTTCATGTAATGTTTTGATAATCCTCATAGGTCATTCTAAGTGTACATATAGTATGTTAATTAGTTTAGAAGTGGATAATTACCCTCCCATGCTAGGTTGATAGCTAATCCATGCCTTTGTGTGAGATACTTATGTGAGGGCTGATCAAAGAGTGAGTGAAATGATCTTTTGAAATATGGAATGTGTCTTTTGAAAGTATAAGGACCAATAAATTTAGAGTATCACCTCTTTTTTATATGCTTTTATGAATCATTGTCAATCTCTCTCCCTTTTCCTAGAAAGAGTTATCTCAAGTCTAGTTTAGGTGATAGACATCAAAATGAATCCAACCTTCTCCAAAGGTCCTACCCAAGTTTAGGTGACTCACAACCTAGGGTCAGTCCCATGTTGGACTAGGTTTGAGAAGGTGGACCCAAACAATCCCCTTCTCAGCTAGGGTGCAATATAGACAACCAACAATGACCATCGATAGAATTATACCAAAGGGGATAGAAATTTGTTTAAGTGTTTAGAAATTGTCTGAGAGGATGGAAATGTATACCAAGATCCTAGAATCTATTGAAGATTGTGTGAAGATGTCAAATATACATAAAAAACCTTGAGTCTATATAAAACCATATAAAAACAAAAAAAAATAGTAAAGACACATTTGATAACTTGAAAAACCAATGAAAACCTAGAAATAGTTTTCTATTCTAAGACATGTTTGTATGGATTTGAATGAATGTTGATAAAATCCAACCAAACCTCAAAAAATGATTGAGAATGAACAAAAAACCAACAATGCATGTAATGAAATATATCAACAAGGATTTTATAAATGGTAAAATGGATGTCATATCAGCTCTGATACCATTTTAGATTATGCTAAGATCTTTGAATGTCCAAAATTACACAAAAACCCTAAGATTAGGTGAGATCAAATTGCCATAACAAGAGTTACATCAAATACATCATTAACCAAAATTAGACAAAAAGTACAAAGGATGTAATTTATATATTGATAGATTAGGCAATCAAAAAGTTAACACCTAAACTCACTATTATAAAATACATAAAGTGTATTTTCTCTTGATCACCTTAACAACCCTAAGCAAGCTGACTAACAACTATGTAGGTAAAACTACAAGCATGAAGAATCCTATCCAAACAAATCCTTGAGAGTGGGACCTTAAATTGGAATAGATATTTAATTCCATCCTCCTCAAGATATAATTAAATAAAATCATCTAGTATTTTTGATAACCTATTTGTAATAAATGAATTGATATAGGATCATTATCATTTAAATTTAACAAAATTTAATATGTTTCTCTAGTTCTTTATTCTCCCAAATTATAGATTATATATATTGCTCCCATAGCCTATAACTATTATATATCTATATATATATATATGAGGTATGGGTATTACTAAATGATCCCAAAATCCTAGAAGTTAAATGTGCAAGATAACTCTAACATAATGAAACATAAAATAAGTCAATAATAATATAACTACTGTATACGAATGTGAGGACAACCAAAAATTGGTCCAAAGGGATAATTATGGAGCTAAGATGGTTTGTAAGCTTTATAATTAGCTCTTCATTCTTTTGAAATCTATGTCAGGTAGATAGAAATGACAATTAAACTTAAATTTTTGAAATTGAATAGGAATTAACCTACAACCATTACAATATTTTGACATAATTAGTTACTAAAGGTGGTTAGTTCTTTAATAATCTAGCTAAAAAATAGATATGGATGATTTTACAATGGTTGATAAAAGTGATAAAACATAAAATATATATTTTTTAATTATCTTCACTATTAACAATATAAAACATGTGCAAGTTAATTTAGAAATAACATATTAAATAAAAATAAACTTTACATATATATTATTTATAATTTATTTTCATGTATCAACATATTATGAGTGTCGGGAATAACAACATGTAAAAAATAAGTATTATAATGAATTCTAATTGGTAATATGAGCATCATTTATGAGCCTCATCAGATCCCCAACTAAAACCATTAAATGGCCACACATAGCCATAATTAGTTAAATTAGACCTAAAATGAGACATCACATGAGCACAAATACTTCTTAAGTCACATGGTTTAACATATACAACTGAGCTCTTGGGTAGCTACCTTCTATATTCATATGATATTTACATTGTTATCACTTTACTAACACTTTTTCTTTTAGGGTTTTTTTAACACATCAATATTATTGAGTACACACCTTAAAGGTTTCATTGGGAATTGGTTAGGATCATATTTTGGTACTTCTTGAGATATTTTTTCATACTATTATATCACATCATCACTATTATTAGTCTAACCTCATCTAAATCTCTTTAAATCTTACTTCTCCATCTAGTTTCCATTTAAATTTGATAAATTATCTATATCCTACAATATTTCCCAACATCATATAGTTGTTAGTCTATCTTATATCCTTTCACTATATCATTAAAGCTAATATTATATAATTAAACCAAAAACTTCAAACTATATTGGATTAGTTGATACCATCACCTTAGAGTTAAAGGTTAGTTTTGGGTATTGGACACACACACACACACACACACACACACACACACACACACACACACACACACACACACACACACACACACACACACACACACACACACACACACACACACACACACACACACACACACACACACACACACACACACACACACACACACACACACACACACACACACACACACACACACACACGCACACACACACGCACACGCACGCGCACACGCACACACGCGCGCGCACACACACACACACACACACACACACACACACACACACACACACACACACACACACACACACACACACACACACACACACACACACACACACACACACACACACACACACACACACACACACACACACACACACACACACACACATCTTTGTGTGTGTGTGTGTGCGTGCGCGCGCGCGTGTGTGTGTGTGTGCGCGTGTGTGCGTGTGTGTGCATGCGTGCGTGCGTGTGTGTGTGTGTGTGTGTGTGTGTGTGTGTGTGTGTGTGTGTGTGTGTGTGTGTGTGTGTGTGTGTGTGTGTGTGTGTGTGTGTGTGTGTGTGTGTGTGTGTGTGTGTGTGTGTGTGTGTGGGACATATTTCATTTATAATAGATATATCACATTCATACACACTACTTTTACTCTCATTTCTACCCTTAAATAGTATAATAGAAAGATGTTTAAAGACTTATATTGGAGGTATTTTTATGTAGTGTCATTGAAGCTCAATATGAGAGGTATTTGGAGTTCCAAAATAAGGATATTTAGATCTTTATTTTACCACTTGAGGCCTTTTTATCAAAAATTGTGACTAAGATAGTTTTAATCTAATAATGATAAACATATGATTAAAATAGATTATAATCAAATAAAAAATTATGCATAGATATTTGTAAACAAATGATTAAATAGGGTTTTGATCATAAGAGATGAAGGTAGAATTATCAACATAGTTATAGACATGATATGTACCTAAAAAATACAATGTTTGGTTATGTGGTTGACTATGATTATTATTTAGCTATAATAATGAATGTTTGATTGATTTGGACATGGATCGTGGATCTGGATAATATCAGTTAACACCTTTATCCTAATGGAGTAGTCATGTTTGTGTTTAATATGGGATGAATATGAAAATTAGTAAACTACATGACATTGCCTATAGATTACTTTGATAATGTTAGATGTATGTGAATTCACATTAAATTATATTTTTTCTCTACACTTCTAAAACCATAGCAAGATCATGTACATGGAATATGAAACATAAAATGGAAAAAGTGTAAAGGGAATAACTAAGATAGCCTTAAAACCTCATAGTAATTGGGTATTGCCTACATAGCCCCACTAAAGGGACCTCAATTTGATGTAGTTCTCCCTCTTGTGTGTGTGTGTGTGTGTGTGTGTGTGTGTGTGTGTGTGTGTGTGTGTGTGTGTGTGTGTGAGAGAGAGAGAGAGAGAGAGAGAGAGAAAGAGAGAGATTGGATCATATGAAATGTGTCTTAATTCTCCTTACATAGGACCTCATCTTATACCAAACATGTAAAATAGATCTGATAGTATGATTTTTTGATAAAATACAGGTGTTGAACTTGTATTTTAATTTATTTTATTATGTGTCTACCAAAATAGATAAGTGTTAGATATAAAATTCCTCTTAAGACCATTTAAATATAAAACTCTAAACTTTTAATATAAAAACCCATTGGCATGCTAGAACGACTCAAAAGGAATTAGAAAAGGGTCATAGAAGAAACCTAAATGAAGCGTTCCTCAAAAAAGCTACCAAAAATTTCACTAGGATAATAAAATTCCTTTTAGACAACCACATAGGGAATCATAGTCCAAATATATTAGTATTCTATGCAATCAAGAAGATAATATGATAAAAGAGAAATAAAAACCAAGGATCCCTATGACTTGAATAGGAATTGAAATAGATGAATACTACAACAAGAATATCATTGTAAAAGATTAAAAATAATATAAAAGACATAGGACTAAAATAAGAGGTTAGCATAAATTATCAGTTAACCATTAGGATCATCTAGATACAAAATTCATATTACTTGTGTTTTCTTGACTAGATTTGAGTGTCTATGTTTGTCCCTCTTTTATTCTAGTAATGTAATGAAATGATATTACTATATTAAAAAGAAGAAAGTAATAGTAATACCTGATCTTACCTATGTCTCATATGCCTAATTTAAATTATATATGTCATGGTTCTAATATGATTAACCCATGAAAATATAATAATGGTCTCTAATCATATTATCTTCTTGGCCAAAGAATTGAACAAGATTTTGAGTAATGCTTGTGAGTATGAACCCTAATATGGAGTCATGTGCATAATTTGGATAAAACATTGTGATTTATAGAGACAAGATAAGCTTGCATATAATATTTATTTGTTATATATGTTCTTAGAATTCAATATTATATTTTAACTTTAGCCCCACATAATTCAATATATTTGGTACTTGTATAAACGCTAGTGAATAAATTTGAATCAACTATTACATATGGTTATATGATTCATTCTAATGAAAAAATGTTGTAAAAATTTGTGTGACCATAATTTAAACTGAGTTACATGTAAAAAATGTAAAAAAAGACATGAATTTTCATTTCTATTTGGTAAATCTAGTGAAAATACTGAGAGATGATAAAATGTGTTAGGTGCATGCCCCAAAATTATAAACTAAGCATACTAAGTCATAAATTTTGAGTAATGAGTAATAATTATAAGTAATAATATTTTAATTATATGGTCATGTGTTGTCAAAATTCCCTTGTTATCATAGTTTATGCCAAAATTGAGACATATTGCATCAAATTAAAACATATTCCATGTACATGCCTTGTTGTTGGTGATATCTATAAAATATGAGTAAACTATTTGATCTTATCTAATAAAATAGTATATTTATATATTACCATATGTATCAATCTAAAATAACTATTTCTATGTGAATCCTAAAAACACTTCTCTATTTGGATAATATCACACCTATGCTATTGTCTATAGGGTGTATATTTGTCTAAGTATAAGAAATATGAGAAAAATATAAAGTTAATTGATATAATCTGATTAATTGTGTCAATATATCAAAACATTATGTCATATTATGTATAATATGTGCATATCCTAGGAAAAAATTACAATATACCAAGCCTAATCTATATAAAATGAAGTATTTGTGAGCCACAACTGAATATGTATTAAGTAGTGTGAATTATAATCTAAGTTAAAATTTTATGTTTAGTGAATATGTACCAAGTCAAATATCCCTTGTGTATTAAAATTTTATAAATAATTCCATGAATGCTCTCATTTGGGTGAAGGATGAAACTAGTGTAAGAATATTAAACCAAAATTAATAGATTATGTAATGACAATTATTAATTTAGTTTGTGAGTTTTTTTAGCATTTACTATTAATATTGAGTAATAACAATAGATTAAATTTGGATTATAATTTTATATGGGTTCTCATATAAATAGAGGAATTAAAAGTGAATTATGTTTTAATGGGGTAATGAAAAGGTCATTATGAGATTTAAACTTGTGCAAAAGGGTATGTGTCATGATCATCTTCCACATGGAAAAAATGTGTTTGAAGAGGTGTTATAGATTAAAATATATCAATTATTTAGTGTGTAAGGCCATGTATTTTGATAAAGCTAACCATATATTATAGTATTGTGGCATAGGTAGTGATATATATATATAATCTTCATAAATTAAAATTTTATTATTGATTTTTAAATTGTAATATTGGAACTGTAGTCTCTAGATTGTGAAAATTTCTTATAATATTTTTTAATTACATCTGATTTGAGGAGGTAGAAGTCTTATTCAAGATGATGAGGATGTGGGGATATTACTTACCAAAATAGTCACTTTTTCCTTTGTAACATTCTTATTTAGGGTTATTATATTTTTTATATCTGCATTTTAATTTTTGACATTTCTAGGCATGGCCCCATCCTCCATAGATTAGTGGTGTCCTAACCTACCATGGGTTTTTATTAAAATACTTTGGTATTTTCTTTCACTATTATCCCTTAGGGATTAGTTGCATGTACTTTTTCTCTAATTACAGAATAGACTATAGTCTATTTAATGTTTGTAGTTTGAGGCTTATATTTTTTAAATTATAATGTAAAACTTTGTGTTCTTTGTTTCATGCTAGAGTATTTTTTTTAGAGATTTATGATGAGGTTGTATAATGGAGAGGTTTTTTCCCTAACCCTTTTATAATTAGGATATCTATATTTTTGGGATGGAAGGACTCAATAATGTGTTTTGGTTAGATCTGACGTCATATTATGTTCACATGATGACCGTGTTAGGTGAGTGCTGGGATGTTAACACTTGTACTTTATAACTACCTACTAGAGAGATGATGGTTACTCTAGAGGATGTGTGGAGGATATTGAGATTGATAGTTACTATGACTAAGGATATGTTTTAGGTGGTTATGGGATTAATCCCAATTGACTAAGAATGCATGTAGTTGCCTTCAACATAATGGAGATTTAGATATTGTTATTTATAAGAGTGTTCTATTAGGTGTTTCATGTGTGCAAAAGTTTATTATTATTTTTAGCATATTTTATAGTTGTGTATAGTGGAAGTGTATTTATTTAATATAGGATTCATGTCATTATCCAATAAATAAATTAGTGTGGTATAATATATTCCTATGGTTGTCTCATGATGGTACATTTTTATCATGATCTATATTGGTTTATGTAGGAAGATTTCAGTGGAGGGGTTGGTCAACCACACTTATGAATATTTAAACCTACAAGAACATTGTTGTCATCAACTAGTTAGGATTCTTTGTGTCAATTAGGTACATCCACAAGTATTCTTACAAATATGGACTAGTAAAAGTCAAGTGTGAGATCAAAAAACCATGAGTTGTAGGAGATTATTTAATGAGTTAACTTCTAATTCCATCATTTGGATACTTTAAAGAGGATTGTTTTGGTGGCCTAAGGATGGAACATAGTTAAAATAGATTTGAGTAAGTTTTTGGTATTATGACATATGTATGAACATCTATGAGCATTTCTAGTATGAGTGAGTTACTCAAAAATTTGGGGTTTTACAAGAAGTAACCCAGCTTCTTGGTTGTGGGACTAAAGTATTAAATATACAGTGAGGGGATATATAAATACCATAAAAATTTTATCTTTCTCCCATTCCTAAAAATGAGAGGGTTATTATTATAGAGATACAAACTGTATATAATATTGGGTGTACATAACCTTAGACCACATGGTGGACTGATCACATATGGATGATATTATTCCTAACTAGAGAAGACAGAGTTGTAGATGTGGGAATAGATGATGTGATAGATGTTCCACATATGAGGGATATTGGATGTATAATATGTTTGAATTAGATTATTATTATACTTTTTTTGTGTGTTTTGAATATTAGTTAATTTATTTCCTTTATGTGTCTATGTAAGTGATGAGGATTATTGGATCATGATTATTGAGTAATTATCACCTCATTTGACATTATATGTTCTTTATGATGTCATGTATTTCTAACTGATTGAGTGAGATACAATGATATTTGGTATGCATTTTCAATTATTTTATTGAGCTACTATAGCTACTACTACTTATGTGTGGGATATTAGAGAGCATGATCAGTTGAGATTGTAACTAGAGAGATCACAAATTCCCCCACAAGATCTAGATCTTGGCTTAGGTCTAATATTATTGGATGAGTATATTCACTTACATAGAGAGCTCAAATATATAAATTCTAGGGTAGAGGTATATGAGTGTCACAAGTAGAGGGGGAGATCAATATATAATACACAAGGAGATTCTAGAGATTCTATATCTAGAGGTCCATTATTAAAATATGCAAAGGATATCAAGATGGATGTAGAGGGGCATGTTAATCATGCTCCCCTTATCATGTTTTTTAATAAAATTTCATTTTATATCATGTTTTTGGATAATTTTTGGTGTGTTTGTGTGTATACATATTATTTTATTTATTATGCTTATTTGTTACTATCTTATTAATTGGTGTACATTTTAATTTTTAAGTGTGTGTTTTAAATTTAAGTACATGTTTATCAAGGGTTTAAATTTTTTATAATATAGTATTGATGTATATCTAATAATCAATGGAAAAATATATGTACCTTACATGATCATTTGACCAACCTGAAGGGAATAATAACTATGAACCATATAAATAATTATAAATAGTTGAATTACTATACTCTAGTTGAGGGACTTATTATGTGAATAACTATAGTAATAATATGTGTAACCCATTTCTCAAGAATATGTATTAATTGTTACACTATCATTATCTATTGATCCTTATTTTATTATATTAAAACACTACTGTATTTTTTTTGAGTTTTTTTGTGTTAGCTTTTATCTTTTTTGAATTGGTGGTAATATTGATCTTACATAATGGTGTTATCTCAATGAATTTATAGACACATGATGAATAACCATTTTTTCCTTAATAATAATGTCTTGGGATAACTAAGTCATGGTATAATATGATCTAGTATAAAGAGGATAAAGAGAAATATATGATCTTTTTTAATCTTAATAATATCTCTATCAACATATTGTTTAATCCTCTCTCTGAGTGCACAAAAATCATTATCTTAATGATCTTTAATGTGATAAAATTTTAAATAAGGTATTTTTTTATTATGTCCAATCATGTTGTGGATGATAATTACTAGGAGGGATAGTAATTATCCTCTTATCTAATAATGCATGAATACTATCATGAGTCCTATCTCTAAATGAATCAAACTATGTGGTTACTTACTTCCATTAAGTGCCTTAATTATTATAGGAAATTATCTAAAAACTAATTATTTATCTTTGTTTAGTACTTTAACTTGTGATTTTTATTAAACTATTTATTTTTGAAGAGGTGGTTAAGGTTGGATGACTCTAGTAGTAACAATTCAATATCAAAATTTGTCTCTAAATTCAATTTCACAAGTCTTGATTTTTTCTCTAATGCAATCGTCTCATAAAAAATATGTTGAAATTAATTTGACGTAGGATAATCTTTTTATTTAAGAGTAAAAATGAGACCATACCAGATATATATTATTCCTTGGAATCTATTGGTTGATAAATTAATTTTTCTATACATGTCTCAAATTGTAAAATGTAGTTGTAAACTAGTTATAATTTGCCTTGATGTATGGATGGTAATCTTTCATCAGTGACTTTGGGTCCCTTATTCTCATTAAAGTTCATGATGAATAATTCCTATATCTCAACATATGTATGTAGAGACCCAATAGCAAGTGAATGATGAAACTAATTTAATGCATCACCCTCTGAAATACTTGAAAATAAGTGTAATAATATCATACTAACATGGTAATCATGCATAACCTTTCTGTAATATATAATGTGTATATAATTATCCCCACTTCTATTTATATTATAAAGACATCTTAAAACCACATGGTATGATGCATCCAATATATTTAACACTATGGGGTTACTATGTATATCATTCAAATCAACCCAAGAGTGATATGCCTTAATTTAAAAAGTACATTAATTCACTTTAAATTATAAATCACCAATGAAATTAATAAAATAAATAACCTCTTGTGAAGGGATATTAACATAATTAAGGGTCTCATTTAATAATATAATTTTATTATTACTTGTATCCATTTGTCCAATATTATAAAATAGATTAAATATGTCTAGGAATGGATTATTATTTAAGTATAGTAGGATCGGGAGATTAATTTTTATTTAATATATCACTAATTTATGAAGCTATATGAAATTATATTGAAATAGAATAAATAGCACTATTATTTTCATCACTATAATCAACATGTTCACATATTTTATATTTCAAGAGATAAGTAGGAATATCACCATGAGATGTAACCACATGATTAATAATACTATAATATTATTTATTATGTAACATAAAATCATCATCGAAATGATGGGATGGTGTAGAAGAATCGATACTAGAGTTACTAGAAACAATTTACTCTTCACTATATAAATAATAATAATAATCATCATCATTCTAATTTTCATCATGATTACTATATTTATAATATGAAGAGTCAAAATTGAAAATAATAAAACTTTAAATTTTTACAAGAATAGGTTATATAAGGTTCATTAATATTTTCAAATTTATTTAAAGCATCATAACATGTAAGAGGAATGTCAAGTCATAATGCATTCTAATTTTACCCATACAACTGAGGTGCTCCCATTGGAAATATGAATATAATCATTTTGAGAAGGGGAAAAAGAAGGAAACACAGTTATATTTTATACCTTATTCAAATCATTTTCACATTCAAAAGGAACATTATTTTATTTTTCATTAGAAACATTTGAAATATCAACATGTTCATTGTCAAATAAAGGTAGGATAGGAGATATATTTTCATTTTATAATTTAATCATATCATTATCATATGAAAAATTAAAATTATTATAATTAAACTATGAAAAGGATAATATGACTATGTAATTTTATAATATTGTGGCTTCCCTAAAAAATCAAGAAAAATTGGAGGAAATGTGATGTAAGATCATCATCAAGAACTACACAAATTTCAGCGTGTTTGGATTTTATAGGTCAATTTTATCTTGATAGGTATTAATTAATTTTTATATATAATATTATGTCAATTTATAATTTTTATATTTATTAAGAGTCCCAACATTTGTCTCCAAAGCTTCTTTTATACTTTCATGCCAAAATGGAAATTTAAATATTTGAATTTGCTATTTTGAGTTTTGAAGATTTTGGGAATGTTGTAAGGTCTTATCCCTATGTTAAATAAGTAAAATATGTTTTATAATATTTAATTAATATATATAAGTTCTTAAACTATCATAAATCATGTATAAACCCACTTTAGAAGTATGTATAATGTAGGAAATAGGCCAAATTGAGCATGTATTAATAAATCTTGGTTTGTTAGGATATATTTGGGCCATGAAAAAATAATAAGAAAATTTTATAAACTTATTTATATTTTATAATATTCATATCATGTATTAATTATAAAATAAATAAAATTATAATGACAAGCAAAGGAGGAGAGTTGGCATATCTCTAGGTCTAATGTGTAGTCTATGACAATTTGCAATGAAACTGTGTATGTATTATGAAGATATAAAAAAAAAAAAAATTATTATTATTTTTTTATTATCATAAATATTTTTTATTCATGTAACTTAATTTTCATTTATTTTATTTAATTTTATTTTGCATGTCTATCAGGATTTTTATGTTGTAGAGGCCTGCCATATACAACCTAGTGAGATCACACTGAGAAAAAGTGTTCTTTCACCATTTTAGAAGTTGTTTAAATTTTTAAATATGATTTTAAAATAATAGATATTATTTAAGGGTTACCATAGGTACACATATTCCACAACAAGTCATAATTTGAAACTTATATGTTTAGGAGGTTCACAGGTCAGAAAACAAGGTATGAACTTGTGACAATCTAAAAAACATGTCTTTCTCTATCATTTTAGTATTTTTCATGTTTATTTAATGATGTAAAAAGTATTAATGATTAATTTAATATATATTCAAATTTAAATTATTCAAAATAAATTTTCATAAGTTTAATTTTTCCTTTTTTTTGCTCTTGGCCTTATTTAGGAAACTAAGGTTTTGAGGGTATTAAAAAACCAATATCTTGAAATTGAACCCTTAAAATTTGTTGAAAATTTATGTATATGTATAATATATTTTTTGTATGTTTTTTATGTTATTTAAATTTTATATTATGCCTATATAAAAATATATTGTCAAAACCCAAATTACAGGTTTATGGGTTTTAGTAAAAACCTTATTGTCAGGTACTAAAAAGAATATAACTCCAAAATGAATGATCTAATTATTAAAAAAGTTTTTATACATGTATAAAAGTATATTAATGGGTGTTATATGTTATTTTAGATAATTTTAAATCCTACATATATATTTATCTCAAAATTTTAGTCAATAGGTCTATTAAAAGGCCTAGAAACCATGTTTGAATGTCCAAAAAGAGATCATAACTTTAGAAGGAATAAGAGAGGTTTTAACATTTTAAGGAGGTTAAATATTTTATAAATTAATATATAAATGCATTTTAGATATATCAATAAAATTTACCCTAATTTATATCTAATATATTAGACTGTAGGTCAGTGTAAGACAAAAGAATATAGAGTTTTATTTTATAATGAAAGACTAATAAAGAAGGGTGCATGAAGTTGTATACTTAATTACAAAATGAGGAATAACTCTAATAAATAATTAATAATATTAATTAATGTCAATATACATAAATATTACTTGGAATCATTAGATAAAATTACAATTTTATTTCTGAGTAAGACATAACTAATTATATAGAAAACTATATAGAGGATGGGATAAAGGTTATGTCTATAAAAAGATAGAATTAAAGAGTGATGAAATAATATTATTAGTGTATATATTTAAGTAATTATGTATAATTTAAGTTTTAATATCTAATGAGAAAGGCTATAGCATATGCCATTTAAGAAGATCTATTTGTGACAAGGTCTAAAGGAACCCCTATTTACATCAATTAAGGATAAGTGTCTTGATTGAAATCATTATTGTGAAGGTTTTGAAAAGTTTTAAAATTAAAAATAGTAGTCAATTAATTGATCTACATCAAATAAGACATCTATATGACCTAAAATACCTAGCTAAAGAGACCTATAAGATGTCTACTTGCATTAGAATGGTATCAGAGCTCAATTGAAGCTCTTGGGAATAGTTTACATAAGTGCAAACTAAAAATAAAGTAAAGGTTAAGGTAATTTAGATAACCCTTGTATATAGTTTATAAATAAATAAAAATAAAGATATTTTAGAAGGTTCAATCAGTCTTATAGCCTTTGAGGCTTAATAAGGTGAGAATAAGATCACATTGAGGCTCAAGCTAAAACAATCTAGTGAAAAAGACTTGGATGTGGTGTTAAAAGACCAAAGAGGAGATTTAGGTGAGGCAAAAGTGGAATAAGTAGAAAGAGAAATTGAAACACTACAAAAAGAGAAGAACTAGATGAGGGAAAAAAATGGGAAGATAAAATAAGAGAATTTATAAAATATATATATCTAAGATGAATCAAACCTTGATAGGGTTAATTTAAGGTTTGGCAGAATCATTTCAAAATAAATTAAAGTAGGGATTCATATTAAAAAATATGTTCAATTTTTTAATCAAAAAAATTCTTGAAAGAATAAATAAGCAACTAGAAACCAAAAAATAGAGAAGACTAATGAGGGTGCTATAAGAACAACCTAAGAATAAACTTGAAGAGGTAATAAGGCCTCAATGTTTTGAATATAATAATTTCTTTGAATGTGTGATTACAAGTATGAAATTTAATGAATAAGAGGCCAATTTGAGGTCTCAAAAATTTACAAGGCCAAGGAGGACAAGTTATTGATGAACCATAAAGAATTGGTTGTAGAAGTGAAGCATGAAAAATAAGCTAGCAGTAAAGCATGTGTATAAGAATCTAATTTTAAAAAGTTACCAGCTCAAACATGTATAGATAAAGCTAAGTTTATAATTGAGACATAATCTAAGTAACAAAGTGAATAATGTATCTGAATGAATATAGTTGCAATCCATGCAAAGCATGAGCAGTATGTTAGTATTGAAAGGAAAATGGACATGCCATTAGATCATGAGAAGATAGAAATTTGTTATCTATAAGGAGTGATGTTAAGAGAATAAGAAGAAGATTCTCAAGAATAAAAATGTCTCATTAATGAAATGAGAGAATAAATAATGCAATAATGATTATTACTAAAGAAAGAAGCATTTAAAGAGGTTATATGGCCTCAAATTTTTATTTCTTATGTTTTTTTATTATGTGCATGCAAAATTAGAAATTGATTAGATGAAGGCATTAAAGAGTGCCTTGAACAAGGAAGTATTTAGGTCATTGTGTAGACTCATTAAAGGTAAGTTTAAATATAAAACACCTAATGAAGTTATTTTAGATCACACCAAGTTCATTTTGACCAAGAATTCAAAATATAAGAAGGTAAAAGAAGAAAAAGATGAATTATAGGGTGTAATATATGGAGAGACAGTAAGAAAAACACCTAAAATAGTATTTGGAGTAAGAAATCAAATATATATGTAGCATGTAGGTTAGTCTAAATTGACACATTCCGAATACAAATTATAAAAATTGGTTATGGTAAAAATTATAGTACCTTATGAAGAAAAAATCAAAACTAAAAATAAATAAATAAAAGCATGCAATGAAGAGGAAGAATTAATATGGAAGTAAATAATGTAGGGATCAGATTCTTTGGACCTCATAAGAGATAAAGAAGACATAAAAAGGGTAAAATATAAGATATTAGATCTCTTAAAATAAGATTATTATGAAATGGATAAACATAAGAGTGGTAAAAAATAAGATAATGAATATTTGAAGTCATATCTAATGATATTATACAAGGAAGATATAATAAAGCTTTTAAAGAGCATCTATGAGGGAAAAAATGAAGGATCATGGAAGGAGTAAATTAGTAAAGACAAGAAATAGATACGAGGAAGTTAACATAATATTAAGCATGCATTTGAATAAAGCAAGACACCAAGAAATTGGAAAAGGCGAAAATAAATTTAATTTGAGTTAGAGCTCAAAATTTACCACTTGGGGAGTATGATGCATGAGCATCATCAAGAACTATTTAAATTTTATCTTGTTTGGGTTTTATAGGTCAATGTTAGATTTATAAGTATTAATTAAGTATAATATATTATATTGTGTTAATTTATAAGTTTTTTACTCAATAATAGCCCTGATATTGGTCTTCAAAACTTATTTTATACTTTCCTACCAAAATGGGAATTTAAATATTTGAATTTATTATTTTGAGTTTTGAAGATTTTGGGAATGTTGTAAGGTCTTGTACCTATGTCAAGGAATTAAAATATTTTATATAATATATCCTTAATATATATGAGGTATTAACCCATCATAAATCATGTATAAACCCACTCTAGAAACATGTATAATGTAGGGAACATGGCAAATTGAACATGTTTGATCAATCTTATTTTGTTGAGAGATATTTAGGATATCAAACAATAATAAGACAGGTTTATAAAATTATTTAGATGTTATATTATTTATAAAATTTAGGAAGGAACAAATAAATAAAAGGATAAGGATGATTAAAGGAGGAGAGTGGGTAGATCTCTAGGTCTGATGTGTAGTCTGTGATAGTCTACATGAGAATGTGTATGTATTATGAAGATATATAAATAAAATAAGTTTATTATAATATTGGATTATAATTTAAACTTTTTATTCATGTAATTTAGCTTTTATTTAGGTTCTTTAATTTCATTTTGCATCTCTATCAATATTTTTATGTTGTAGAAGCCTGACATATACAACCTAGTTAGATCATAATGAGAAGTGTTCTTTCACCATTTTAGAAGTTATTTGTTGGTATGAATATTATTTTATAGATAAAACAGAGTTTTTAATTTATTCCATAGGTCCACATATACCACAAAAGTCATATACTTTGAAACAAATATGTTTATGAGGTTCACTTGTTAGAAAACAATGTATGAACTAATGATAATTTAAGAAACAGGGTATGAGCTAATGAAAATATAATTTTTCATGGTTAGGGATTGATGTAAAAAGTATTATTAGGTAATTTAATATATATTAAAATTTATAATAATGAAAACCAATAATCATTAGTTTAATTGTGCCTTTTTGTTTGTTTTCAATCTTTTTTGGAAAACTAGGGTTATGGGGGTATTAAAAACCCTATATCTTCAAAATAAATATTTTAAATTATTGAAACTTTATGTATAGTTATAAGAGGTTATTTTTTCAAGTTTTTATGTTATTTCAAGGTTTTATTATGCATGTATCACAATATACTATCAAGACTCAAACTACAAGTATATGGGTTCTAGTAAGAACCTTGTTGTTATGTACTAAAAAGAATATAACTCCAAAATGAATGATCCAATTATTATGAAACTTTTTAGACATGTATAAAATGATATTATTTTTTTTAAATGTTATTTTAGATCATTTTTAACTCTATATATACATTTGTCTCAAAAACTCAATCAATATGTCTATTAAAAGGCCTAGAAACCATCCTTGAGAGTCTAGTAATATATCATAACTTCAAAACGAATGAATAAGAGAGTATGAAACCTTATAAGGAGGAAAAAAAATTATGTGAGTATATAAATATTTTTTATAGAGATCAATACCATGTACGCCAATTTATATATAATAAATTAGACTACAAGTTTATGTGTAAGACAAAAAATGACATAGTTTTATTTTCTTATGAAATATTAATAGAGAAGGGTGAATAAAAGTTGAATATTAAGTTAGAAATAATTATAAAATAAATAAAAACTTTGATAAATCCTTAATCATATGATTTGAGTTCAAGATACATAAAGAGGACTAGGAATCATTGGATAGAATTTCAAGTTTAGTTGTGAGTAAGATAAACCTAATTGTGTGTGTGTGTGTGTGTGTGTGTGTGTGTGTGTGTGTGTGTGTGTGTGTGTGTGTGTGTGTGTGTGTGTGTGTAGGATGGGATAAGAGTTGTGTCTATAACTGGAAAGCATTAAATAGCATTAAAGAGTGAGGAAATAATATTATAAGTGTATCTATTGAATGAATGATGTATAAGTTATGTTTTAATATCTAATGAGAAAGGCTACAACCTATGGCATGTAAGAAGGACTAAATGTGACAAGGTCTAAAGGAACCCCTCTTTACATCAGTCGAGGATAAATGTCTTGATTGAAATAATTACATTGAAGGTTTTAAAAAGTTTTGAAAGTTTAAATAGTAGTAAACTGACTAAGTCACATCAAATAATACAACTATAAAACCTATAAGACCTAGTTAAATAGACCTAAAATAGGTATAATTGCATAAAAATGGGAGATGAGATTGAGTTTCATAGACATTTTATGCATTGGTTCATGAGAGACCATGATATGCTCAAGGATGTGGTGAAGAAAATGAACAAAAATGAAATCATTTCCTATTAAATTCCTAATTTCATGAAAATAAGATCACAAATGAAAATTTTGAATGAAAAATTTTCAAGTATTGAGAGAGATAATGAAAACTAGAAGGATAATATTAGAAATGTTATTAAATTTAGTTTAGCTTCCATGAAATACAATGTTCATAACATGAAATGTATATGTCTATTGGCTAAGAAGAAAAATAAATATTTGGAGTAAGGTAATGTAGATAAGAAGAAGGTAATGGATACAAATAAAGAGGACTCCTAGAATCTTTAGAGTATGGATACAATAGTTAGTAATATGAATAAGAACTATAATGATGTATTGGATGGTGTAACTACCTAGTCTATTAGTCCTATGTTGTGTCATCTTTATGTTGTGTTTTTGTTATTTTAATGTTGTAATTCTTTATATGCATGTATTGTATTTTTTATATAGGGATCATTATGTTATTTTATTTTTGAAGACCATGTATGTGCATTGTTTGTAAAGGGTAGGATCCATTTTCAAAACCAAGTTTTACCATTAATAAAAACTATAATACAATTATCCTAAGATACAAAATTTTCATTTCCATTATGTAATGGAATGTTAAGTTATTGTGATTTAAATTCTAATATTTTTAAAATGGAAATAACAAAGGTTTTTGGCAATCTAAGATTATTATAAAACAATTCATCCCTAATGAGGGTTTATTTTATTAGTTTATTTTTTATGGATTTTAAGAAAGATGATAGAAGGGTTAGGGTAATAACTTTCATCTAAATTTCTATATCTTTCACATTGATCATCACTTAAATACTATTTTTCATTGTAAAAATAGTCATTATAATCTTATGGATATAATCATACTCTTGATTAGTATCTAGCACACAATATTCATAAATGGTCCATTATTTATTATAATTATAAGGAATGCCTAAGAATTTATTAATATGATAAGGAGTTACAGATTATTTAATAGTAATTTAAAATTTTACAAAGATTAAAACTAGAACAATATGATAAATAGAAACCAACACTAAAAAAAATTCCAACATAAGAGGGAAATCAGAACTTAAATTCAAAAAAAACCTAGGAAGATAATTTTTAGGAGGAATCCCTAGGGGTAAAACTAAGGCTTACAATTTTGAATGAAATAAAGTTTGTTCACTAATATGTTTTATTAAAAAAATTGATTAATATAATTTTAATATAATAATTATAAATAAATGAGTAAAATATATCATAATCAAACAAATATTTATTCACACATATTTGTAAACATATGAGTAGGGTTTTAATCATAGGAGATGAAAGGAGAATGACTAATTAAATTTATACTAGATACTTGGACTTAAATGATATTGTGTTAGATTATGTTTCTAACTAAAATGTATCACAATCTATAAGAATTATTGTTTTATTAATTTATACGTGGTTAGTGGATCTAGACTACAATGGTCTATGCCTTCATCCTAATAGAGTAGTCATATCTATGTTGACTATGAGTTAGATATAAAAATTATGAAACTATACAACATTACCTATATATAACTTTTATCCCATTTAATGTGTGTGATTGGATGTGAAAATCTATGATTTTATTCTGTTTATTTATAAAACCCTAGAAATATCATGTGCATGGAATACAAAATATAAATTTGGGTAACAAGTAAAGGGAATAGCTGAGCTAGCCTTAGAAAACCAATTATAATTGAGTGCTACATACATAGTACCACCAAATAGATTTTAATTTTATGTAGTTATCCCTATAGTGTGTGTGTGACTAGATCACATGAAATGTGTATCTAAATTTTTTTTGCCTAGGCCCTCTTATTAGTCAAATATTTCAATCTAGATCTAATAGTATGAATTTTAGATAAAATGGAAGTGTCTAACTTTTTGTATTGTATTTTTATTTTATTATGCTTGTGACAAAAATAGATAAGTGATAGATGTAAAATGATTCTTAATTTAAATATAATACTCCAAAATTCAAATTTAAAAACCCACTTGCATGATAGACCAACTCAGAAAGAATAAAAAATGGTCATAAAAGAGACCCAAACAAAGTGTCTAGAAAAAATTACTGAAAAGTGCATTGAGACAATACTTCAACTTTGAAACAACCACATAGATTATGATATTTGAGATAAATAAGTATTATATAAAATAAATAGGACATTAAGAAAAAATATAATTTAAATTGAATATTAATACAATGAGAACATCGATGTAAAATAGTAAAAAGAAGAGAAATTACATAAGACTAAAACAAGACCCACCAATAGAGTCTTAGTTTGGCATTAAGAGCCTATGGATAAAAAATTCATAAAATACATAGTAATTTTGTTTTCATGATGATATTTGTGTGTCTATATATATTTAACCATAATATCTCTTTCAAAGTTGTACTTGATCCAAAAGGGGAGATTGAAGTATCGATGGGTTCATCCAAAGGTAAATATTTTTATCTCTATACTCTTTCCTTTATTTACTTATTATATTATATATTATTTGGTTTAATTATTTCCATATGTATGTGTGTATTCTTGATTATTATATTCCTTATACAAAATAAAATGTTATAGACATAAAGTTTCATAAACTTGATATTTATCACCTTAGGTTGCATAGACCATTTTGTTAACCATTATGCCTCACCTATATTAAAAACACTTACTCATCATTTAATTTACTTTCATACTTACCAATCATATAATATTACTTAAATATTTACAATAACTTAAAAATAATTGATCCATAGTGAGATATACTCCCCATTTAATAGTCTTAGGCATTGCAATCTTTTGATCTTGACATTTGAGTGTAGATTACCATCTACTAGTTATTCTAAGTCCTTACCCAATCATCCAAGTATACACATACTATATTTTTATGACCTTATTTAAGTTATTATATTGATATAAATAGGATATCTAGATATCATCCTAGAATTTTCATGCATTTTGGTGAACTTGACGTGAATTATATCACACCTATGTGTGGATCATTTTCATGTTTATCATTTTAGGGTTTTAGTGATATCCTCAATAATATCATATATATTTTAGTCATAATGTATTAAATATCCTGATATATATTTATAATTTTTATAAAATATACCATATATCTTGATATGATTCCCTATTTATTTTCAACTATATTAGCCAACCTAATATAGTCTTAACTTTTAAATTGTATAATCTAATTTGATACAATTTTTTGTCATCTACCAACTATATCAACTAGACTAATATAGCTATATATCTTGTTCAAGTTCTATCCTCTAACCTAATATAGTTGTGTCTTTTGGAAACTATATTGTCTATCTTGATATAATTTTGTGTCTTTTACCAAATGCATACATTAGCCTGATATAGTTATAATTTATTAGTTTCTATTTTTTACTATCTGCTAGCCTAATATCATCCTGAGTGTTTATTTTATTTCATTTCATGTTGTATATTTTAATTTTAAATCCATATAATATTTATGTCTATTATTAGTTTTATATTTATAGAATTATAATACAAAAATTGTAAAACTTAGGATTTATCATTTCAGGAAAAATAGTCATCAGTGTTACATAATCCAAGATGTAAGGGTCATTACCCTAATATTCAATCAATTATAAAACATATACATGGTTTTTATCTTCCACTTAATTTAGAATATATAAAAAACACCTAAGGTTTTGTTTTTAGTGCACTATTAAGTGGTTAACCTAGGGAAGTTACTCTCAACATACCTTAGATAAGAGATAGTGTGGCTAAAGGATTAGTCAGTTACCTTTTATAGTTGTTCACTATTTATGCATGAGATCATAATATTTTATATCTTAAAATTCAAACACATTGAGATTATTTATATCTCCCATGTACCAAAATAAATTTTGTCTTTTTTAGGTCTTTTTATAACCAAATCAGCTAGCCTAGTATAGTTTATTTGATTTCAAGACTCTATCAACTAGCCCAATACTATTATGTGAAATATTAAAAATACATCATCTATCTCTATAAATTTATTAGTTTCCTTAAAAATACATAAACTAACCAAATATAGATGAAATTAATGGACCAAAGGGATATTAAAGAGTTCAAGGCTTTTGAAACACTTTGAGCTTGATTAAAAGTGTATCTTACCAATTTCTAAGGGACAGGTCTATAGTTGCAAAGAATAGGTATCTGAATATATTTTCATAATGTTTGATCCTTCAAAGATCAAGCTATAGTTAAAACATAATTTTGAATGAGCATAAGAATAAAATCTAAGTGTCAAACCTTTTTTGTTAATTCCTTACTTAGAAATATTTTAGACTTTCCTTTTGCTAAGTTCATTTATTTCTAACTTTTTATTTGGCTAAGTGTTATTTCTTTTGGGATATTTATTTTAGGTGTTTTGGGCTAAGTTTCAAGAATTATTTTTAACATTCTATCCAAAATAAAAATCTTGAAGTAGCATTCTCTCACAAAGTGTACCAAAAAAAAAAGGTCAAAGGGTATTTTTGTTTGCCAAAGGGTCCAATACAAAAGTTCTGAAGGGTATTTCTATAGGAAATTGGTCTATTCAAAATTTTTGAAGGGTATTTTTCAATAAAATAATCCCAAACACTTTTCCCAAAGGGTGCTTTATCAAGCAAAGTGTCCCAAACATTTTTCTCAAAGGGTCTTTTCTTGGGAAATTATCCCAAATACTTTTTCCTAAGGGTATTTTTATTCACCAAATGGTCTAATTTAGAAGTTATGAAGGGTATTTATTTGGGAAAATGTATCAATGAAAAATATCCAAAGGACATTTCTAAATGGTAAAAGGTTATTTCAAAAAGGTTGAAGAGAAATTAGAAGGGCACAATTTCTTTAGGAAAATTATCCAAGACAATTTTCTTGAAGGCAAATTTCTTTTAGAGTTTTGTTTTGAAGAAAAATACATAAGGATGGTTTCTTTGGAAATTTTTTCCAAGATAGATATTCTAAAGACATGAATTATTTCAAACATTTTATCCACAAAAAATTTCTCAAGGAAAAGATAAGGCAAGAAAATTCCTTTGGATAAAGTGGCTGAGACATAAAGCTCAAAACAAATGTCCAAAAAAAGGTCTAAAAGAAATAACTCAAAGAATTTGTGATCTAGATAGTTCAATAAATGTCAATTTTAGGAAACAAGAATAGCCATTTGATTTTAAAAGTATATGACAGCCCTACAAGTGTCAAATTCAAGCATAGAAGATGGCCATTGGTTTTCAAATAAGTAGTGATGATCTTGTAGACATCAAATGCATTCACGTAGATGTTAAATTTTAAGCCGCATGAAGTAGCCATTATAATTTAAATGGTAAGATCATATAGTGTGGGTTCATCAAGTAGATGATCCAATGGAAAGTAGTGATTGATAGTTTAATGGACCTAGGTAGATCAATAGATCACATTTAATTATGGATCTAGATCCAATGACATGTGAGAAAGTAAAAAGGTCAAAGAGCTCAAAGGCCACCATGTGGCATAAGCATAGGAGTCGATAGGTTGTTAAGCAGATCCAAAGATCAAACACATGGGTGCCAAGTGTCAACAATGCATTAGCTTGGGTAGAGGATATAATGGCATGCATTCAACATGTTAGAGGCAATCAAATGAAGTGAGCTAAATCAAAAGGTCAATGAACTAATTTGTTTTTGGTAGCTAATGAACAAAATTCTAAGCTAGAACATTTTTGAATAGGGTCAATAGGGTAGTTTAGCTTAGTCAAAGCAATTAATGGACCTAAGATGGTGGAAAATACAAGGAACTAAGCTCAACCTGAACCTGAGTTGAGCTAGGATAAATAATAGGGACCAAACATTGCCATCATATCTCTATAAAGATATATTAGGTATTTAGACCTAATATAGATTATAGGTTGGCAAGTTAATGGCTAAATGGGACTAGGTGTCAAAGTAGAGTATAAACAATGATAGGAAAACTAATGACCTTAGATTGGTTTTCTATTGATAGGTTAGACCTATGATCTAAATATGAAAGTGGATTAGAAAATTTACTAATTCAAATGGTTTTAATCAGCATGGTCATAGTCTCAATAAATATCCTCCTAAAAAGCATGAATCCATGATTCAGTTAGACCCATGATTATGAGTTTTTGTCCTTAAGTGAGAGATGGCATGAAGGATCAAGGAAAATTCCAAGTGAGAGGGACTATAACTAGGATTACTTAATGCATCCTTAAAACCTTTAAGGACTTTCTCACTCAACAAGCCATGGGTAGTGTCTTGATTGATCAAAAAATGGCAAGGTTTCCATTAGCTAAGGATCAAAGCAATGGCTTAGGTTAAATTAATGAACTAGGATAAAGTGTTATTTTTATGATAGCATGATCCCACATCCTTTCCTTTCTCTCTCTCTCTTCTCTTATATATCTTGGTCCCATTCCCATTGAAAGGTTTCTCAAATTTTATAATTTATCATTTCATTTTCTAAGACAAGGATACTCATCGAGACTTTTACAAGAGTGTGTTAATTTGATATGGTTAAACCTTGTAAAGGTATTGTAATAACTACCTTTTGAAGTAATAAGATCAACTCTTTGCCTATCTCTTGTCTTTAATTAGTGGTTAGTATGATTTTGTATGGTAAATTTGTCAAGGATATTATTATTAGTTTGTTATCCTTTTGCTTGCCTCTTTGAAGGTGTTTTCAAACTAACTTGTAGGTCTATACTAGTGTTACATTTGGAACCTCTTCTATGAAATATTAGGAAAACTAGTGAGATTGTGAGATTGAGTAAGCCATAGTTGTCTTTTATTGATCCAGTGTGTGTTCAAGCTTATGTGAGTGCCCATTTAACTTTGGTGTATCACCCTTTTAGATTTTGTATGAGCCCTTAAACATCTTTCTAACCTTTTTCCCTATGAAGCATTAGTTATTAGTATTAGTTTAGGTGAGCATCAAAGATGAAGCCAACCTACTCTAAAGGTTCAACCCTAACATAGTTTACCCAACGCTTGAGGTTGTCCTAATATTATAGCTTTATTGGAGAGACCCTAAAGAACCCTCTCCAAGGGTGAAAATTAAGCCTATAATATATTATATCATGCAGAATGGGACACACTTCTTTTAAAATAAGATTGATTAAAGTTGATGCTAGTTTGATCAAATTTATATACATTAAGATCTTAAACAACAACATCTAGTGACTCCAAAAGGAAGAATAAACAATATAGTGTAGAATGGTATATTCATCTCATGACAAAGGTAACATCAAGGTTAAATTCAATAGGTATTCCTTTTGAATTTATTGAACTACCTTTAAATTCAGCAAAAAGATTAAGGTTTGCCAATACTCATCGATATTAGGGAAATTTTTCTCCTAGGTAATTTCCAAGGCCTATCCCTATAAGAAGATCATTATTAGCCCATTAAATATCAATGGAAACCCCTATAACTTTTGAATTTTTTAATGGCCAATTCCCTCTATCCCTTGCTCACTATGATCCTATCCCAATTGTATCCCTTAAAAGTGTCCCCTATTACACTAGAGACCAAGCTATAACACCCTTTGAGCACCTCATGGACATATCCAACATTTGAAATATCCATAATGTCTTTGAGAATAATATAGCTATTAGGTTTTTAGCTACTTATTTCAAAGGAAAGGCCCTATATTGGTGTAGAGGCCTTGCTTATAACTCTATTAAAACATGGTACAAATTAGGGGAGGCCTTTTACAAAATATTTGAGGACAAAATTGAGTATTTTTCTCTTGTAGAGAAACTAACCACCATTAGGAGATCTCCTCATTAAGTCATGCAATACTTCAACATAAGGTTCCAAAAAACATGGGACATAATCCCAATCATAGTTAGAACAAGCCCTAACTTTACTTTCCTATATTATTTAAAGGATTTAAATAGTGACATAATAGTGATGATCTAATCTATGGGAGGAAATATACTTCTAGATAATTATGAGGTGGCCATCAAAGCAGAGAATTGTTTGGTTCAAGTTGGCAATCTTACAACCAGACCACCAACACCCTTATTTCCTTAAATTAAACCACCTCCTATTTCTATCCCTCCATTGGATGTCATTTCTCCTACACCAACAATTATTTTAATCTGTACACCAAAGTAAGAGAAATATTACACTAGTGGATCTAGTGATTCACTAGAGCAAAAGAACTTTCAAGAGCTCAAAATCATGTTTTAGTCCTTGAGGAATGAACTAGTAAATGTCAAAAGGAAATAATCTTTAAATAAGCCTTATCAAAGTTCATATCAGCCTCAATATCAAACATTTCAAGAAAATAGGCCACCATATAAGGGGAACGACCAAAGCTAGGGCTAAGGTTAAAACCTAGGACAAGGGCAACACAACTACAATAGGTAGAATAACTACAATGCTAATGTTGTTATTACTTATACCTCCTTGGTCCTAGTTCAAAATAATTTGGCTCAAGAACTAGAGGGTACCATGCCTTGGAACTAGTCCTTTGGTCAACATATTGTCCCAAATATTTACCTTAATCAAACCTTAAATGATTAATGGTAGTAAGTTTCTAATTTTGGATACAACCAAGCTCTCATGGTCTAAAATGTAGAGATACCTTTGACGACCAAGATAGAGGATCCTCCATAAGGTTAAAGGTCTAATTAGGGACAAAATTAGTTAGATGCTACAATGATGAACTATGAATAAGAAGAGTGTTATGCGACCAACTAGTAGGCTACTTCTAGCCAGGCTTATATTCTAATGGCAAAAAACATAATATTTAAAAGAAAGAACATAGATGGTAACTGTTGAGGTTTACATACCCCCATTTATGAAAATTTTGACCCTTGAGAAACCCTCAAGATTAAACATAAAAATATGGCATGTTAGGATCATTTGTAGAATTTAAAGATCATCCACTTTATCAAAAGCTAGCTTACTTATTATATTTTTCTTTAATTTTTTCCAACATTTATAATAAATGGTCTTCATGGATTTCAATTATAGGATTCATAGTGTTATTTCTACTAAATTCACATTCCAAATCCCTGGCAAACCCTCAATTCAAATTTGAATATTGGTAGGAATTAAATTGGCATGAACCTTTTAAAACCTATTTCAGACTTAAGTAAAATTATCATGTTTAAATATTTAAGTCATGTGTCTTAAAATAACTCAAAATTATCTTAAAATCACTTTTTCCCCTTTCTATTTCCCCCTTTTAGTGATTTATATTTCTAACTTTGTCTAATGTTAGTTTTGTAGGGTCCCTTTTAATATTTCCTAACTCGGTCCCTTTAATTTATAGCTTGGACTAAGTTTTTATCCTAAGGGCCCATCATATTTATTAATATTAATGATACCTTAGCCTTAAAACCTTAATCCTAAGTATTTTTATGTCACCAAGGATCCTAACTTAATTTACATGCATCTTTGTAGATCTAATGGCTTGCACTTCATCATGGGGCTTGATCTAATAGAGTGAGGAAGACTTAGGTCTTGGCTTAAAAGGAATGCAAATAAAAATATCTAATAGTTCATACTTCCTCATGTCCTTTTGATTAGATGGCATGAAGAAACTCGACAAAATTGAGCACTTAATATTTAGACTAATCACATTCAAGTTCCTAGATTTTGATCAATGGTTCTCAATTCATCATAGACCAAAAATCGGATGGAGTGAAGGCATTATGGAAAATAAAAAATCCCAAGAGGCCTACAAGATCAACATGCAATATCCTCACAATTGAGGATTAAAATCAAATGGGTCTTACACATTAGATTAAACCAATAGCATGTAACTACTTGGATCATGATCAGATGGCTCTCGCTTCATTATGGAACTCGATCAAATGGAGTGAGTTGATTATAGAGAACTATAAAACCTTGTGGAGGTACCAAGTGTCACCCTCATATTATAACATGGGAATTTTTAAGATCTTAAATTTGACATTTTTGAAACCATAATTTGACATTTGTGAGGATGTATTTGATGTTTATGTGATCGTCAACTTTAAGCCCATCAAACTAAAATATTTACTAGCTTAAGTTCAACATTCATGTGACTATCATTGAACATTTGTGAGGATGTATCTGATGTTTATGTGACCATCAAATTTAAGCCAAGGAATTATTTTTCTCAAAGACTTACATAAACTCCAAAATGTTGATAGGAAGCTCATAAATTACCTTGTAAACTAATGGAAGCCCTCGAAGGATGCTCAAATACTAGAAACCTTTAAACAAAAAATATTTAAATGGCCTTATGATATGAATATATGCAAAAGTGGATGTAATCTAAGCTTATATCTTAATTTCCCCATTACATTTCTTTAAATGTTCTAAACCTTTGGCTAGAGACTTATACTAATTCTTATCTTAAAGGGTCTTTGTGACATGTAACTTAGATCAAATGATTCTAATTGAAAGTTTTATTGTGTTTATTAATATGATAAAAATCTATTTCACACTTGATCACTTTATCATTTTGGCCCCTTTTGGACATATTCAATGACTATTTTAGCTCAAAATGTAAGTTATGTTTATAAAACATAACATAAATTTTGACCTTAAATATATATCCAAGGTCCCCTTTTATATATCAAAAAAATTAGGCATAAACACTTTAGCCTAAAGTTTATTTCATGTTTAATAAACACAAAATAAACCTTAGCCTAAGATGTTTTAACCTAAGTCTCTACCTTAAAAATTACTAACTTAAAACCCATGTATCTTGTTGGATCCAATGGCCTATGCTTCATCATGGGAGGATGATCAAATGATGCAAGGCTAACTTAAATTCAATATTTTATGCTTCATTGTGAGAGGATGATCTAATGGCACAAAGGCACTTATGAATTTTCAAAGGCCCATAGATTTTCCACATGGCTAATAATCATTTAATTAATGACTGATGAAGGATACAAAACTTGAGAAGGTATGTAAAGATGCCAAGTGGCATAACTATAAGGATTGGTACCAAAATAACCAATGACAAACAATGACCCAAATCATGATCAATGGCTTACGATCAATCATAGGATCTTCATTTGATGGTGTGAAATAAAAGGAGGCATTTTAAATTCCAATGGCTAGTAATCAAAGGCATTTATGAAAAATTCCATGAAAGGCCTAGATTGATGCCACATAGGTGCCACACAATAAAAAAAATATAATATAAGAGATCTTGTGGGATCAAAAATGTGAAATTATACAGGCAAAGGTCCAAATCAAACCTAAGGCATGTATGAGCTGAAGTCCTGATACATCCTACCATTAATGATCCAAAACCCTAAACCCTATATAAAAGGAACCTAAGTGGATGAATTTGGTTACAATTAGATTTTAGAGAATATTAATTTCATTTTGAGCATAAACAAGTTTTCATAGAGATCAATTGTTATTTGATAGTGAATAATTTTCAAGCAAAAGCCATGGAAAGTCATAGGCAATAGTTGAAGGAGCAGATAGAGCTCTATGTATCCATTTATAATGAGGGAAGAATCTTCAAAGGTATTGAATTAGATGTTTCAACCCTAAAAAATGGAGACAAGAATTGGTCTAAACTTTTATTCATCATAGAGGAGGTGAAACCCATCACTAAGGAGGAACAAAAAATTTCCATAATTAGCAGGAAACACCATAACCTAATTATATTTTAGATGGTTGGCCTTCATTATGTTACTTTAAAACTATAGGTACTTCATTGTATTGATGTGCTTGCTCTAATTTTCATAGACTATAGGATAGATAATGATTGGATCATCTGTGAAGGAAATTCTAATAAGGTATTCTACATTTCTCCTTTAGCCTTCAAAAATTACTATATGCTCCCAAAACCCCATGTAAAATTGTCCAAAATTAGGGATTGGACCATAAATCATGACGTGGATAACATCCTCAAACCATAGTTACACCAAGGGAACTATGTCTTCAGAGACTTTGAGGGTAAGATCCCAATTGTCTAGTTTAGGGAAGGGATTAGGGTAATCATGACCTTATAAAATAGAGCATCAAAAGCCCCCTCAACCACACATGTAAACAAGACTTGGGTATCCTATATATATTTCATGGTATAAGAGAATCTCACCCCTCCAATTGGAGACTTGACCAGTGTCTTCTTAGGAAAGCAATTCACTACCATCAAAAAGAAGACTAGAAAGTAGATTTCATGATGTCATACTTGATAGAATCCCTACATACTTCCATCATCTTCACAAACATTATAAATTGGTCTCTTGAGGGTAGAACCACCATATCCCACCATTATTCAAAATTATACATCTTCAAATATAGGAACCACCTATAATTCATCTATGACTATGTCTATACTACTTTTGTGGAGGTCATCATAGGTTGTCCAATGCCTAGGGTTCACCCATTGATCAATAAATATGTAGAGATAATGGGGGATATCTGATTTTATCTAGATTGAACCATAATCTAAATTGAGGGAATCATGTCCCAAACCTACATATTGCCTATGTATGTTACTAGTAAGTTAGTAGAATAATAAATTGCCTCAAACTCATCGATGGTGTTCATGGGGTTTATAAAGAAAAGAGGAAGGACCTTCTCCATCCCTTTCCTCTAATAATTAGAAGGACCATGCTAAAATATTGGAAGTAAGTGGAGATCATATCCAAGCATAGGGACTTATTTGGATTCTAATTATATGAATTCAAAATGTGGGATCTCAAAAATATAGTGGATGATCATTTGAAGGTGAAACATCTCCCCAAGCTAGTTTATATGCATTAACTTAGTGTCCATGACACCATTTACATCAAGGAAAATAACTTTGAAGAAGTGTTGGCTAGGTTCAAAGGGTACAACATTAAGCTAGAGCATAGGTTAATAAGTGAAGATAAACCAATGGGAGAGGTGTGGTAGATGCATCCTCTCCAATATCATATACTTTTTGGACCTTCTAAGCCACCTCAAGAAGAACCTCAAGTGGAGAATCCACTACCCCAAAGAAAAATTTAGAAAGGACATGGAAAGGAAAAGGTGGATGATAAACCTAGAGAGGGACCCTCATCCTCAACACCATCCTAAAGACTTCCATCTCTAGTTGACTATATATACATGATTTCCCTAGATCCAGATGAAATAGTTGAAGGTGCCCTTTGAGATCTAGCTAAGGCATATGGCACTAATGAAGAAGAGGGGTGGATTAAAGAGACACAAGTATAATAAGGGGAGCCTAAAGAGGAAAAAAGAAAATAGTTTTCTCATGATATAGTCCAAGTATCCCCCAAGGAAAAGAGGAAAGTAGAGTTGGCATTTGTCCTTGTTAGACCAAGGAAGAAGCCAAGATTGACCCTCACTCACCCCACCAGTGAGGTCAATCTATTTAGTGAAGAATTCCCCATTCAAGGACTAATCATCCCTGATTGGTTTATCTATGGGAAACTATAGAATATCCCATCTTTTTCCCACTCATGGGCATTAACAAAATATGTCAACATAGATGTACATGATGACATCAAGCCATAGATCATGGCTATAATGAAGGAAGAAGAAGAAAGAAGAATTGTGGCCATTATAATGCTAGAGAACAAGAAATTAGATACCTTAAGAACATCCAGTAGAATAAAAATTTACATCTTAGAACCTCAAACATTCACAAATCCAACCACCATAGTGAAATTCAATCTAGAGATAACTAGATTAGAGAGGGTCACCACTAGGAAGACCATGATGGGAGCTAAATAATTCATCTTCTAGAAGGTTGAACCTTTTATTGTATTGACCCTAATGGAAGGATAATAGCTAGGGGAACATCCCATCTATGTAGAGGATTTTGAGATATTAATCGAGGCCTAACCAATCTAAGTAAAAGTTGAGATTAGAGGAATGAAACAAAAGATCCATAATTTGGAAAAGGAGACAAAAAAATTGGAGACATAGGTTATTTTATCAGTGTTTGATGCTATTATTGACATGTTTGAGGCTCCATTCTTTGATATGTTTGATTTTTTAAAATCAATAAATATAAGGAAATATGCCTTAAGCCAAAAAATTGAGGTAGCTAAGGGGTTAACAACATAATGGTAAGAGACAAAGACTATAATAAGGGACACCATTACCATTTTGATTAGGAACAAGATTTTTAATTTCAAATCTATTAGCTTGGCTCACCTAAATGCCATACTAGGAATAATAGTGGAAAATATATAGAGTCTAAATGTATGGATAAGTAATTTGGGCATATTCCTAGTTGATGATAAGGGTCTAATCACTAGGATTAATAAACTCATTGGTACTATGATATCCAATCCTACAAAGACTAAAACATTGGGAATAATTGATGATGTAGAGTATAAACACATGGTCACTTTGGTATTATAATAAGTCAAAATAAAGAGGCAAAGTCAGTCTGGTAAAGATAATAAAAGAATCATGGGCATGATATTGATGGCCAAGGAGAAGATTATAAAAGCTAGGAGCATAAAAGAGTCTATGGCTAGAGATGATAGAGACCTTGAAGACTTATATGATCAAGAAGATGTCTACCTCTTGAATCTACCTATGGATTTAGATCTCATCAAATATCAACATCAAAAATTAATAGAGCCTTTTTAGGAGCAATAGGGAGTCCCTTGACCATAGGCCCACCAGTCAATTAATATTCCTTTTATAAAACATTATGATATTTAAAAGTAGGGAATATTATTTTGTAATGTATATGCTAGTATGTTAGTATTTTTCCCTTAAGTTAGTCCAATTTTTAAAGACAAATATATTCTATAACTTGATAAAAAGTACAACTATCCTTACTTTTATATATTTTATATCTTATGACTGATTGGTGTACTTCCTCATATTTCTATAAAAGGTAGTTTTACCATTTTTAAAGAGGAAGAAATTTTGAGAAAATTAGTATACTTTGAGAAATTAATGCAATCAATTAATTCTACAAACATTATCTAATTTGAATGTGTCAATTATTAACATAGCTTCTTCTCTCAATTATTGATTATAATGCTTAAGTTTGAATAGTTTCTTTGAATTCTGAATTTGCATCTATGATACAAGGTTTCTAATTTGTGCTTATGCTAAATTAGTTGAAGGATCCTAGATTTGCTTCATTTTATTTGTTCTATATTCAGATGTGCTAATGATTTTTGAGTTTGATAATAAGCCTTTAAAGTGAAATCTAGTTCTTGTATAATTTCATATCATCCTTAGGAATTGTGCTTAGTATGTGGTGAAATTTGAGCTTTGCTATTTTGCATCATATAATAGTTAAATATAGGTTCAATTGTAATTAAAACTTTGTCATGTTATTTGAGTTCAAGATCATCAATCACTTATTTCCATTGTACCTCACCCTTATTTTTTCTCCCTTTTTTATACCATATCAATGTATCTTAGACTTCATTGTCAATATCCATATAGATTAATTTTTTAGCTTAAATTGGGTCATAATCCATCAAGTATTAACATAGATCCTATGTAATTCATAAATAATGGGCCATGATGGCTCCCGACCATCACTTGTTATAAATTTTGTGGTACACTGTTACATTATTCTATCACTATTTCACCATAGGTGACATCAAGTTACCACAACCTACTACTCATGCTCTAAATTCCTAGAATTATAAAATGATAAGTGATCTAAACATTAAGAAACTATGTGGCTCATTTAGAGACATAAATATGAAGTGTTTTTTTATCACTAAAATGAGGGCCACCTTTGTGAAGTGATTGGATATTTTTTCATTTTGATGTATTTTATCTAAGATTGATGCTATATTTTCACTTTTGAGTAATTATTCATTTATAATTGTTAATATCATTTATATTTATGGTTTGTGATATATCTTTATGTTTCATTTAGACAAATATCAAGCTTCTTTAAGATTTGATGTTTGATTTTGGTATATTTAACTTGAAATTTCAAAGCTCATAGTATTTGAGGTTAGGATGGCTTGTTTTGACCAAAGATTGGCATATCTTTCATATATCTAGGATTATTTGAGCTTAAAATTGTAAATATAGATCATATTAGCATAATTGGATACATCTTTGAGCAATTTTAGGCAAAGATCAACGTCCCTTACTATTCTTTATGCAATCTTTGCAAATGAGCTTAATGTGCAGGTTTAATTCTTATTCCTTTTAAATATTAGCCTAATACATCATATTTTTAATATTATCTCTATATTTAAAGCTATAATTTCCAAAGATTTGAACCAGATCACACTCAAAGATAAGAGATCATTTGCTTGAACTTGAGGTTCACAAAAAGGCCAGACATGATAAAGGTAGATGCAAGAGATCCAAATCTTTGCCAAGTTAACCTCTTAAAGTTACATTTGCCTTCTACCATCATTTAGGTATTTCTTGGTTGGGAAACTTTTCAATAAATGTGCCAGGTGTGGTACATGATCTCCCACATAACCTTGAGAAGTATTTTCCTACATTTAGTCCAATGGGTCTAGTAACTATTGAAGAACACATAAAATATTTTAAAGCTACCTTAAGGTTACTAAATTTTGTTCATGAGAATGTGTATTATAGGTTATTCCCATTTACCTTTAAATATGTTGCTTATGAATGGTTATTAAACTTTCCTACCAATTATATCACTAGCTGGGATGGCTTTACTGATGTTTCTATAGATCAATTTGGTAAGATTGTCAGTCCTTGTGTTATTTGCCATAAGTTCACCACCATTAGAAGAGATGCAAGTGAGTCAATTATGTCCTTCAATGATACATTTTATAAAATGTATAGTAGGATCATATAACCCTATAAACCTGATGATGTTTTATATCTATAAATCTATAAGGATGCCATATATCCTATGACCTTTGTGTTTCTAAAAAGGCATCAACCAGCTATAACTTCATCAACTAGGGCCTATTTTGAGGTAGTGACCATCAATGAACAAATTCATATGTAGGTAAAAATGGCCTATTATATTCCAAACATTAACCCACATATGCCCACTTTGAACATCTTTCTAAACAATAGCCAAAATATCCCAACCTTAAATCAACTTCTAAACCTCAAGAAATTACCTTTGAGTCATGTTGATCCCAATCATAACCTTGGATTTTTGAGTCATCATGCCACTAATAGATTCAATATAAATGATCAAATATCTTTAGTACCATCTAGTAGTGCTAACAATAACTAGGTATATAATTTTGAAACTCCTAAAAATGGTCCAAAAGTTGAGCACTAATTTTCTTTAGCTACAAAAAAAAGTTGTAAATACTACTGAAAGCTCTTGTAGGGACTTCTCATTTCAAAAGTATAATATGCTAAATAAAATATTTTATAATTATAGTTTTCATAATAATAGGAATAATAAGACATCTTCTAAAAATAAGACCATGGACATTAACCTTATTGATGTAGCATTGCTTGATTATTATAGAGTGCATTATATAACCAAGCATGGTGAATTTATTGCATTGATTTTTATAAGGATTTAGAGGATTTATAAGAATAATTAGATACATTTTAAGTAATCCCTAATAAGGATAAAAGTGCATGTGCTTCTAGATCCAAATCATCTAATCAATCCTTCATGATGGATACCTTTGATTTCCCCTTTCAATAGGAGAATGAACTAGATGAGATCCTTGAAGAGATCCAAGCCTTCCAAAAATACTTTAAGAAGACATATCCCTTGAGGAATAGAGATCAGAGGCATCCCTTAACTACCTCAACACTTCCAAATAATTTTGGAACTCCTCCAGACACTTCTTCAAGCAAAAATCTTGAGCCAACTAAAGGGAGTACCCCTAAACCTAATATTGATATTCCTAGTTCTTCTAATAAAATTGGATATAATATAATTGAGGATATGAAGAAGATAAAGGCTAATATTAAATTTCATGAACTAACATAGATCATAGAACAAAGAGACCTTTTACTATAATCATTGTCAAAGAAGTTTAACAAGCTACCTATGGCTAACCATGCTAATGTGATAGTGCACAAAGCCAAATTTGAATCTCCTCCTTTCTTGCTCACTATCAAGATTTTTGGTAAGTATTTGCATAATTATTTAATATATTTTAGTACATCTACCAATATCATGCCTACATGTATTTACAAATAGCTTGGCTTAACACCTATAAATTTTGATAGGGTTATTACCCAATTAGACAAATCTAGAGTTAAAGTTGTTGGGGAGCTATTAAATGTTCACATGTAGTTATTTTTTAAAATGAGAGTGTAGTAATTCATTTATATTCAAATTTTTGATATACTTAATGTTTATGGAATCTTGTTAAGGAGGGAGTGGACCAAGGATCTTAATGGTTACATGCCCATATATTGCTCACATTTATGGCTACCTTAGAAGGGAATTCCTAATCAGATCAGAGTTGAGAGAGAGATAAGGATGAAACACATGATCATTGAGTAAAATGTGTTGTAAATATTGTCATTGATGGCAAAGGTCTAGCATTATTGGTGATAAAGGCCCCATTGCATTTAATGGTGTTTTTAATATTCATATCTTGGCTAATAGTGTTAATATATATTTAATATTGATGAATATATTTTTGGTTGCATATAAGTCAAAAGAGGACCCATGGAGAAGTCAAAGAGTCATAGGGTAAAAGATGAAAGAGGAATGGGATGCATTTTCTCACGAGGAGTCATCTTGAGTAATTTCAAGAGTCTCTATGTGAAGACAAAAGAGGTATGGTGCATTTTTCCATGAAAGGAAACTTTGAGGAATAAGAAAAATCACCAAGATAAAGACAAAAGAGGAAAGGATGATTTTAATTATGTAGGGTCACTATATGAATTTTGAAATGCAAGGATAAAAAGAGTCATGAAATTTTGACACCATTTTCCATGAGGATTGAAGGGTCACAAAGGTTGAATGCCAAAGGTCATTTTAAAATCTATAAATAAAGTCTTGAAAAGCCATTTGTAATATGCAAGAGAGTGCATGGTTTGTATTTATTTTCAAAGAGAGAAAAGTAGGAGATATTGTAGAGTTCTATTATTTATTGAGTAAGCAACATTGAGATATAATTGTGTTTTATACACAAGAGGGGTTGGTGCTCACAAATCCTTGCAAAGGTTAATGCTCACAAGTAGTTTTTGTGTTGGTGATTGGCAAAGGGGCTAGTGTTCCTACAAGTTGGTACTTGTGAAATTTGTATTTTTATTTGGTGCTCATTCATATACTTGAGATTTTTCTTCATGGTTTTTCCCACTTTGGGTTTCCATGTGAAAATCTAGTCTCTCTCTCTCTTATGTGGTGAAAATTATTATTTCAATTTTATTGCATATCTTGAAAATGTGATTAAGTGGTTAAAGAAAATAAATCAGATTAAGTAAAAATATATATAATATACTGATTCACCCCCCTCTCAGTATATTTCATGCTTAATAATTGGTATCAGAGTAGGTTTCTTTTGAAAAAGTTTTACAGCTTGAAGGTAGATCGAGAAATCTTGATGATTGGATCACATGAAGGATTTTATAAAAATAAGGTACCTTTGTTTAATGGGATGAATTATGTTTTTTGGAGCATAATGATGAAGACTTATTTGATGTCCCTTAGATTAGACATATGGAAATTAATGGCGGATGAATATGAAGAGCCATAGACACTTGTAACTACTCTAGCAGAAAAGAATGCAAGTGAAAATAATGCTAAATCTTGAAATGCTATTTTATGTGGTTTATGTGAATCATAATTTATGAAAGTTATGCAATGTAAATATTCTCATGAAACTTGGGTAAAACTTGAGAATATTTATAAAGGTGATGGAAAGGTTCAGCAAGCTAATCTTTGGACTTTTAGAAGATAGTTTGAGAGTTTGAAGATGGAAGAGGAATAAAATATAGAAAGTTATCTTTTGTGGGTGGATAAAATAGTTAATTAGATTCAAGGTCTTAGAGAAAAGTTAGAAGAATCAACTATGGTTAAATTGTTTTGTTATCTCTACCATTGAGATATGATGCAAAAGTTTTGACAATTGAAGAGATGAATAATTTAGCCAAGCTAAAGATGGATGATCTTCATGGTATTCTTATGGCATACGAGATACAAAATAAAAAAGAGAAACCATCAAAGAGAGAAGATACTTTCAAGACATAAAATAAAGATAAGACTAAGGTTCAAGAATCAAGTGATAGTTCTAATGATGATAAAGATGACAATAGAGCTTTATTAATTCACAAGTCAAAAAAGGGCACAGGTAAATATCAAGGAAAATTACCTTTTAAATGTTTTAATTATGGAAAGATTAGACATTTTGTAGATAAATTCCCAAATAAGGGTAATGATGATAATGAATAAGGAAAGTCTACATACAATAAGAATTTAAAAGGAAAATTCAAGAAGGGATTTGAGAAGAAGAGTTTGTATTCTAAAGATCCTAACTCAATTGAAGATAGTGGAGTCAGTGACTTAGAAGAAGAAGATATTCTATTCATGACCATACATGAAGATACCTTTGTAATTAGAATTATAGATGATCAAGAAGAAGAAAAAGATGAAGCCAAAGTGAATCTGGAAGGAGAACTCATTTGTGCCTTAGAAGAGCTAAAATCTCTTGAAAAGAAGAATCGAAGATTAAAGCTCCAGATCGAGAAAAATGAAAAGGAGTCAAAGGAAATAATTAAATATTTACAAGCACACTTTGAAGAAGCCAAGAAGAATTAAGAAGATCTAACAACACAGTTAAAAATAGTAAGTAAATAATATGAAAGGTATGTTATTGAAATTGCTTCTTTAAAATTAGATCTTGAGAAAATAAATAAAGAAATCAATGATAGAGCAGCCAATGATTCAAAATTTGAGAATAACACTAATATGTTGAATAAGATATTATAAAATCAAAGATCAATGTCAGATAATATAGGTATTGGATTTGAAAAAGAGAAAGAGGAGGTCACTACTTGCATAGATAAGGAAAAAGAAAAGAGATATGTTGAAGCTCTTACAGAAATAGAAATAAAAAGGAAAGAAGTTAAGAATATAGACAACATCTCAAACAAAGAAGGCTGGAGGGAACAGAGCTACAAAAAGCAATCAGGTTAGAGATACACAAACAAGTCCTATTTTTATGGTTATTATTTTTATTGTAATATATATGGTCATAAGAAAATATATTGTCAAAAAAGGGCTAATAATTTAAAAAATAAGGAGAAGGAAATTTATGCATACTCAAGTAGAAGCCACAACTCTTTTTCTCCTCTATAAGGCTTTAATGAAGAGGCCATAATATGGTACAAGTGTAACAACTTCAAACACATAACTTGGTACTATAGAATCATGTTTGATTCAATCAAAAAGGCCTAGATTTTCAAAGATCCATTCATCAAGAAAAAAGTTTAGACAGGTTCATGGCAAAAGAAACAACCTAAAAAATCTATATTGGTGCAGATAGCTTTGCATGCAAGAAATGAAGAAAATACATGGTTTGTTGATAGTGGATGTTCAAGGAGCATGATAGGAGATAAGATTAATTTCATAACATTGAATAATATCAATGGTGGCATAATGAAATTCAAAGATAATACTACTACCAGAATTGCTAAAAAAGGTACACTAAGTTTGGATAATGGTAGAACTAAATCTAAAAATGTTTTACATGTAGAAGGTCTTAAGCATAATATTTTGAGTTTAAGTCAAATGTGTGATTAGGGGTACACACTAAAGTTTTATGTAAAAGGTTTTGAAATTAGAAGAAAAGATTTACATGTGTTGGTTGTAGATGCTCAGAGAACAAGAAATAATTTGTATATGTTATCATACATCAAAGGTTAAAGATGTTGTTTGAGTCAGATTGAAGAAAGTTGTCTATGGCACAAGACAATGGGGCACATAAATTTTTTTAATATTTTCAACCTCATTAAGAATCAAGTATTCAAAAATATTCCAAACATTACAAAGCCATCTAACATGCTTTATGAACCTTATTAGCATGGGAAGCAGGATAGAAGGTGGTTTAAAACAAAAGATTACTCGACCACTCAGATGCTAGATCTTGTTCACATTGATCTATGTAGACCTATGAGAACTCAAATTACTCAAGGTGAGAAATATTTCATGTTACTTATTGATCATTTTTCATATATGACTTGGGTAATGATTTTAAATAAAAAATCAGAAGCTTTCAGACATTTCAAAGCATTCAAAGCATTAGTTGAGAATGAAACTAGTTTGAAGATTGTCTAAGATCCTATCAAGGAAGATAATTCATGTCAGATCAATTTATTGATTTTTTTTAAGACCATGGAATAAAGAGACATTATTTAGAAGCCAGAACTCCACAATAAAATGGAGTAGTTGAACAAAAAAATAGAATAGTTCAGGAGATGGTGAGGACAATGCTAAATGAATCCAAGATAGTAGATGAATATTAGAGAGAGGTAGATGCTATAGTAGTGCATATTCAAAATAGAGAATTATTGAGAGTCAATAGTGATAAGACTCTTTATGAGCTATAAAAAGACAAACTAAAAACAATTGATTATTTTAGAGTTTTTGATAACAGATCCTCTTCATAAAGAGAATTGATGAAAAACTTGGTAAGTTTGAATCCAAAGTAAATGAAGGTATATTTATTGGTTATTTTTTAAAAAGTAAAGCTTATAAATTTTATAACAAAATAACCAAGAAAATTGTTGAAAGTGTAAGTGTTAAGATAGAAGAAGATGGAACACAAAGAATTAGTGATCCAGTAGACATCCTTAAAATCATTGAAGAGGAAGATTTTGAAGAATCAAATGAAGATGGGAAGGAAAAAAGGGACAAAAAAACTCCATCCAAATATTTTTAGAGAAATAATAATGAAAGTGACATCATCAAGGACATAAATAAAGGAATTCACACTAGAAAAATGATGGTAAGTGAATTTGAGAAAGTTAATTTCTCTTTGTTATTCAAAATTCAGCCTAAAACATTTTAAGAAGCTAAACATTATAAGCATTGGGTTAAAGCTATAGATGAAAAATTAAATCAAATAGAAAATATTGATACTTGGGAATTAGTACCTGGACCAAAAGATCATAATGTGATAGGTTTATAGAAATGAGTTGATTGAAAATGGAGAAGTGACCAAAAATAAAGCAAGATTAGTATGTAAAGGATATGCTCATATTGAGGGAATAGATTTTGAAGAAACTTTTCCACCAGTGGCAAGGTTAAAGGCTATTAGAATGTTTCTTGTATATGTAGTGTTTAAAAATTTCAAAGTGTTTTAGATGGATGCCAAATCTGCCTTCCTAAATGGGAATATAGAAGAAGAGGTCTACATTGAGCAGCCTGAGGGATTTATTCTCTCAAATATTAGTAGCCATGTATGCAGATTGAAGAAAGCATTGTATGGATTGAAATAATCTCCCAGAGCTTGGTATGTAAGACTTGATAAGTACCTATAGAATCAAGGTTTCAAGAGAGGATTTGTTGATAGTAATTTCTACATCAAAATAGAAGGTGAGCATCAATTGATTGTTATGGTATATGTTGATGACATCATTTTTGGAGGAAATATTGAAAAGATGACAAAAGATTTTTTTGATAATATGAAAAAATAATTTGAGATGTCTATGCTTGGAGAATTCTCATTTTTCTTAGCATTTCAAATATTTCAATCAGATAAAGGAATTTTCATATCTCAAAGTAAATATCCCAAGGAAATGTTGAAGAAATTTGGTTTTGAGGATTGTGCTCCAATTGTCACACTAATGTGTATAGGAAATAAGGTGAGCAATAATGAAGATTCACCTATTATAGATCAATCTTTGTATAGATCTATAATTCATATTTTTTTATATGTAACAACATCGAGGCTAGACACATGCATGTAGTAGGTATAGTTGCAAGATATCAGTCAGCTCTAAAAGATAGTCAGGTTTAGTTGGTGAAGAGAATATTTAGATATATCAAGGGGACATTGGATTATGGATTATGGTATCCCATAGGCAAAGATTTCACTTTGGTTGCTTATACAAATTTAGATTGGGTAGGGTGCTTAGATGATAGAAAGAGTATAAGTAGAGGAGCTTTCTTCCTTGGTGATAGCTTAGTATCATGGATAAGTAAGAAACATAATTTAGTATCAATTTCTACAATTGAAGTAGAATATATCATAGTGGTATTATGTTTTACTCAAGTGATTTGGATGAAGAAAACTTTGGAATATATCAAGGTAAAGTATGATGAACCTATTTCTATTTTTTATGATAACACAAGTGCTATTAATATTTATAAGAATATATTGATGCATTTAAGAAAAAAATATATTTCCATTAGATATCACTTCTTGAGAGAGTAAGTTGCAGATCAATAGGTTAAGATGGAGTATATCAGTACTATAGAGTAGATTGTAGATATTTTCACAAAGGCACTACCAAAAGACACATTTGAGTATTTGCAAGAGAAGTTGGAAGTAATTTATTTTACTTCCTACCATTGAGATTCAACATCAATTGAGGGGGAGCTAAGTGTTAGATCTAGGTAGGCCCTTTTCCATTGATGTCAAAGGGGTAGAATAATAGGTACATGTATAGGTGCAAAAAGAGGTACAAGGAATAGGTACATGTTGCTATAGTAAGGGGGAGTTATTGTATGTTTTTCAGATGGTAGTAGGTGTAGGTTTCATGATGTGGTAGTTTTAGTTTGAGGTTGCCATCAATGACAAAGGGAGAGATTATTGAAAATATTGTCATTGATTTCAAAGGTCTAGCATTATTGGTGATAAAAGCCCCATTGAATTTAATGGTGTTTTCAATATTCATATCTTGGCTAATGTGTGTTAATATTTATTTAATATTAATGAATATATTTTTGGTTACATATAAGTTAAAAGAGGGCCCATGGAGAAGTCAAAGAGTCACAGGGTAAAAGATGAAAGAGGAATGGGATGCATTTTCTCATAAAGAGTCATCTTGAGGAATTCCAAGAGTAACCATGTGAAGACAAAAGAGGTATGGTGAATTTTTCCAAGAAGGGACACTTTAAGGAATAAGAAAAGTCACCAAGATAAATACAAAAGAGGAAAGGATGCTTTTACTTATGAAGGGTCACCATATGACTTTTTAAATACAAGGATACAAAGGGTCATGCAAGTTTGGTGCCATTTTACATGAGGATTGAAGGGTCACAAAGGGTGAATTCCAAAGGTCATTATATAGCTATAAATAAAGTCTTGAAAAGCCATTTATAATATACAAGAGAGTGCATGGTTTGTATTTGTTTTCAAAAAGAGACAAGTAGGAGATATTATAGAGTTTTATCATTTTTTTAGTAAGCAAAATTGAGATATAGTTGTGTTTTATACACAAGAGGGGTTGGTACTCTTATGGGTTGGTGCTCAAAAATATTTTCAAGGGTTGGTGCTCCTATGGGTTGGTGCTCACAAATAGTTGTTATGTTGGTGCTTGACAAAGGGGTTGGTACTCATACAAGTTGGTACTTATGAAATTTGTATTTTGAGTTGGTCCTCATTCATATACTTGAGATTGTTCTCCATGGTTTTTACCACTTTGGGTTTCCACATACAAATATGGTCTCTCTCTCTCTCTCTCTCTCTCTCTCTCTCTCTCTCTCTCTCTCTCTCTCTCTCTCTCTCTCTCTCTCTCTCTCTCTCTCTCTCTCTCTCTCTCTCTCTCTCTCTCTCTCTCATATGGTGAAAATTATTGTTTCAGTTTTATTGCATATCTTGAATGTGTGATTAAGTGGTTAAAGAAAAGAGATAAAATTAAGTAAAAAGATATATAATATACTAATTCACCCCCCCCCTCTTAGTATATTTCATGCTTAACAAAAAAATTTGAATGTGAGGGTCAACATAATTGACTTAAAATGAGGGGTTTTCACCTTAGAGACTAATAAGGTATCTGATCCCAAGAATTCTCATGTTATTCCTAGACTATGAAAATTGCATTTTGATGGTGCTAGGTGTAAGGCTAGATTTGAAGTAGGCATTTTCCTTACTAAACTTATTGGTAAGAAATACCATGCTTCCTATATAATCCAATTCCCTTGTACTAAAAATCTTGCTTAATATAAGGCCCTTATCCTAGGTCTACAATTTGCTATAAAAAATAAGGTCAAAAAACTACTAATTTATGGGGATTCAAATTTAGTGGTCAACCAAGTAAGAATAAAATACCAATGCAAGTTCTCATACCTTAAGAGGTATAAATTCAAGGTCTAGGATTTGATTGAGTCCTTTGATGCTTTTAACATTGCTTCCATCCCAAGGGAAGAGAACCAAACTATTGATGATTTGGAATCTATTGCATCCAACCTCATGCCCAACCAAGATTCCCTTAATTTCAGCATTGAGTTGATCCCATGTCCTTTAGTGATTGATAATGTTAATCATTTTCAAGTCTTTAGTGGTGATCAATAGATATTGAATTTCATGACCAATTTTATAGCATTTGATGCTCATATTATTGATGAGACTGATGAAAATGCATCTAAGGAAGACAAATTTGATGGTAAAATCATTCAGTTGAATGATAATAAGATCCCTAAGGGGATGATTGCTTTAGAGAGACTATTTGATCAGGATAAATTGGTTGAGGTTTTTAAGATACCCAAGGTGAGTGGGAAGGTCTATAATGCAATGGATCTTGGCCACCAAGATCAACCCCAGCTAGTAAACATAAGAAAATCATGTACCAACAATGAGAATAAGAAGGCCAAAGATCTCCTTTTCCAATATAGGGATGTCATAGCCTAGTCTTATGATGACTCAAAGATATTTGATCCAAGATTCATTACCCATACTGTACCCCTTAAATAAAATTGTAAACCATTCAAGCATAAATAGAGGCTTGTAAACATTGTATTATAACCAATGATCTTCAAGGAAGTTAAGAGACTACTAGATGCTAGGATATTCTTCCCCATCATGAATTCTACTTGGGTGGATCATTTGGTACCATTCAGGAAGAAGAATGGTGAGATTAGGTGTTTTATTAACTTTAAGAACTTAAACAAAGCATCTAAGAAATATAAATATCTTCTTCCTTCTCTTGACTAGGTTATACAAGTTATTTCAAGAGCAGCCTTGATGTCTTTTCTTGATGGATTATCAAGTTATAACTAGGTGTTGGTTGACAAAGAAGATAGGATGAATATATATTTCACCATAAAGTGGGAAACCTTTTATTTCAAGAGGATGCCCTTTGGGACAATCAACATAGGATCTACATTTCAAAGGGCCATGCACCATGCTTTCCAAGGTCTGATAGGTAAATGTATCATTATTTATATGGATGATCTAACATTTTTTTCTAAAAAAAGGGAAGATCACTTCATGCATTTATAGTAGGTGTTTGAAAAATGTAGGAGGTATGGAATTTACTTAAACCCTAAGAAGAATATATTTTGTGTTACTGGAGGAAAATTACTGGTTCATGTCATAACAAAATATGGGATCTTTATAGATCCTAAAAGAGTGAAGGCCATATCTAGAATACAGCCTCTAAATAGTAGAAAATAGTTAATCATTTTTTGATAAGATAAAATTTGTAAGAAAGTATTTTTTTGGCTTTGCAGAGATTGTCAAGCCACTAATTGACATGCTCAAGAAGGATGCCAAGGTCACATGGAATGAATAATCTAGGAAGGCATTTAATGATATCAAGGAATCCATTAGCCAAGCTCTAGTCCTTATAAGTATTGATTTTTCAAAGAACTTATATCTCTACTCCTTTACATCTGACCATACTATGGATGCAATATTAACTCAAAAGATTGATGGGTGTGATCACCCAATAGCTTTTATGAATACTAATTTTAAGAATGTTGAGTTAAATTATTCATTAATTGATAAATATGCATATGCATTAGTTAAAATACTTAAAATAATTAGGAATTATATCCTTATAAATTATGTGCATTCTATCTTACCTGACCCTACCACAAAGCTTATGTTAAGTCAGAATGAGCTAGGAGAACATAGAGGTAAGTGGATGTCATTTTTGTTGGAGCATGACTTGGAGATGAAAATATAAAAATTGGTAAGGTATGATCTAGATTATTTATAATACTAACCCTAGGCTAAGTATTATGCAAGTAAATTAGCAAGACTTTCAAGCTAGTGAGTGGTAGGATTCAATTAAACATCTAATAATTAATGGTACTTGTCCTATAGGATTATCTAGGGAGAAAAAAGGGCATTGAGATTGAAGGCAACCAATTATCTGATCAAGGATGGGGTCTTGTATAGAATAAATTTTGAATAAATTTACTTGAGATGTGTCTTATAAGAAGAATCCACCCAAATCATGAGCACCTTCCATGAAATGCTAGGTAGTAGACATCCATCTAAAAGAACCATAACCAATAAAATTCTTAGAGCTGGCTATTATTGGCTAAATATTTTTAAGGATGCTCACAAACTTGTTAGGTAATGTCACTTATGTCAAGTCTTTAGCATGAAGGAACCAAAAACAACAATGCCTCTACAACTAGTCATGGTTGATAAACCCTTTTCTTGATGGGGGTTAGACTTTGTTGGGGTTATCAACCCCAATTCATCTAAAGGTAACAAGTATGTCATGATTACCACATATTATTAGATAAGGTGGACTAAATATACATCCACTAAATAATTCAATACTAAGGTAGTGATCAAATTATTAGAGGAGAACATATGTACCAAGTTTAGAACTCTAGTTTCTCTAGTGTGTGATAATGGTTCTTCATTCATGTCTATAGAGATGACTGAATGGGCTTATGATAATGACATTACTCTCAAGTTTGAATCAAACCATTATCCCAAAGGGAATGAAGTATTTAAGTCTACAAATGAAAACCTAATGAAGGCAATCAAAAGGTTTGTTACAAACAAGCCCAAGACTTGGCATAAGTTCCTTAAGTTTGCACTATGGGCTGATAGGATAAGAATTAAGCAATCATTAATGGCATCAACATTTCTATTGGTGTATGGACAAGAAACTATCTTTCCTATCACTCTTAAGTTGCCTACCTATAGATTCATGTAGGAATATATGGAAGAAATCCAAGAGCTTTCCAACTCTAAAATGTTGGACATCATTTAGATGGAAGATGCAAGGGAGAAATCCTTTATTGATTTTAGTAGACATTAGACCACATTGAAAAGGTGGTTTGATAAAAGGTCAAAGGTAAAGGTATTCATAAAAGGAGATTTGGTCCTTATATGAGACAAAGCATCTGAACCAAAGGAGAAGCATGGCAAGTTCACACCCCTATGGATTGGTCTTTATCAAATAACAGAGACACTTAATAACAACAGCTTCAAGTTGATAGACCTTTAAGGGGTAGAGTTCACATTGCCCACCAATGGGAAATATCTTGAGCACTAATTTTTTGCTACTCCACCTAGGGTTTTCATGGAATAAGCTCTATAAGATGATTAAAACTAGTGTAGGTAAGCTTGTTAGTTTCTTTCAAGTTCTTTCTTTCATGTTCTTTGTTTTTATATAAGCTTGTGTATATTTGTATTTTTTTTTTTTTTTGCTTTTTGTTTCCTATTTTTTTCTTGATGCTTGGTTCAGTATTTTTCAATAAGCCCTCATGGATAATCTTGAGCTCAAAGTTGGTTAATTTTCTTGAAAATTCCCAAAATTCAAAAATGTAGGTGTGTACCTCATACATATGATGACTATGATTCTGAAATATAATCCTAAATGTGGTAATGTGAAGAAAATAGTAAATACCAATAAAAGAAGAAAACTATTTCATAAGAATTTTAGACATTATTTGGACCTCAAATTGGTTTTAAGAAGATTTTCACTTGTAGGGTGAGATCTCAAACTATCATGGTATAGCCATACTAGCACTTAATCAACATACTTGCTTGGGGTAGGGGTTACATCCATAGGTGATTTTATGAAGATCAAATACTTGACCAAATCCTAAAACCTAGCTACCCTAGTTCCCAACCTTGATAAAAGCATAAAGGTCTAAAGAAGATACAAAAAAGAAAACATTTAATGTAAAAATCAAAAGATTTATAAGCATAAGTGATTCTGCTAATCTCTACAAGGGATATAGACACCTATCTGGTAGTGGAGCAAGGCCTTAAGTGGAGCCAAAGGCATTTCAATTAGGATTATGGATGCTTAGCTGGTAGTAGAGCAATGCCCAAGCCTTCCCTAAGTAAAAAGCCTGGTTCTTAATGGATATCTAAACATGCTCTAAGTTAGTGTTAATGATTAAGGACATGAAGTTTTGAATTTTTTTATTAAACCCCATGAAAAATAATAACTATAAATAAAGCACACACATATTATGGCTATGTCTTGATGTTTAACCCTAATTCTACAAGTGCAATGTTTATTTCAACCATAATCTAATTTGGATAATGATATTGATCAAGTAGAGTGGATGCCCAAATTATTTGTCTAAATTAGATTCTATAGGTTTTGACATATTGTTATGTTTCCCCCATAAGTCACCATTTATTGAGGCCAACATACCCCCATTTTAAAAAAATTGGATCATTGAGAAACCCTAAAGATTAAACATGAAAATATGGCATGTTAGGATCATTTGTAGAATTTAAAGATCATCCACTTTATCAAAGACAACCTTACTTATTATGTTTTGATTTAATTTTTTCCAACATTTATAATAAATGGTCTTCATGGGTTTTAGTTTTAGGTTTCATGGTGTTCTTGATAAATTCACATTCTAAAACCTTGACAAACCTGTAGTTCAAATTTGAATACTGACAGGAAGTAAATTGGTGGGAACCTTTTAAAACCTATTTTGGACTTAAGCACAATTGTCATGTTTAAATATTTAAGTCATGTCTCTTAACACAACTCAAACTTAGCCTAAAATTGCTTGGTCCCCTTTATTATTTCCCCTTTTCAGTGATTTATATTTCTAGCTTTGTTTAATGTTAGTTTTGTAGGGTCCCTTTTAATATTTCTTAACTTGGTCCATTTAATTCATTGCTTGGCCTAAAATTTTAATCCTAAGGCCCTATCATATTTATTAATACAAATGAGACCTTAGCCTTAACACCTTAAGCATAAGTATTTTATGTCACTACGGGTCCTAAATTAATTTCCATGCATCTTTGTAGATCCAATGGCTTGTGATTCATTACAAGGTTTTATCTAACAGAGTGAAGAAGACCTGGATCTTGGCTTAAAATGCATACAGCTTGAAAGATCTAATGGTTCATGCTTCCTCATGGCCTTTTGATCAAACAACATGAGGAAATCTTGATAGAATATAGCACTTAATCCTTCGACCAATCATAATAAAGATCTCAGCTTCTGATCAATGATTCTCACTTTATTATGGACCAAAGATAGGATGAAGCAAAGGCATCATGGAAAAGTCAAAATCCTAGGAAGCTCATGAGATTGACATGTAGCATCCTCACATTCAAGGATTAAAATCAAATTTGTCTCACACATTGAATTGAACCAATAACATGCAACTACTTGAATCATGATTAGATGGCTCTCACTTATTAGATGGATCTCACTTCATCACGAATCCCAATCAAATGGAGCGAGTTGATTCTAAAGACCCATGAAACCCTCTAGGGGTGCCAAGTGATACCCTCATATTGAAACATGGGAATTTTGATGATCTTAAATTTTACATTCATGTGACCATAATTTGACATCCATAAGGATGTATTTGACATCTACATGACTATCAACTTTAAGCCCATCAAATGAAAATATTTACTAGCTTAAATTTGGCATTCACACAATTATCATTTGACATCCGTGAGGATGTATCTAACATCCACATGACCATATAATTTAATCTAAGGAATTATTTTACTCAAAGACTAACATAGACTCCAAAAAATTTATAGGAAGCTCATAAATTACCTTGCAGACTAATGGAAGCCCTCAGAGGATGCTCAAATACTAGAAACCTTTGAGCTACAAATATTAAAGTGGTCTTATGATCTAAATACATGGAAAAGTGGACATAGTCTAAGTCTATTCTTAAGGTCCCCATTACATTTGTTTAAATGTTGTGAACTTTAGGATAGAAAATTATACTAATTTTTGTCTTAAAAAGGTCTTTGAGACATGATACTTGTGATCTAGGAATTTGACTCAAGAGAAGATGGTTAGTATGGTGTTAGTTACAAAATAAAATAAACACACTAATAGCATAACATCTCTAAGTTTAGACACTAGGGATAACTTAGTTAACAAAATCAAATGATAGACACAACTAAAAATCAAGGAATCAAATACAAGAATTCCTTCACCTTCTTTAGATGCTCCAAATGCCTTTGTAGTGGTGGCTTGCTCGACTTGTGCTCATGAAGTCCTTGGCAATGGAAGCTTGGCTACCTCATCTCTCCTTAGCACCTTTGGCTTGTCGCTTGGATTTCCTTGGAATCAATTTGGAATTATAAATTTGCATAATCAAATCCTTGAAGATATTTTAGCATAATAAATTTTCACCAAAAAATCTTAGATATGATGTTCATGGCCTCTCTATTTATAGATTTTTGGATTTGATCATAATCAACCTAAATCATCCATCTCAAGATTGAGATGTCTGGTTGAAGATTAATTCAAGTTTTGGAATTAAGTTTATAATTATCCTCATTATGACATTGGAAAAAAGGGAAATTAAAAGGTATGGAAGGCATCATGGAAGGCATTGATGAGGCATGGGAGGTAGGAATCTTGATATTTGTGGCACTTACGGCTTAGGGATGTCTTTCCAAGAAATAAGGTCAACTGATGATGTAGATATTCAATATTAATTTCCAAAACAAATTATTCAACACGTTTTCATGGAATTCTTGATTATGCCTTGATTTGGGTTAATTAACTCTTAAGCATGATTTAAGCACTTTATGCACAAATTACTCAATTGATTAAAATGCCTTGTTATTGGTCCAAAATTTGACTAAATTGGAATTAGAAGGTGATGTTAGATGCATTTGATCCATATTCACATTTACCAAAAACAAATAACAAAGGCACATGTCTTGTGTAGAAAATTTTATAGGAAAGAGCAATCCAGAGCACCCAAGTGCAAAATTGGATTTTTGACTCAAAATGATCTGATCAAAGTTAGCTATCCCATAAATTACATCACCCCATTTAGTGATACCTTAGCCAAAATTGGCACTTGAATATGTTATTTTTACATCATTTAGCATGTTTTAGTGGTTTTAAGCCAAATTGTGCATTTTTGGTGGACATTGGTCAAAATCCTGATTAAAGGTTATCGGTGCCCAATTTTAGGTGTCTATAGTTTGCCCCTATTTGGGAAGGCATTGAAAGCTATAAGCATAGTAACATATTCTCAAAGAATTAAAAGGTCATGTATGCCTACAACTACAACCATGCTAAACTAATTGTATGATGTCCCCTCAAGGGAATGATTAGAATAAGTAAGTCAATGAATGGTCCCTCTAAAATAAAGAGGTGAAATAAGCGGACCAACGAAAGGAGAGATGATGGGGTGAAAACACAATGATAGTGAAAAATTAGTCAAAATCATTAAGAATACAAGTGGGATGGTGTGTAATGATTTTCCCAAAGGCAGTTATAAACATTATACCTCGATAGTGACAATGTGGTATGATAACACAATGATTTTCCCAAAGGTGGTTATAATCATTGAGAAGATGGAGTTGCCCCAGTTAGGATGGACAAACAAGATAATAACATGCCCTTGTATAGGTAGAAAAATTAAGGTGGTGACAACATAATGATTTTCCCAAAGGTGGTTATAATCATTGAGAAATGCAAGTGGGATGGTGTACAATGATTTACCCATAGGTGGTTATAATAATTGGACCTCGATTATGGTAAATAGGATAAACTTGGTCAAGGAGGATGATAACTTAACATAGAGGGTAATGATGAATTGGAACAACCTACTAGTAGGGAGATGCTCATCTAAACTAATAGAAGGTTGAAATTTTTTCATGATAAATTACTCTATTTGAGATATGATTAAGATGGAATCAAGATATTGATGCCAAAGAGACGCCACCATTGCTGAATAGACTTCTTGAAACTGAGGTTTGTTATATCATGCATTGGTAGGAATTATGGTATAACATCATGAGGACTTGGCTAAAATATGCATAAGGATTAACTCCCATAATCTAATACTCAATATAAAATAATGTACCAATGATATAAATCATGATGACAATGTAAACATATGAATATGGATGGATTCGATTATAAGTGTGGATAAGGAATCACCCAATGAACACACAAACTAAATCAAGGCAATAGTGCTGAAAGTAAACAAATAGGTAGACAAACAAATAAAATAAGTAGAAATAAACAAACAAACAATGCAATAGAAACCCTATGAATATTATCCCTATAAAATAGGTGATAACTTAACAAATGAATAAAATAGGGGAATAAAAGAAAAATAAGGGGGTGGTTAAGTTGTCTCCATATGTGCTAGGCAAGTGGAATTGCCTACATAGTTCCATGGATGTAATATCTAATAAAAAAGTTTAGGCTAAATTTAGTTCTCCCAAGAAATGGGAAGAATGTGATAATTGAGGAAAACAAATAGAATGGATGTGATAGAAGAATAGGAATGGTCTTGAAAAATGGCAAGTGTGTGAGAGAAAAAGGCCAAAAAGGATGGGGAAACTAAATGACAAGTGATTTTCTTGTAACTTAGTAAGGGTTCCCAAAATCCTTAAGGCAAAGAAGTGGTCAATGTTTTTGTTCTTTTTTAATGATTTTTTTGAAATGTTTTTATAATTTTTTGAAGTATATCAACTCAATCAAGAATGATGAGACACTAAATGGTTAAATCTCACAAAATGGTGAGAGTGTTTAAGGTAAGGTTGTTTACAAAATGGTGAGAGCATGGCTTAGGTTACTCATAAAATGGTGAGAGTGTTTAAATGGAGGTTTCTCATAAAATGGAAAGAGCATGGCTTAGGTTTCTCACAAAATGGTGAGAGCATGGGTAAAAGGGTGACTAAGCTAACCTTAACAAGTATTGATCATTACATATATAGTCCTAGAGTAGGACCTCAAGTCACTATAATTCTACCCTTACAGTGGAGGAACTTGACTTAGTGTAGCAATAAATTTGAAAAAAATAGGAATAATTGGTAAAAATGCATAGTGTGGCATAGGAAGTGGCAAATTGGCATGTCAAGAATTAATATTTCCCCTAGTTTTCCCATAGGTAGTTATAACTATGACACAATGACATAGATCAATGGTACTAATTTTCCTAAAGGTGGTTAAATTAGTAGCAAGACTAGTGGTAAGAAAGAAATAGCAAACGAAGGATGTAACTACCAAAATTTCTATCTCACTATCCCAAAATATGATATATATCTAAAGTACTTAAGATAAATGATGAACTGATCAGATACGTTGATGCTAGAATTACGTAGTGAATGACAAAAACCAAGGTCAAATAGGGTAAGCTTTAGAAGACACTAGGTTGATAAAATGGAAGTGGAAAGTGGATATTATGAAGAGGATGGATAAGGATGGTATTTGTATAAATAATAATAGTGATAAAATGGCATAACTGAAATGGTCATTATAGATAATACACCTTATCATTCAAGCATAGTATTGCTTGAGATGAATAATATTAATCAGCTCCAGAAGTTCATCTCCATCTAGTGTGTCAAGTTTGTATGCTCCTAATCTATAATTTGCAATGATGATGAAAGGCCCTATCTAGTTTGGTTTGAATTTCCCTTTATACTTCTTCTTGTTCATGGTATTCTTTTGATTTTTTTTAAGAACAAGATCACCAAGTTTGAATGTTTTATACTTAACATGCCAATTATACTGGCCTTTGAGTCAATTATGATATGCTTGAATATTTTTGAGCATGGCCATGTGTTTCTCATCAAGGAGATATAGCTCTTACAAGTGAGCTACTCGATAGTCATAATCATTTAGGACATGCTTGAAAGAGATTCATAGTGAAGGTAACTTGACCTCAATGGGAAGGATGGCTTCATTGCCATAAACAAGTGAGTATGGAGTGGCTCCTGTGGGGGTATGGTGATTTTTATGATATGCCCAAAGTATAGGGAATATATATAGGTGCTAATCATTATTGGCATCATTAACAATATTTTTGAGAATATTGATAATGTTTTTGTTGGATGCCTTAACTTGGCCATTACCTTGAGGTTAATATGCTATAGAAAATTGTTGTGTGATGTTATATTTAGTATATAGTTAGTCTACATCCTTGTTCTTGAATGATCCTCTACTATTAAATATAATGTTAGAGGGGATACCATATTGGTAAATGAGATTACTAAAGATGAATATAGAAATTTGCTTTCCAGTCATGTAAATGAGGGGTATAGCTTCAACCCACTTGGTGAAATACTCAGTGGTGGTAAGGATATGTTTATGGACATCAGAGGAAGTGGGGTTAATCTTAACAATAAGGACAATTCCACATGTAGAAAATGGCCATGGTATCAACATCAATTTTATAGTTTTTACTGTGGCATGAATTAGAGTAGCATGTCATTGACATTTGTCAGACTTTTTTACATATGCAGTGGCATCTTCATCCATTATGGGATAATAATAACTAGTATGCAAGAGATTTTTAGATAGGACCACCCCACTAGAATGGGATCCACATACTCCTTTTTGAACTTCTCTTAATGCTATCATATACTCTATCGAAGTAAAACAATGAAGTAGAGTTCCATCAAAATTATGATGGTAAAGGGTGGATCCATGTAAATTATAATGAGTGTAATGATGAATGAAGGATTTGGTTTGTTTTCAAGATAGGTTAGGTATTATAACATGGTCATGAAGGTATTTATAAAGTTCTTAGTACTCGATAGAATTAGGACCAATAATATCATAAATTATGGCAATGGTTGAAGGTTCATGAGTTGGTGCTGACAAATTTTCAATGAGGAACTGATACTCCCTAACTTTATCTATTTGTTGAATCAGAGAGATAATAGTAGCCATGGAATCTATAGCTCTATTACTAACCCTTGGTATATGCTCAAAATAAATGTTGGTAATTTGTTGTTTAAGAGTGTCGACCATAGATTTATATGGAACCAACTTGTCATCTTTAGTCTGAAAATGATTTGTGCCCTAATTGATGATTAACTAAGAATCACCATAAACTTGAAGATGAGATATATTCCACTACACTACTTTTCAAAGACCTGAAATAAGTGCTTCATACTTGGCCATGTTGTTTGTATAAGGAAAGCTTATTTTGAATGATTTAGGGATTAGATCCACTTATGGTGTAATAAATAATAGGCCTACCCCCAATCCATGTGTAGTGAATGAACCATCAAAATATAGTTTCTAGGGATACTCTTAAAGGGGTGTGTCAATCATGGTCATGATAGATTCATCAAGAAATTGAAATGTGAGTGGTTGGGTGTCTGTGAGAGGTGCTTCAGCAAGTTGATCTGCAAGAGCTTTCCCTTTGATTACCTTCTAATTGACATAATCTATGTCAAACTCACTAAGAAGCATGATCCATTTAGCCATTCTACCTTAAAAATATATTTTAGATAGTAGATACTTGAGGGGTTCTACTTTTGAAATGACCATGGTCTTATTATTCAACATGTAATGGTGCAGTTTTTGAGCTATAAAAACCATGGCCAGACAAGCCTTTTCAATAGGTGAATAGTTATGTTCATATGTAACCAAAGTATGTTTCAGGTAGTATATAATGTGATCCTTTCCTTTATCATCATGTTGATCTAATAATGCCCCCAAATCATGATCAATAACTAATAGATATAACAAAAATGGCTTTTTTGGCATAGGAGGTAATAAAATAGGTAGATTAAAAAGATAATCTTTGAGTTATTAAAAAACTATTTGGTAGTGATCATCCTAGTGAAATTAAACTCCTTTCTTCAAAAGGTGTGTAAATGGATGGAAATTATCTACTAATTGAGAGATAAAGCATCAAATTGATTGGATCTTACCCTGCAAACTATGAAGTTGCTTTAAATTGGTTGGTGGTAGCATCTCAATTATAGCATGGACTTTAGTTGGATCAACTTCAATACCTCTACTAGACATGATGAAGCCAATTAATTTTCCTAAGGTTACACCAAACACACATTTCTTTATATTTATTATGACTTTGTACTCTCATAGTCTTTCAAATATCTTATGTAGCACTGCTAGATGGTTAGCGCTAGTTTTGGATTTTCCCAATATGTCATCGACATAGTCTTTAATAAATCATGCATCATATCATGGAATATGATATTTATGGCCCTTTGATATGTAGATCAAGTATTCTTAAGACCAAATGGCATGACCTGATAACAAAATTTTACCCATGGAGTGGTGAACATTATTTTATGATGATCTTTTGGTGTGAGACTGATCTGATTGTATCTTAAAAATCCATCCATAAGTGAAATCATTTCATAACCGGTCATGGATTTGATGATCATGTAAATATTAGGCAAGGTAAAATCATCTTTAGGACAATATTTGTTGATGTCTCAAAAATCAAAACAAATTTTGATCCCTTCAAGCTTTTTACTAATAGGTACAACATTAGAGATCCATTCTAAGTAGTCAATGGATAGGATACATCCTGCTTCTAAGAGTTTTTCCAACTCTTTATTTAGTAATATAATAATGTGAGATTCATCTTACATAAATTTTATTCTACCAATTTGGTGTCGATATTAACCACAAGGTGGTGTAGAACCAAGGCAGGGTCTAAACCTATCATGTTAGAATAGGCCCATGCAAAGATATTTACAAATTCTCTCAATAGAGTTGTAAACACATCACGTTCCTCCTCAGTGAAAGATGTGCCTAATTTTATCCATTTTAGGTCTAATAGAGTCTTGATATTTACCTCTATTATATCTTTGACTAGAAGGGTCAAACCATCTTCTAGGATAGTAGGCAATGACTTGAACTATTGGATTATGTCAAGGTCCTTTGTTAAGACTTGCTCTTCAACTTCTCTTAGGCATGATGAATCTAAGTCTTATAACGGGAGATCTGGCCATGTAACAAAAAGAGTTAGAAATTCTTAGAGAATTTGATCAAATACTTGTTATTTCTCAAAGCCAAAATTTGATCCACAGGAAAGTTCATCATTGGTGGTCTCCTAGTCGAAATTCAAAGAAGAATGAACACCCCTATCTAATGGCACCTGAAATAAGTTTTCACCACTAGACTGGCTTTTATATTTACTTTTTCCTTGGTCAAAAAGTGCCTCAAAGAGGTTTTCACTTTGGGACCTCAATGTTTTACTTATTTATTTTTAGATAAAGGTTTTCACTCACTCTCCAAAATAGGTTGTATGATCCAGTGTGATTGAGAATCTTGATTTTTGATCTCCCAATGGAATGTTGTCTCTAAGGCCTAAGAAATCATAGAATGCCTAATCATTCTATAACTCATTAATCACCAGAATGGATTCTTATTGGTCCTAATTTATTAGTTGGGGATAATATAATGGCAAAGGGTTGTGATGAATGGCCAAGGTAAGGGTAAAAATGGCATTGTTATCAAACAAGTTGGTTTCAACTAGGTCATCAAAGGTGAGAGTATGATCATACTCTGCTTCACTATCAACATCATCATCACTAGTCACTGATGAGGGAGTTTGAATAAGATATGTGGGGTTACCCCAGGTGATTTAAATCTAAGTCCATAAGGTCCTTCATACTTAGTCATGGAAATTGGCTTGATGGTTCCTTGATGATTTAGTTTAAGGCCTCTTCCTTCATAATTGTGATGCTCCATGATCTTATTAGAAATAGGATACTTTGCCATTTTATAACAATAAACTTGGTTTTCATTGTATAACCATGATTCATCCCCTTCAAGAGGGTCAGATCCTAGGCTAGATGCTAGTACAAATATGACAGGGCCCTTATCTTTGTTTTTTTGTTACCAATGCATATGTAGGATGACTTTATGTCACCCAAAGGTTTTCAAATTTTGAGGAAGATTGGAAATATGAAATGTATCATGGGTCACATATTCTCCTAGTTTATTGTCTAAAATGGTGAAATTATTAGAATCTTTAAGAGGTGGCATGTGGGATAGGGAATCTAAGGTATTAGGATCTATGAAATTATCTAATAAAGGATCAATAAGGATAGATTTTCCATTGTCCTACTTGGAACTTGGATTCATACCATATTGATAATTATAGCTTTGAAATTAGACCTCAAGATGTTTATAGTGCTCATATGGGTGTAAATCTCTTGAAATATTCACTTCCATCCATGAGTGGGAAAACTTGATACATTGGTGCAACATTGATAGGACTGCATGAATCTCATATAACCAAGGCCTGCCTAGAAGCATGTTGTATGACAACTCAAGATCAAGCACATGGAAAAGTGTATCATAGGTCAAAGGCCCAATGATAACTAGCAAACTAATGGTGCCTTATGATTATCTTTTCTAATTATCATAAACTTTGATGGTTATTTCTTTTGGTTGGAGATATACCATTATGTACCCAAGAATCTTGATGAGCTTTAGAGACACTATGTTGAGGGCTAATCCATTGTTGATAAGGATGCATTTCACTTTATGTCATATTATATAAACCTCTATGTAAAATGGATTATTACATATCACTTTGGTTGAATGTGACTTATTGGGCTTGAGCTAGGTGTCCAACCAAAGCTTGAAAGTTATTAGGGAATATGTCACTAGCAACTATGGATTGGGTTAAAAACTCATTAAAGATGTTTTTGTGGAATATTGACATTCACAGCAAATTTAAAATATTAATTTATGTTGGTGTCTTCTTAAATTATTCCACAATATCAAATTTCTTATCTTTGTCAATAATGAATGGTTTATTCTGAGGCTGAATAGTTGGTTGTATGATAGGCAAAATGGTGGATGGTTGTTAGCCTAGGATAGTAATCTTTGACCTATAAGTTATGATTACACAATAAATATTAAATACTAGAACATTATTGCTAACTGATGTTGGAAATGGTGTGGGACTAGATAGGACAAGTCTCAGTTGTCGATGCACTTGCATGTGGTCATGTGGCAAGAATGAGTTGTTGATATAAGGTCTAAAATGGGAAGTCCTAGTTTTTTGGTTGGATTGTATGCACTCCTAGGTCAAATAATGATTATCCATGTGATTTGGCTAAATATTATTGTTTATCAATGGTCTAAGCTGATTAGCACTTGGTCTAGGATTAATGGAGATGGTATTAATGCTACCCCTTGAAATATGACCTCCAACCCTACTATAGTCATGTGAAATTGCATGGTAGGTTTGTTGGTTATTACTATTTTGACCTTGGTTTTGTCTATTATTCTATCATTATGTGTTTTGCTACTAATTTTGTTGGTTTTACTAGTTTAGCCTTTGATTTTGATATTGTTGATTTTGTTTCTACATTGGCCATTATTGTTGTTGTTAATTATTCTACTACTATTGATTTTTATGTCAGGGAAAGGGGTTTTGATATATTCCAAGAGTTTTATTAGAAGTGGAAACACCATTATCCAATTTTATCTCCCTATTATCCAGTATATTCTCAATTAAATGCTTTATTTAGACACATCTTCATAGATTATGGCCACTGACCTGATGATAGTCACAAAATTCATTTTCACGATACCAATTAGGATAAGGAATACCTTGTGTATAATGCTTTGGTATGAGCCAACTAATCATATTATCACCAATAAGATTTTTAAATGTAGATTCCATAGGTTCTCCTAGGTCACTAAAGACATGATGTGCAGGCATGATTCTCCTAAGAGGAGGGGTTTGAAATGGTAATGGCTACTATATTTATTGTGTAAGTTTTGGTTGTTACATTTGTCACATTGGTTGAAGAGGTTTCTAGGTACGAGTAAGCTAAAAATATGGTGAAGATGATGTTTGCACCATTTACACATGATGAGATTCAGTTACTCCATTTCCCACAACATTCCTATTACAGTTGAATTGCTTCAATCTTTCATGGTTATTTGCCTATGCTAGTTGCAATTCTTGTGCTTGGATGGGATGTTGGTCATTCCTTGATTGGTACCTTGTATTTTTAATAATTGCGTTAAACTTTATGACTCCTTTATTAAGGAGTTCCCTTTCGATCAACAAACTTTTATCAATGATCTCCTTGAATGTATGTGCACATTATAGTTCCAAATGATAAGTTATCTCACTATGTAAATTTTTGGTAAACACAACAGCTAATTATTTATCTAGTAAACTATGGGTGAAATAGATTCCAAGGGCTCTTCATCACTATAAATAACTTGTAAAACTCTCACTAGCTTTTTATTTTTCTTGCATTAAGTCCACTAATGAAATCTCATGCTCAATATTATAGGAAAAGTGTTTCATAAACTTATCAAAAAGATCATTAAAATCTGCTACTGAGTTCTTTGGAAACTTTAAAAATAATAGCAAAAGGTATATGTTGTTATATGGCACTGGTTGACATACAATAAAGAATTTGGTCAAATGAGCCTTAGGGTCACCTTTCCTTTTGTATTTATTAAATTTTGATGGTTTGTATCCTAGAGGAAATAGTATCTACAAATACTCCATGTTGAATGGATAAGAACATAAATCATCCAATTTGAAATTTTTAGTTTGTTTACCAGCTTAAATGGCAACAATTGCATCTTTCATCTATTATAATTTTTGGTATAGGAAATTGTAAGGGACATTGGTTTGGGGGAGAAGAATGGTTTGGGTAGATGTTTGGGAAGTCTTAAGTGGGACACTTTGATAAGAATATGATGGAGACACCTATTAGGGTATATTGGTTTGGTTTGGGAATGGACAAGGAATACACATAGGTGGATTAAGATGTATTTGAAATTACACATTTGGTTGTGTGATATTCTAATTTAGGTTAGCGATAAAGGTTTAACTTGGAGGATTTTGTGGCTGGTATGGAAGGACATAGATATATTTTGCCTACTATGGTTGAAAAGGGACATGTTTATGACTAATCAAAACTTATTGTTGAGTGGAAACTTGTGGACCAAGACCCTATCTCTAGATTTGTGGAACATTTTGAACTGATGGTTGTCTAGTAGGTACTTGAGAAACATGGGGACCTCCTCATTGCATGAATCCCTATGGAGTGAAAGTAGGTTATATATTTGGCATCTGTCATTGAAAAATATTTGCACATTATTGACTAGTCATTTGTTAGTTTTAGATTGGCATATTAATCTATCACTGAAGAGGTATGTTCATCATTACTTAGTGAGGTGGAACATTAGTTACCCTTGATTGAGGTTGAAATTTATTTGTCCTCTATTGCATTGATACACTAGATTATGCCTATTATAGAATACTACTCACTACTTGTTAAGGAGGAGTAGGGTTCATCACATTCTATTATTGAGGCATGGCATTGGCCATTGTTTGATTACCTAATCCCATAGGTTGCACACTTGAGGAAGTAGTTGGTTGAGGCTAGGGTGTAAAAACCCCTACACCTTGGTATGAAGATCTACTCATGGGATTAACAATAGGCACATGTTTTTGGCTAGTTGTTTACACATTAGTACCACTTTGATCCAGATTGGATGTCGTTTGCATATTATCTACTACATTTGGCTCACTATTCAATATAGAGGCTGAAGACACTTCTTTAATAATGGGCATATGCATCAAGTTATCTATCAAATTAGTTTATACAAATGGGTTTGAATTCATATTCTCTTGTCCAGTTAACTCTATCAATACTCCTGTTAAAGGAACTAGGTCAATGAGAGGCTTACTTACCATGTTCATTTGATTGAAATCATGTGCTCAATTCAAATGTGTTTGATATTTTATCTACATTTAATTAAAGTCCTCTTCCATGATGTTTTTCCTTGATCAAATATATTAGGATCTTGGTATGTTGTTTAGACTAGAACCATATGATTACTAGAAGAAGCCTGTTGATCATAAATGATATTATGGGGCACTCTTACTAGACTTGGTAAATTTTCATGGGAGAAGTCTATTGGAAACTTAGCCCCTACCTCTATGGCTCTAACCAAAATCTCATCTTTGTTCTCTAACAAATGATACTAAAATAAAAATGGATCATATGTGGAGTTTGTATTAGTATAATATGAATGTTGAAGTACTGGATCATCCACTATAGGTATTGTAGCTAAGTATTGCATAGTTTTCTCTTAGTTCTATTCTAAATAAGGTGGTGTGTTAACCAGATAGTTAGCCAATGGATCTTGGCTTTGTGGCCCTAATTGAGTATTATAAGAGGGACAATAATCCATCTTGTAAGCAATATTATTCGCATAGGGTCTTATACCATTTCTTCCTATGTGACCACATTACTAATCCCTAGATTGTACATGAGTCTACTATGAGTGTAAGAATACATGTTGGGATCCATAGTCAATGCTTTTGAGATAAAAGGTCAAATAGTTCTACAAACTCTAAAAAGGACAATATCTAAAACAAATGATGTTCCAACTTGATCTAGATTTGTTAAAAGGATCAATAGGTTTATGCAAAGGTTTGTGAGGAAACAAACTAGCATGAAGTATCTAACATTTCACTATTCACACAAGGTAAGTAAGTAAATGGACCTAAATCAAAATACTAAACTCTAAGGTCAAAGTGTTTTAAATTAGTCTAATCTATGAATTTAAAAGTTGATAGGTCTTTTGGCCAAATGCAGCGTCAAAAGCTAGGCTCAAACAAGGCATGTGCTATGACTCTTGGCCAAATGGCATCAAAAGCTAGACTTTGAAAATAGATGAAAATTTTAATCTAATAGATTTGAAACACTTCTAACAAATATTAGGCATTTGATTCTTGGACATGAACTTGATCAACTAGGTATAAGGTATGAAACAAAAGGCACTTTTAGTAATAGTTTATTTTCTCACAAAAAATGGTATAAAACTAGGTTCTTTTTTATAAAAAAGCTAGACAAAAGTGAACAATATAACCATTTTAGACAAAAGATCATGAAAGTGCACTCAGATTGGTCTAAAAATGTAGGAGCAAATTTTAAAATTTATGAAATAGGATCTATGAAATAATATTATAAATGTTTTGGGTAGCATAATGAAGGTATAATACCCAAAAGGTGAAACAAAAAGGTCTATTTCAAAAACTATCTAAGGCAAAGATGCTTTCCTACAATTTTGATAGCATAACACTACCTTTCTTAACTCAAAATGGTGTGGTGCATAGACTCAAAGTGAAATTGTTTAGTACAAAAAGGCTTAAATCTATCAAGTGATGATAATGATTACAAGTCTTTAAATGACCTTCAACCTAAATTGTAAATTAAACCTAAGTTCCCTCAAGTTTAGTCCAAATGATGAACCCACTTAACACATCAACCCTATGAACTTGTAAAGGTGTAATTCAAAATTTAGATTATAAGTGAAGGACTTAAACAAATTTGGTAAAGTTTTAAACTCATTTGGACATCATAACTACACAAAGTGGATGATATGACTCTCAAGCTTTTGATAAACTTTTGAACAAGGTAAATTGATGATCTCATGCAAATAACATAATGCCTCTTTATTCAATGGAAAATTTGGACTATGTGTTTACTTTGGATTATTTGTTTACACCAAGTTTTGGCTCCAAACAAGACATTAAACTAGGACAAGACCAACTAATTAATCACCCTTAGATCCTAAACTGACAAGGTTGCTTGGTATTGTTAGAATCCATAAATATACATCATTTGAAAGGATTTTAAGTGTTTATCCAAAAGTAAATGTGCATTATATAGTAGGTTTTTTACACCCCTCTTTTCTCAAATGATAGTAATGTGATATGGACCTTGAGGCACACCTTGCACCAACAATATTTCTATGACAAGTGGGGATTTATCTAAGATCTAACAAGTTTCCAAATGATCTAGGGGAATCAATTGCACAATGACTTTCATGCCAAACAATGAAAAATAAAAGCATGGATTTTGGGTCCATGTCACTTGGCTTGTTGCAAAAAGATCTAGTCCTTTTTTAACCACTACATCTTATTGTTTGCTCAGTATATTACGATGTCCAAAGTGCCACTACATCCCATGTGCAACTCCAAAGGATACAAATTAAGTCAATGCTAGGAAGTGAAACCCTAGGTCAAAGCTTCCCTAAATAACTTACGAGAGGTGATGAAGTCCCCCTCACAAGCCAAGATGCATAAAAATAAAGAAAGAATGAAATAGAAAGACTTTAGGCTTATTTTCAAGGTCACCTAAAGTTTAAAAAGTTTTTTGGGAGTGCTTTAGATGGCTTTATTTCTAAGAATTGGACTAGGATACTTGTAATAGGAATGGTGATTCTGATTCCAAGGGTCCCTATAGGGGACAAATGAAAGAGAATAGATGCAACATTCCTCTTTTTCCAAAAAAATATTTGATTAAAAAACTATTGCAAATAAAAATTGACAAGTGTGTTCAATTTAAGGATAAAATGAAATGTTTGGTGGTGTTCATTTGACCCCTTGGTCTTAGTTACAAACTTTGAAAACATTCACCAAAACATATAAGTTCTTTATTAAACACCATAAAAAGGTTCTTAATAGATTTTTAGGCATGTAAAGGTGATTTAAACATGTTTTGAACAAATATCAAGTTTGTTCCTATAGCACAATTATTAACATGTCCTTTAGCTTTGAATCTCTTTTTAGCTTGAAACAATGATCTTTGAAAAAGTAGCTCTCAGATTTGTGTTTTTGGAAAAACACGGTGATCGATGTCAGTTATTACCATCAATGATAGTTACCCTAGCTAACTAAGATCTAATCAATGTCCTTTTTGTTAACCAATATTGGTTAAGTAATTAACCGATGTCGGTATTCTTGTCAATGTTGGTTACTGTGTAAAAATTGTGGTAAACAAAAAAGGCAAAATAAAGTTAGAAAATCAATATTCAAGAGTTTTAAAGGCTCAAATAAATATATTAGAGTTGAAAAATGATCTCCTTCAGGTGTGAGATATGTCTTGTCCCATCGGGTGTGCCATAATGTGATCTAGGAATTTGACTCAAGAGAGGATGGTTAATATGGTGTTAGTTACAAAATGGAAACAATATGAAATAAATACACTAATAGCATAACATCTTTAGGCATACACACTAGGGAGAGATTAGTTAATAAAATCAAATTAAAAACACAACTAAAAAATAAGGAATCTAATACAAGAATTCCTTCACCTTCCTTGGATTCTCTTAATGCCTTTGTAATGGTGACTTGATCGGCTTGTGCTAATGAAGTCCTTGGCAATAGAAGCTTGGCTACCTCCATCTCTCCTTGGCACCTTTGGCTTATGGTTTGGCTTGGTTTGGAATCAATTTGGAATTATAAATTTTCATAATCAAATCCTTGAAGATATTTGAGCATAATAAATTTACACCAAAATATCTTAGAAATTATGTTCATGGCCTCTTTATTTATAGATTTTTGGATTTGATCATAATCAACCTAAACTATCCATTTAAAGATTGAGATGTGTGGTTGAGGATCAATTCAATTTTTGGAATTAATTTTATAAGTATCCTCATCATGACATTGGAAGAAGGGGAAATTAATAAGCATGGAGGTCATCATGGAAGGCATTGATGAGGCATGGGAGGCATGAATCTTGATATTTGTGGCACTTATAGCCTAAGGATGTCATTCTAAGAAATAAAGTCACCTGATGATGTAGATATTCACTATTAATTTCTAGACCAAATTATTCAACAAGTTTTCATGGAATTATTGATTATGACTTGATTTGGTTTAATTAACTCTTAAGAATGATTTAAGTACTTTGTGCATAAATTACTCAAATTGATCAAAATGCCTTGTTATTGGTTCAAAATTTAACTGGATTGGAATTGGAAGGTGATGTCAAATGCATTGAATCCATATTCCCATTTATGATGTTAACAATAATAAATAATAAATGCACACGTCTTGTGTAGAATATTTGATAGGAAAGAGCAATCCAGAGAACCAAGGTGCAAAATTGGCATTTGGACTTGAAATGATCTGATTAAAGTTAGCTAGCCCATAAATTGGATTACCCCATTTAGTGATACCCTAGCCAAAATCAGCACTTAAATATGTCATTTTCACATCATTTAGCATGTTTTAGTGTTTTTTAGTCCAAATTATGCATTTTGGGTGGAAATTGGTCAAAATCTTGATTGGAGGTTATCGATGGCTAGTTTTAGGTGTCTACTGAACTTGAACCAAATGATTTTAACCAAAAATTTTAGTGTATTTATTAATATGATGAAAAACTATTTTAAACTAGATCACTTTATCATTTTGACCCCTTTTGGACATATTCAATTATTATTTTAGCTCAAAATATATGTTGTGTTTATTAAACATAGTGTAAACTTTGACCTCAAATACTTATCCAGGGTCCCCTTTGTATATAAAAAACTTAGGCATAAACACTTTAGCCTAAAGTTTATTTCATGTTTAATAAAAATGAAATAAAATTTAGCATAAGATTTTTTAACCTAAGCCTAAGATGTTTTAAACTAATTCCCTACCTTAAAAACGTGTTAACTTAAAAACCATGTATCTTGCAAGATCCAATAATTTATGCTTCATCATGGGAAGATGATATAATTGTGTGAAGGTGTCAATGAATTTTCAAAGGCCTACAAATTTTCCATGTGACCAATACTCATAATGAATGATTGACAAAGGATATAGAGCTTGAGAAGGTACACAAAGATGCCAAGAGGCACAATTATGAGGCTTGATACCAAAATAACCAATGACAAATAAGGAAATGAATCATGATTAATGGCTCATGATCAATTATAGGATCTTCATCTGATGGTATGAAATAAAAGGAGTAATTTTAAATGCAAATGGATAGTTCCCAAAGCAATTTATGCAAAAATCTTTAAAAGCCTAGATTGATGCTACATAGGTGCCATACAAGTAGAAAAATACAAAATAAGAGATATTTTGGGCTCAAAAATATGAAAGTATAAAGTCAAAGGTCCAAATCAAATCCAAGGAATGTATGAGATAAATTCCAGATACATCCTACTGTTAAAGCTCCAAAACCCTAAACCCTACATAAAAGGACCCTAAGTGGATTCATTTGGTTACAATTAAATCTGAGATAATCTTAATTGTGTTTTGAGCATAAAAGAGCTTTCACAAAGATCAATTGCTATCTGATAGTGAACAATTTGAAAGTAGAAGCCATGGCAGCTCATAGGCAAAAGTTGAAAGAGGAGACAAAGCTCTATCTATCCATAGATAATGAGGGAATAATCTTCAAAGATTATAAATTAGATGTTTAAAACTTTTGAATAATGAAAACAAGAATTGGTCTAAACTCTTCTTCATTATATAGGAGCTAAAACCCATCACTAAGGAGGAGTAGAGAATTGCCATAGTTAGTAGGAATCACTATGACTTGGTCATAGTTTAGATGTTGGCCTTCATTATTCTACTACAAAACTAGAGGTACTTCATTGTATTGATGTGCTTTCTCTAATTTTCATAGATTTTAGGATAGATAATGATTGGATCTTATGTGAATAAACTTATAAGAATGTATCCTACATTTCCATTTTGGCCTTAAAAAAGTACTATAAACTCCCAAAACCCCATGTAGACTTTTCCAAAATTAGGGAGTGGGCCAATCATGACCTAGATACCATCTTCAAACCATGGTTTCACTAAGGGAGCCATGTCTTTAAAGACTTTGAGGGTAAGATCCCAATTTTATAATTTAGGGAAGGGATGAGGGTAATCATGAACTTGTTAAACAAAGCATTAGGATCCCCCTCAATCACATATGTAAACAAGACCTAGGTCCCCTATATATATTTCATGGTAAAAGAGAAGATCACCCCTATAATTGAAGACTTGATCATTGTATTCCTAGGAAAGCAATTCACTACCATCAAAAGGAAGACTAGTAAGTAGTTTTACATGATGTCATAGTTACTAGATGCCTTACTTGCTTACATCTGCATTCTATGCATTAAAAATTGGTCTCTTGAGGATAGAACCACCATGTTCCACCATTATTCAAAATTGCACATCTTCAAATATAAGAACCACATGTAATTCATCTGTGATTGTGTCTATCCTACTCTAGTGGAGGCCATCACAAGTTGTCCCATGCCTAGGGTTCACCTATTGATCAGGAAATATGTAGATGTGATGGGGTATATCTAGTTATCTAGATTGCATAGTGATCCAAATTGATGTAATCATACCCCAACCCTATAGATTGTCTATGTATGTTCTTAGTAAGTTATAAAAATAATAAATTGCCTCCCAAATCATTAATGGTGTTGATGGTGTTTTTAAAGAAAATAAGAAGGGCCTTCTCTATTCCTTTCTTCTAGTCATTAGAAGGACGATGCTACAAGATTGGAAGCAAGTGGAGATCATGTCCAAACATAGGGACTCATGTGTATTCCAATTAGATGAATTCAAAATGTGGGATCCCAAAAATATAGTGTGTGATAATTTGAAGGTAAAATATATCCACAAGCCAGTATATGTGCTTCAGCTCAGTGTCCATGACACCATTTACATCAAGGAAAAGAAATTTGAAGAAGTGTTAGCTAGGCTCAAAGGGTACAAAATTAAGCTAGAGAATATGTTAAAAAGTGAAGATAAACTAGCAGGAGAGGTATGGTAGATGCATCCTCTATAATATAATTTACTTCTTAGACCTTCTAGGTCACCTTAATAAAAACCTCAAGTGGAACAGCCACTAACCTAGAGATAAACTAAGTAAGGACATGGAAAGGAAAATCTTAAATAGAGACCTAGAGAGGAACCCTAATCCTCATCACCATCCCAAAGACCTCCATCTTTGGTTGAGTATTTATACATGATTTCCCTGGATCTAGAATAAATAGTTGAAGGTGCCCTTAGAGATCTAGTTGAGGCATATGGTACTAATGAGGAAGAGGGGTGGATTGAAGAGACACAAGTCCAAGAAGGAGATCCTAAGAAGGAAAAAGGAAAATAGGTTGCTCTTGATATAGTCCCAGTAGCCCCTAGGGAAAAGAGTAAAGTAGAGTTGGCACTGGTCCCTATTGGACCAAGGAAGAAGCTAAGATTGACCCTCACTTACCCTAAAAATAAGGTCAATATATTTAGTGAATAATTCCCCATTCATGGATAAATAATCCTAGATTGGTTTATCTATGGGAAACTACAAAATATCCCTTCTTTGTCCCACTCATAAGCATTAACAAAATCTATCAACATAGATGTACATGATGACATCAAGCCATGGATCAGGGATCTAATGAAGGAAGAGCAAGAAAGAAGAATTGTGGCCATTTTAGAGCCAGAGAACAAGAAAATGGATGCTCTAAGATCATCCAGTAGCATAGGAATTGAGGTACCCAAACTTACAAATTTCATAGATCCAATCACCATGATGAAATTCAATTTAGAGACAACTAGATTAGAGAGGGTCACCACTAGGAAGGGCATGGTGGTAGCTAAAGAGTTCACCTTCTATATGGTTAAACCTTTTTTAAGACTGACCCCAGTGGAAGGACAATATCCATGGGAACATCCCATCCATGTAGAGGATGTTGAGAGCTTAATCGAGGCCCAATCAGCCCAAACAAAGGCTAAGATTAGAGGAATGAAGAAAAGGATCCATAATTTAGAAATTGAGAAAGAAAACTTGGAGACATATGCCATTTTATCAATGCCTAATGATTTTATTGACATGTTTGAGGCTTCATTATTTGATATGTTTTATTCTTTGAAATCAATAAAGCTGAGGTAGGATGCCTTAAGCCAATATAATGAGGTAGCTAAGGGGTTAATAAAAGAATGGTAGGAGATAAAGACCAAAATAAGGGACCTCATTAGCATTCTAATTAGGAACAAGATTCCTAAGTTCAATTCTATTATCTTATCACACCTAAATGCCATATTAGGAATAATAGTGGACAAGATCTAGAGTTTGAATACATAGACAAGGAATTTGGTTAGACTCCTAGTTGATGATAAGAGTATGATCACTAGAATTAAACAAATTTTGTGTACTATTCTAGCCAATCCTACAAAGACTACAACATTAGGAATAAGTGATGATGTAGAGTATAAACACAAGGTCACTTTGGTAATTCAATCAATAAAAATTAAGATCCAAGGTCAGTCTGGTAGAGATAATAGTAAAATCTTGAGCATGATCTTTACGGCTGAGGAAAATATTATAAAATATAGGAGCATAAAAGAGGCTATATCCAAAGATGATAGAGACCTTGAATACTTAGCTGATTAGGAATAAGTTTGCCTCCTAAAGCTAGCTATGGATTTAGAGCTCATCAAATATCAACATCAAAAATAAATGGAGCTTTTGTCGGAGCAACAAGGGAGTCCCTTAGCCATGGGCCCACCAATAGTTAATATTCATTTTGTAAAACATTTTAATACTTAAAAGTATGGAATATTATTTTGTAAGTAATATGCTAGTCTATTATCATATTGCCCCTAGGTTAGTCCAATTTTGAAAGACAAGTGTATTATAAAACTTGCTAAAAAGGATAGTTGTCCTTACTTTTATACATTTTGTATCTTATGATTGAATAGTGTGATTCATTATCTTTCTATAAAATTAAATATTACCATTTTTAAAGAGGGATAATTTTCTATCAAATTTATATACTTTGATCAATTAATGCAATCAAGGATTTCTATAAAGATTGTCCAATTTGAATGTGTCAATTGTTAACATAGCTTCTTCTCTCAATTGTTGATTCTAATGCTTAATATTAAATAGTTTCTTTGAATTTTGAATTTGCATCTATGATGCATGGTTTCTAATTTATGCTTGTCCTAAATTAGTTTAAGGATCCTAGATTTTCTTCATTTTATATTTAGATGTGTTAATGGTATTTGATTTTGGTAACAAATGTTTAAAGTGAAATCTAGTTATTAGTTGTTTAATTTCATATCATCCTTAGGAATTGTACCTAGTATGTGGTGAAATTTTATATTTTCTATTTTACATCATATACTAGTTAAATGTAGGTTCAATTTTAATTGAAACTTTGTCATGTTATTTGAGTTCAAGATCAGCAATCACTTTTTTATTTTCTACCTTAACTTTATTTTTTCTCTCTTTTTTATACCATATCACTATGGCTCAGATTTCATTGTCAATATCCATATATATTAAGTATGTAGCTTAAATTGGGTCACAATTCACTGAGTATTAACATAGATCTTCTATAATTCACAAATAATGGGCCATGATGGCTCCCAAATATCACTTATTGTAAAAATTTTGGAGCACTGATACATTATTATACCACTATATCACCATATGTGACATTAAGTTACCAAAACTCAATACTCATGCTCTAAATTCCTATAATTATAAAATAATAAGTGTTCTCTAAACACTAAGAACCTTTATGGTGTATTTAGAGACATTAATAATAACTAGGAAGTATTCAAAAATATTCTTACCACTACTCCTTCACTGACAAATCCAAGTGAACCTGTTTTCACTCCAAAGGTTCTAATACCTCCTAAAAATTAGAGCCAAGGGAATAACTTTGTGCCTCAAGGCTCACAAGTTCAAAAAATAATAGTGATGGCTCCCAAATCACAAGTAAAGACTAGTGTTTCACTCATCAACATTGTTGATCAAATGAAAAGGTCAAATATGAGTGTACTTATGTGAGATATGCTCTCCATGCCTGGCTAGGTAGACATCCTTCAAAAATGATTTTCAAAAATTGATGTTGAAGATAAGCCACCAAGCAAGGTGAATGAAGTTCTCACCAATGCAACCAAAGGGCCAAATGAAGGGAAATTAGGTAAAGCAATAAAGCCTCATCCCTTCTATATTTTAGTAATCATTGGTAACTCTCTAGTTCATAATTATTTGGTGGACAATGGGGATAGTACCTCAGTGATGCCAAAGTCCATAGATAATTATACTAGTTTGAAATATGAGCCACAGTCCTAAGGAGTGTTACAACTTGATATATCTTCTCATAAGCCATCTAGTATAATCAGGGACCTTGATATGACCATGCAAGCTTGTCCTAACATCTCAGTGGATAAAGACTTTGATATTAGATATGCCTCCTCACTTTGCACTATGATTATTTAGAGATTTCACAATAAAGATAGGGGACTATCTTGTAGCAGATTGGTCTTATATGGAATTCAAGACAATGTATGGGGCCAAAGTGTCAATCAAAATTGAGCCCATTACACAAATCCATAGATATCCCTATGGGTCAAATAATGTCAACATCAATTGCACCATCATTGATGAGGATGAATTCATAATGGGATAGGAGCTAAACACTCATCTAGAAGAGGTAACATACATGTTACTAAATGAGCTATGGAATGATAGCTAGTTGGTGGACCCATTATAAGGTGTTGAATAAAAATACTTGGGCATCTGCTATTTGCATGAGGAAATATAGCACATGCCATCCCTCATGAGGCCTCAAAAATATCCTAGTGGTTTATGAAGTCATTTTATGATGGATAAAAAAGAAAGCATAGGGTATGTGTAGGTGTCATGTTAATATCCACTTTAAATGATAACTACTTCACTTCATATAGGATCTAGTTTAGCTACTTCTATAATGTAGTATAATATGAGGGTCTCATCCATGGCCTTCAATGGCCTAATAAGAGGAGGATCAAGTAGTTTCAAGTCTATGGGGATATTGAGTTGGTTTTACACTAATTTATAGGTCAGGATTCCACTAAGAACCCTTTAATGAAGTATTACAAGCATAGAGTGTGGGACCTAATTGATGACTTTAAGGCCTTGAACATTCAATCAATGTTGAGAGGCCAAAATCAACATGTTAATAATTTAACAACTGTGGGGGCTCATTTTGACATCCCTAATTTATTAAAAAGGACCAAGGTTCAACCACATGTCAAAGTGGTAATAATACCATTAGTGCCAAATAATGAAGCTCAATGGTAGGTCTTTAAAAATCAAAAATAGATTGCATGTTTATTACAATAAGAAGTAGAGTTCTCCCTCAACCAATAAAAATGGTAACATCAGTATGGGGAGTAGATTGTTCAATTAAGTTCTAATAAGCTTCCTAAATGGCTATTGACCCTAGAAGGCATCTTTCATGAAGGGGAGCAAATGAGGAAGGATAAAGTAGTAATGTCAACTAACTAAGATAACTATGATAGATTTATTATATATGATGATAAGCTCCTCAATCTTGGAAAGGTAATCACTAAATATAAAAAGGCATGATTTCACAAAGCTCTATAAGGAATATGTAGAAATTTTTGCTTGGAAAAATAGTGACCTAAGGGGATTTGATCGTAATCTATCCCAACACAATAGAGTTAGAGGTTAATGCAAAACCTAGCAAGTAGAATTAGAGGCCCATAAATACCAAGATTAAAGAGCTCATGAGAAAGGAGTTGACCAAGCTTATTGAGTCTAGGATCATCTTACCAATCAAGTACTCTTCATGGGTAGCTAATCTAGTACCTATCAGAAAGAAGAGTGGGGAGATTAGATTGCATGTGGACTTCAAGGATATTAATGGGTCTCTTTGAAGGATCATTATCCTCTACCATCCATGGAATAATTCTTGTAAGTAGTTTTCAATTTAGAATTATTCTCTCTTAGATGGATATTTTAGTTATAACCAAGTGCTAGTGAGAGAAGAGGACTAGTACAAGACTACCTTCACCATAAAGTGGGGGATATTTGCTTATCAAAAGATGCCTTTTGGATTTTCCAATGTTAGGGAAACCTTTTAAAGAATGATGGAAATGGCCTTCCAAGGACTATTAAATCAAATGGTGTTAGTCTACTTAGATGACATCATAGTCTTATCCAAGAATGCTAGTGGGCACATGGACCATCTGAGGATGATATTCTAGAGATGCAAAGAGTAAGGGATCTCTTTAAATCACAAAAATGTGTGTTATCTATGCATGAAGGCAAACTACTGGGACATATTATTTTAAAAGAGGGATTATCCATTGACCCTAATAGAGAAAGTGATATATTAGCCTTATCCTTACCAAAGTATAAAAAGGGGATCCAGATAATCCTTGGGAAGATCAAATTCATGAGAAGGTTCATACTTGGCTTTACAAACCTAGTCAAGCCTATCACCACCATGATAAAGAAGAGCCAAGTGTTTTCTTGGTCAAATGAAGGCAAAGTAGCTTTTAAAGCCATCAATTAGGCAATTTCCCAAGAACCCTTACTCTTGAATCCTGATTTCTCTAAGGACTTCATCTTGTATAATTTTGCTAACATTGATAACATATGAGCTATAATAATGTAGAAAAATGGTGAAGTAATAAAGTAGCCAATTGCATTTCTTAGTCAAGGGCTGGAAGGATATGAAGTGAGGTACACTTTCATTGAAAATTAAGTTCTTACAGCCTTGATAAGCCTCAATAAGTTTAGGCCCATACTCTCCAACAATAAAATCAATCTTATTGTGTCTCATCCTAGAGTTAGGTATTTATTCCTTAATAAATATTTGAATGAGAATAGAGTAGACTAGATCAAAAAGGTCATCGAATATGACAAAGATCGAGGTCACCAAGTTATTCAAGGGTAAGGGATTATGTGAACACAAGAATGACCTCTAAGAGGATAAGGAAGCTATTTTTGTGACCCAAGACAACTAACAAGTAGGTTCACCTCCATTTTAAGAGAGTTGGACTCAAGATATGGATGACTTTTTACAAATAGGAGAATGCCCCCAAGGTTTGAATATAGCAAATATAAGTGTTTTAGTATTTTTATGCTTTTTTAATATGGACTAATTAGCTACTAAAAATAAAGTAAAGTTAGGGTTTAGAGTTACCTAGAGATGAAGGTTGTTTTCACACTATTGATCAAGATATATGAGAACTCCTCTTTGGCTCGGGAGGAATGACCTAAAATTTACCACACTGAAACAAAAAAATGGATTAATAGAAAAATGAGTGGGTTGCCTGTTAATAAAATAATCCCAAGAAGTGATACGATTCCTTAGATGGATGTCAGCCCACATTCAACATTAATGTTTATAAATAAACATTAAATTAAAGAGATACATATGGATAAATAGACAATACCAAAGATAGATTAATTTATAGATAGATTAATCTGATCAAAGTAATTATTCCAAAATTCTATAGAAATATCAACATCTTCTTGGATTACAACCAATTATTCATTAATGTATTCAAAATTATGTATAAAAGCCACAATGAAAAGTCCTATCTCAAATTCAATGTCACTCTGATTGGTAAATAGTGGTTGAGGGACTATGGGAAGATCAAAGATGCTAATAGAATCATGTAATAATTCAGGCAGGGTCATCTATATGAAAATACAAATTTTACCAAACTAGAATGTAGATTTAATAGATTTTGAAGATGTAAAATAAACTATTTAAATCTAATTTTATAGTTTGACATGGATCGATGATGATCCTATAGGATTGACATCAATTCTACAAGATTGACATTGATTCAAATGAATCGATGTCAATTCTATGTAAAAGTGTTGAACTATAAAATAGACTATAATGATAGCCTAGAAATTTGATAAAACAATCAAAACTAAATGTAAATAAAAACATGGAGATGTAGAAGATAAATAAAAATTAAAATATGAATAAAATAGTGACCTTGGATGATTGAAAATGTGTAAATAAAGAGATGCCAAAATGAGTTAGATGACCTTCAAAAATCACTTGATAATGTTGCTAAGCAAGTGTTCTTCAAAGTGACAAGGTGATGGTAATGTCTATACACTAATTTGAGACTAGTTTGGATAGAATTTCATGATCAAAATGGCTTACTTCCTTTCATGTTCATTCTTCCTCAATAATGGAAGTTTGTTGAGTATTTATGGATCAATGTTGATGCTAATCAATCAACATCGATCATAGAGGATCGATGTTGATCCACCTAATTTGGTAAAATTTAGCTAAAGTAGCTTTGAATTGCATGCCAAACTTAATGAATATATAAATAAGTTATTTTTATGGATTTTAAATGAGGGTAGGTTTTTAGGGGGTTGGGTAATTTGTTTTTATTTGATTTTTAAGGATTTTATAGTTAAGGGTAGTAAATAGTAATTAATATAATTAATTACCATGGGTAAATAAGGGTTAATTATTATTTAAATTCAATTCAATTAACCTATATGGTAAAGGTAAATGGAACTATAAAATGTAATTATTTAAAATAATTACCCATGAGGGGCTGTTATGTTAGAAATAACATAAATATGATGATGCATAAGTTAATACACAAGGGTGTATAAAACTGATGTCTACATTTGCCCCTTTTGTGGAGTGGTATGTAATAGCAGGTTGAGAGACAAAAACTATAAGGTGTCTAATGCTCCAAGTTTATTGTGAGAAGGTATCCCCCCTCAAACTGGGTGTTGAGAAGTGAAATGAAATGGATTATGGGTTTGAACAAGATGGAATGGATAAAAAATGTGAGTGAGGTGAAATAGACAAGTGAAAGATAGCTAAGGACACATAAAAAATGTGGATGGCTATAATAGAATTCCAAGTTCACATTTAAAGGAATAAAAAGTAATACAGCTAGCAATTCCACAAAGACTAAAGAAAGAAAAAAATGGCATGACTAAAACAAATGGGTGTAAGTAAAGGATATCTAAAAAACAAAATATAGGAATAGCAGACCAAAGCATCTAGTGTGTGTATGGTATATGTGTTACCTATCAGTAAATGTTTGTAAGATAAAATATACCCTCTGGATCTTACAAGGGGAAAGATACCTAAAAGCAAGGGTATGTCCTTAAAGATATTAGGGAACTAACAAGGAGTCAAAATTCACCAAATCTAAAAGGTAATAAAAAATAAGAATGGGATAGTTGAAGCATAGGCAACAAGACAGGGTGTGGGAACAAAATTGGGAGCATCCAATAATGATCAATAAATGAAAAAAGTGCCAGGATGATCAATGTCAATCTATGATGGATAGATGTTGATTAATAAGATCAATTTTGATCTATTAGGGATCTATGTCAGCTCAAAAGATTGATTTCAATCGAGAGAAAAGCTATATATAGCCATCTGACATAGAAAAAGGCTCATTTAGCTATCAACAAAAACAAAATATGAGAGCCTAAAATTGATGTGCATTAACCTTGAAAATGAACATGAGATACTATGGAGGTGAGCAGGAACAGACAATGATGATAATGACTACAGTATGAGGTAAGGATTTTTTTAAAAAATAGAAAAAATTTAAGAATTTATTTATTTTTGTATGTTTTGGTATTATTATTAATTATTTAGTAGAAGAAATTAAGTTTATTAGGAAAATTGGTGGGGGGAAGGGGAGTTAAATTTTAATTTGATGATTATTTTTTTATATTTTTTAAAATAAATGTACAACTTTTGGGGTGAAATTTTAGGGTAAAGGGAATTGACATTGATCAAAAATGGATCAACCATGATCCTCCAAGATTGACAACGATCATAGAGGGATCAACCATGATCCATAAGATCATTATCGATCCATATCAAATGAACATCGATCATTAGAGGATCAATATAAAAAAAAAATATATTTTTAATTAACTAAAAGTATGATTTTGATAGGATTAAGAGCTAATAATGATGAGGGATAGAGTCCCTCCATTGCTAGTATAGCTATGGGAGTTTATGAGCAACAAGGACTAGGCACATCTAGATGTAGTAGGATTAAGATGGATTCATTACTATTAACATTTCCATTGTGATATCAACATGATGGTTTCATTTATGGAGTGATGGGATCATACCACCAACACATTTTGGCTTCTGATTAGTGAGATGACCATCACTATAGAGGATATCCATCATATTCTATGAGTACCAATTCTAGGTGCTTCAGTATATACATTTGATGAGGTTGGGTGAGAAATGGAATTACCACACCTATATGATGAGGATGTTAGAGATATTGAATTCTTTGTTGGGGGGTTCTTTTTCTAGCCACTATATGATCAGGATCTGATTGAGAGACTAGTGTTGACCATGATGATGTTGGCACTGGCATACTACATACTACTAGACTCTAGGGGAGGATAATTACCATGGATCCTATCAGGTGTGATAGAAAACATGGTAGAGTTTAAGATAGTGTTTATTTAGGCACCCACATTACTAGGGTAGATATATAGAGAGCTATGAAGTTGGCATACTAGGCATTGTTTAGGGCTTGATATTACATTTAATTTACATTACTGGGTATATGAGCACATTCATGTGATTCACCCTAGAGGGACTCCATGGGCCAATTTTGAGGAGATGGTATACAACATAGGCTTCCTTTGATGGAAGAAATACTTGATTATACCACATACAGATAGAGTAGTGTAGGATTTGATGTAGATAGGTCTTTAGTGAGTTATAAATAGGGGATGTTATTTAGAGGCCCTATGTAGACTTTCTAGCATGGTTAGGCACAGTGGCAAAGATAGGTGATGTGGCCTAGGAGATATAGGTTCATGAAAAATGCCCAAATCACCTCAATATATTTTATTTTGATAGGTTTCACTAATATTTTGGACTATTATAGGATATTCCACTAGCCCTATGCTTCTATAAGTGGGAGGATACAGAGCTAGACTAGATATCACCTAATACTTTAGTGATTTTGATGGGGTAATAGAAGGAGCCTATAGATACTAATATAGATGATGTGTGGTACATAGATGACTATGTAGCATGGTTTATATAGGAGATGGAGAGGAGAGGTAGTAGATCCATGAGACATCAATAGGAGATGGTGCAGGATGAGGTGAGAGAAGAGATATAGTAGGAGGCTCTAGACATACACATGAAAGAGGCACCAGTACTAGATGTTCCTACTCAAGAGATGATAGATATAGCTATATTTATGGATAAGAGGGATACTCTAAGGGCTTAGCTATAAGAGGTAAAAGTAGCCCATATCACATTATATGGGTAGATTGTCACACTATAGAGTGATCTAGAGAGCATGAGGGATCATATAGACCATGTTATATAAGAGCACAATGGATATAGAGTAGATCTTGAGTAGATGAGGTCCACCCTAGCTAAGAGACCCACTCTAGACATTATAATATCTAGCATTGCACCTCCAGATATAGTACCACTCTAGTAGTACATAAATTTACTTGTAGAGATGTCATATTATGAGAGGATAGTATAGAGGAGGCTACCAGATGTGCCTTAGTTTTCTTCATATGTGGCTAACCACCATAGATCATAGAGGACTCCTGTGAGTATAATAAGTTTAGGGATTATAGCAGGCTGAGGAGTGGATGATGAGGGAGGTGATAGTATTCACCTCAATAATATCGAGTTCACCTAGTAGAGCATACTATATGGGTTAAGAGCCTTATTATATTCATATTATGACATTCATATAGAATTTGATATACAGACATTTTGTGATTATGGATCATGTATATTTGCTTATGGATTTATTTATAGTTAGAGATATGTTATGCTTTTATGGATTTATGGATGGATTTTATATTAGATGTTATGCTTATGAATTTTGATTATTGTTATCATGTATGTTATGGATGGTTATGGTTTATTAATTATGAATTTTACAAGTCATGGATTATGGATGTTATATCATGAGATATGTTTTTTAATAAATGGATTATGATTATGGATTATAGATGGATTTTAATGTTTTTAATTTTTGTGGATTTATGGATTTTAGTGGTTACATATTATAGATTTTTTTGGCATTGACTCAGACCATAACCAAAAGAGAACCTCTCATATGCATGGCATATGCATCCTTTGATAAATGATAATAGACTATGACACTACCTAGGTTAGCTAAGGCTTTGAAACTGGTTAGTTATTAGGATTATATGCTTTTAATGAGATGGGGAATAGATTGCTTTAGAGATAACTCATTTTCACCTCATATTTTAAAATCAAGATTTATCCTTCTGGAATCATTTTTATGCCAACAGGTAAACTGATCAATATGGGAAGTCTACAATTAGAAAGTTGATCAATAGGGGAATATTTCTTGGGATATTAATTTTGAAAATTTATTTGATTCCTTTTTTTGCTTTTTTGAATGGATTTAAAATGGGATAATTTTGAAAATTGATCAATGCAGGAAGTTTTCAACTTGGTAGCCATCCTTCAAGGGAGTGGTCTACATTTTAACATTTTTGCATAGCTGTCCTTCAAGGGATTAGTTTATTATTTTGCCTTTACATATTTGATTACATCTATCCCTCGAGGGATTAGTCTATTTATTTAGCCCATTTTGATGCTTTTTTACTTTTCATTGATTTTGGATCCCAAAGAAAATGGCATAAAATGATACCTTAGGATGGCTTTCATGAATTCATAACATGAGATGATTTTATTATCTTAGGAAATTGATGGTTTTTATTAAATAAGGGAAATAATTATCTGGGGTTTCTCTCATAATAGGTGAAACTTATCCATGAGATAATGCTATGTATAGAGCTGTGGTATACATATTCAAGGTTGAGGTTATAGTGACTACCAAATAACCACATAACTCTCATATAATTATTTGGTATTTTGAGACAAGGGAATATGAAAAGATTCAAGATGAGATAACCAAGATAATCCAAGATCTATCGATTATAGTAATGACACATATGCAATGTATTAAGAGGTTCTTGTTCTAGTTTACCATCAAGAGAATCCAAATGATATGCCCCAGATATGTATTTATGAGTTATGATGTATGGTCTAGGCTAATTAAGAGTAAAATTACCCCTTTTAATTCATTCCATATTAGTGACATGTTGATTTTATTTAAGCACAAGATCTCTAATATTAAATTCAAACTCTCTTACATGTTGATTATATTCTCATTTTAATCATTCTTGATATATACAAAGGTGATCAAGGGTTGTTTCATGATGCTCATCTAAGAGTTTGAGATATAATAAATGTTCCTAATGAAAATCCTCATAAAATATGATTTATTTAATGGAGACATAAAGGGAAGGGATTTGGACTTCTAATGGAAGTATAACTTTTAAACCATAGACTAAAGAAAATAGAGAAGCACTTGTATGGGTTCAAATACTAGTTTGATATGCCCATAAGGTGAAAGGGATATGAAGATGCCAATCCTTTCTAGTTTCATTAACAACTTTAGTTAGTATTTTGACCAGAGTTTTATTAGATGCTTCTGCTTGACCATTAGCCTAAGGATAATAAGGTGAGGAAAAACTCAATTTAATTTGAAATTAATCACATAACACCTAGACTTTTTTATTTTTAAAATATTTTCCATTATCTATTATTATTTTATATGGAACTCCAAAAATACAAATAATGTGTTGGTGGATAAACTACATAATCTTTTCTACCTTGGTTGAGATAAGTGGCACAAATTCCACCCACTTAATGAAGTATTTTATAGCGATGATAATAAAGCTATGACGCTGGGAAGATTTAGGATTAATTTTACCCATAATATTGAGCCCTCATTGGGATAATGGCCATAATTCCCTTGCTACCTAAAAATTTTTACTAGGGACATGGGATAAGTTTGCATATTGTAGACATTTTACACACCTATTAATGTAGGTGCAACAATCTTGATTTAGAGTGGGCTAATAGTAACCTAGAAGTAAGATATTTTTAGTGATTATATGTCCATTAAAATTTCCATCACATGACCCATTATGGACCTCCTAGATGGCTAAGGTAGATTCATGCTTTCTAAGACAATGGAGAAGAATACCATCAAATCCATGCTTATAAATAACACCCCCAGTATGATATAAGAGGCAAATTTCTATTGGAAGATGCATTTGACACTTTTGGATAGATGGGGAGAAGATAATCCTATATAAAAATAAAAAATATTTGTGCATACCATGGCTCCTCCAAGTTTTCCTTGATATTATTAATAGATGGAATATCAGTTCTTGTATAGGAAGGCTAGTTGACTTGATGGATAAGGAAAAATAAATTGGACTCCTGAGATGAGGATGGGTTAAAAGAAGTAAGAGATTACATATTATTAGTGAACTTATTTTTTGATCTAGGGGTAGTTTAAATAGCATAACATTTGAAGGTAGATAAAATATGATGGGTCAATATCTTATATTACTAGAGAATATCATTCTTGCATTGATATACACCAATAATTTGATTGACCACTAGCTAAGAATCACCATAAATATTAATGGACTTAAATCCTAATGCAAGGGAAGTTTGGAGTCCTATAATTAATTATTTGAACTCAACCATATTATTCGTGAAATCAAATTCTAACTTAAAAGACAAAGGCATATGAATACCTTGATGGGGGATTAATATAATTCCTATGTCACCTCCTTGTTCACATTTATATCCATCAAATAATAGATTCATTTGATATCTTGGGACTAAATAAGAAGTTAAAGTGATGGATTCATCAGGTAATTCACAATTGATTGGTCAGTTATCACTAAGAAGTGCCTTATCCAATTGATCAACAATAATCTACCCTTTAATAAACTTTTGGTGGAAAAATTATAGATCAAACTTAGATAAAATCATAATCCATCTATCCATATTCTAATGTTGGTAAGGATTAAAATACATGAAATTAAGGGGATTGGTACTCATAATTACATACATCATAGGGTTAAGTAGGTAATGACAAAGTTTAGAAGCTATAAGGACCAATGCTAGGTATACTTTTTTAGTATGCAGATAATGTGTTTCATATTCTATAAGAGTATGACTTATATAATAAAAAACTTTCTCTTTATGATGCTCATCTCAATAGATAACCATAGAACCTAGAGCATGATCTATATCCAAGATATAAAGGAAGAAAGGTTACCCTTCCTTAGGTGGAGTGAGGACAAAAGGCAATAAAATATATTCCTTAAGTGCATTAAAGGCTTCTTGATAATGAGAATCCCATATCAAGTGACTATTCTTGTTTAATATATGGTGGAAAGGTTGACATTAATTGAAAATCTAGGAAATAAAATGATGAATAAACTGGAGCTTGCCTTGCAAATTGTGAAGTTGCTTAAGGTTGGATGGAGGAGGCATCTCTAAAATAGCCTTGATTTTAGTGGGATCCACTTATATTATATGAAAATAAATAATGAAACCTATAATTTTACCCATCAATACATGAAAATGCACCTTTTTTTATTTATGTGCACATGATACAAGAGTATATGATCAAAAATAATCTCAAGTATAGAAAGGTGATCTTTGTAGAGCTTTGACTTCTAAAGGAGATCATCTACATAATATTTGATAATTTTGAGGACTATGTCATGAAATATATAATTCATGGGCCACTAATAAGTGGCTCCTCTAGTCTTTAAGCCAAAATTCATAACATGGTAGCAGAATGTCCCCCAAGGAGTAATACATGTAATTTTATGTTGATCTTCTGGTGCAATAAGTATTTGATTGTAACCAAAAAAACCATCCATAAGGAACAAAATTTCATGAACAACAATCAAATCCACTAATTGATAAATAATATGGAGGGAAATTATCTTTCAAACAAGTAAGATTAAAATCATGAAATTATATAAAAATATGAAGTCCCCTTATAGTCTTAGTGACTAGAACAATGTTAGACATCCACTAAGGAAAATCAATGGGATGAATAAAGTTAGTAGATAAAAGGTGCTACAGTTCCTCTTTTAGTAAGAGTACAATGCAAGGATGCATTTTGTGGAGTTTTTAATTCACTGACTTAACATTAGGAAAGGTAATGATGTTATGGATAACAATTGAGGGGTCAATACTAGGCATATCACTATAAGACCAAGCAAAGACCTTACTATGGTCTGATAAAAAAGTGGTAAAATCTTGGTTTTCTTTTAGATCTAAGGATTTTATAATTTTAATAATCCTTGGGGTTTCTTGAGACTCAATATTAATATCATCAATGGCTTTATTTAATAATATAGATGTTTTGGATGGAATAGGATTATGTAAATAAGAGTTTTTAGCACCCAAATGAGTTAAGATTGACTCATCATCTTGACACTAAAAAATAGGGATGGTTAAAGTATCATGTCCTATTAAGTTAGGATATACTAAGGGGATGGTTCATATTTTGCCATTGTAATGAAAGATGAGAGATTTTAGGTAGATCATATTTATTAAAAAAAGATAGGATGGATGGATATAGTATTACTAATTGAGGAAGACGTGTTAGATGAGGAAGATGGTTCTTATTATTCTAAATATAGTAGAAGAATAGGTTTGGGGTGAATTTAGAATCTATCTTAAAATCTAAGCCATGATTTTCATGTTGATTTCTTAAATCTCCTAATGTGACATCATGAGAACCTTACTCATAGCTACCCATGCCAAAGCCTTTCCAAGCACATCGATAAAGGTAGGTTTGAATGAACTAGGGATTGATAAGAAAGGAGAAATTGGATGTAAATAGTTTATCACAAGTACTATCATCAAGTTATGAGGTAGTTTGATTGATCCCATCATATATTAAGTGAGTTTACAAGAAGGGTGGTCTGAAAGGAATGAGCTCACCTAGGCTGGGTGGATACATGGATTTCTTATTAGGATGGCCATATTTTCTAGGAGTGGATAAGGTGTTAAGGGTTAATAACTGTTATTCTCCCATCAAAAATTGTTACATCAAGGATTCAATGGAATCTAAAGTAGGTAATTTTGAAGCAAGGATAGTCATGGTAGTCGAGGCTTAATTAGAAGATGGAGATGGAATTATATTAGGTGAGGGTATTATGACATCACTTGGCTAAAAGGTGAAGTTACATTATTTAAAGGGATGAATATCATTATGGATGATGTGTGCCTAGCCTTTATGTTCATATTTAAGGCATCAATGGAATGTAGAGGGTACACATCACATCATGTGAATCCACATACATCCTAATAAAATGTTGTATCAAAACATCCCTTCAATAACATAGAAGAGTTCATGAATAGTGTGAGGACCTACACAAATGGGGAGAATAACTATTCATACCATGGGTGTTATCATGCCATTGAATGCACATATAATCACTAAGGATTGGGAAATAATGGTTTCTATTAGTTTTAATTGTTGGAAAGCATGTGAGTAAATAATATTAAATATAGCCCCATTATCAATCATAACTCTTTTAATTTTAGTTTGATTTATTTGAGATATAATAAAAAGGGTAGGATCTTGATCTTCAGGTGATAAAGGAATAACCTTACAATTAGTAAAACTAAGAGTTGAGACTTTTTGGAGGGTTCCTATAAAAGTTGACAAAGGTTTAGGTTCATCTAGTCAGACCTTAATAACATGGAGGGATTCTATCATTACTTATTGATATTGTGGATAGTTTTCAATAAGCTCATATAATGACATCTTTACAAGTGTTTGGTGGATTTATTTTAATATGGAGATTTGTACCAACTCCTTAGCTTCAATTAGGGTAGTTCTTGTAAGAGAAAATTTAGGATTTTGTTTAGTTAGTTTAAGAATATTAGGTGTAGAGGCTCCTATAATTAAAACCTTAGCATTATTAGGATTTTATTTTTGATGACAGGTGGTTACATGGATGACATCAATGTGTAATAAAGGTAGATATGAAGAGGCTAGTGACTCTTTATCACTTACAAGATTGGCAAGATTATGGGTGGGTGGAATGGATGGAATAGTGACCTTTTTCTTAGGAGTTTGATCATTTATATCATCAATTAAGAGGTCATCATCTTGGAATAACCATTGGATTATATCCTTAATGGCTTTGTAATACTCTATATCATGTCCAGGTACTCTATGATATGCACATATTTCTTGATTTCTATACCAATCAAGTCTTTAGGGATGAAGGTTGATGGACCATATAGGTGGTAACATAATGAGGGATGTATCTAATAATTTTTTCAATATTATAGCATAATATACCTTCAAAGGGTCATATTATGGTTTTATATGGGTTTTGATAACAGGCTCTTTTAAAAAAGTATTACTCATTTAGTTTTGTCACTTAGCCTTTACAGGAGGGACAAATTTAATTTATTTTCCTTTAGGTTTCTATAATGGTCCCTTAATAGAGGAAGTTGGATATCAATATGGAAGTGTGACTAATAATGGAGGAAAACTTTGCATTTTCCAATGCATTTGAGTAGAAGCACTTATGATAGGTACAACAGATGGATGGAGACCTAAAATAGATGACATAGATTGTTAAAAAGGGATAAGTCCTTTGTTCTTTCATGTGTTAACAATAGAGGGGGTTTTTATACAAAGGTTTTTATCTTTTGGCATTTGAAAAAGATTGACTTTAACCTGAGGATGAGCTAAGGCTTTCTTTGGTGGAATACCAAGACAATTATCCCAGCTATCAATGATAAGAGCTTTACCCTTTCCTTTAGTATCTTTGGGGTAAGGAGGTGTTATGGTAGAAGATGGTTTTGAAGGGTCAAGGTTTTGGGTAAAAAGATAGGATCTCATTATATGCTTTCCAATGATAAAAGGGTTAGAATGTCCAAATATAGAAGTATCAAGATGTTTATCTGTAACATCCTGAGGAGTAGTTTCATTTTCCCCTTTAGGATATTTGGAATGAGAAGGTAATGGTTCATGTGAGTGATCCAATGTAATGAAATCAAGGATCATTTTAAGACTAGTTTTAATGATCTTAGGTTGACTCACATCAGAGTCATCTCTTGTAAGGAGATCTAAGATTGAAGGTTTATATGGGACTTCTTTAGGAAATAACTAATCATATATTATGTTAATCATATGTGTAGCCTAATTTTGTGCTTCCTCAAGGTTGGTTTGGATTGAATTTGATATGGATGGATGTTTTGGAAATGGTTATTTGAAAATATATAAATATTGGTTAGGAGGAGAATTTGTATTATCAAACTGAAGGTCTCCCTTGTCAATGAAGTTTTGTATAAATAATTTAAAAGATTATCATCATTCAATGTCATGTCCTATTACCCTGTGATAAGCAAAAAACTCATCTTCTTTATACCAATTGGGTTTTGGATACGTATCATCGACTGGTCTAATCAGAGGGAGTTCAATAACACTTTCTTGTAGGATTTTATCTAATACCAAAGTATAAGGCTCTCCTATAGGGGTATATTTATTAGGGTGGAATGATTAAGGACCTTGGGTTACTATGTTTTAGAAGTGGAAGACCCCAATTAGTTGGATGCTAAAAGGGAAGATGTTTTTACAATAACTACATTTGTTACCCTTTTTGGTTTAGGATTATTACTACTGCTTTTGGAGGGGTCAAATTTGAAGTTCTTATTATGTGACTTAACTTTTCCCTCTTCAATACCATGGAGTTAAAACTTGTGGGCCATGGTAAAGGATTTTTTAAAAGTCTTAAAAGTTTTAATTTGTAACATAGAAAATATATGTTTTGCACAAGAACATGTAAACAATTCAATTAATTCTATTTGTGGTAAGGAAAAGGTTAGTTGGTTAAGTTATGCCATCATGCCACAAAGTCTGATATGGATTTATTATCAAATTGTATAACAGCGTAAAGATCTTTGATAGTCAATTTTTTAGCAATATTGACCGAGAAGTGTTCCAAGAAAATTTTGGCCAATTACCAAAAGGAAAAGAGAGAATTTTGGGGAATGGAATTGTACAAATCCAATGTAGATCCTGCTAATGATATGGGAAATATTGTAAGTAGGAGGGCATCATCATGTGTTATAAAGTAACACATGTGTCAAAAGGCTCTAATTGTTGCTAGGGATCTTCTTTGTTTTGGAATTTAGTAAATGTAGGAAGCTCCCAATACAAGTGATATGGTTGAATAGGGACATAAGGATGAATTGGCTCATTACAAATTTGGTCATATGTGAGCATCATATTATGTCTAGAGGTAGAGGCTTCTAAAATATCCATCCTATTCATGAGGATGTTTATAATGTTTGTCTGAGTATTAATCTAAGGCACACTTCCTAAAACACCTTGTTGAAGGGGTTGATAACTTGGTAAAGAGGTAGACATAAGTTATGAGGGAAGGTATCCTATTGTCGTAAACATAATAGGTTGAGATGCCACCACATATTATGGTAATTTTAGTATAATATTTTGTTTTGGGAAGTACTACAATTAATTGGTTATTAGTGGTTATGATGAAGCCACATACTAGGTGGCTGAGGAGACATACTATTGGGGAGGTTATGTTAAAGGGATTTGTTATGTGTGAGGGAATTTATATGAAGTGTATGATAAAGTTCATTCTAATGAGTGGGATACTTGAATTAATTTACACCACTAACATTTGTGAAGGTATAGTGGATATAGGTTGAGTGGTATTTTGAATCTTTGTAATGAGGGTTGAGAACTGGTAGATACTATAGGTGGTTAGTTTCCTAAAGATTGCATCACCTGGGTATTAGAATTAGATGGAGGAGATTCAACATAAAATGTTACCATCACCATGGTAAATTTTATGGTTCTCTTATTTCCCTTGAAAGGCATCACATACATATGTGGAGAGCCTTGGGTATGGGGGGAAGGAGAAATATGTATTGCTCGACTATTAAGATAGTAATTAAGAGCAATGGGGTTATTGTACAGTATTTTTTCAAAGGAAGTATATCCTTGAGGATAATATTTTAGAAACATTATCAAATTACTTAGGGGAAGAAGTGATACTAGGTGTATGTTCTATTGGAGAGGATGTAACACCCTCCTCAGATTCTTTCTTTGACTATTGCCTAGTTAAAACCATGAGATAGAAATAAAAATAAAAATAAAACAAATAAATAAAACAAAGATTTATTTTTGAATTATCTCATTTTAATGATAGATTAAAGACACACACACACTAAATTAATTCCAAAAAAACTTTTATCTCTTTTAACTTTAAGATGTTAAATGAAATAGAGAAAAAGAAAAGATAACAAAGGTCCTAAGAAATGGCAATCTAAGGATGGTTTTAGGTATTTTTGTTTTGGTGCTAAAAGGATATTTGTATTGGTATCAGTACATGGCTTGATACTTGGGGCTTTATCCTCTCACATCACAATCCCATAGCTAGTGTGTGTGCTTAGCCAAAATATACCAATGGTCTAGAGATTATACACAGCAAGAGAACTAAGTTGGTCCTCCCCTTGGTGGTGAAATCCAAGTAGGATCATAAAGAGAAAGGTTTCCATGAGGTGATGAAATCCCCATCATTTTCCTTGTGTCAAGTGTTAAGATGTGTTTATTATAAGAGTGATTTGGCTTATGTGTGGATAAAGTGATGACTACAATAGATTTCTACCTAGATTATTCTATGTGAAAGAATCTACATAGGATATATGAATGCAGTTTATTTTAAGAAAAGGAAATAAAATGCAATCCTAATGTTATCTTTGGATTATTACAAAAAAAATAAAAATGGAAAGAGAATAAATTCAATGATTTTGAATTTAACAAATAAAAATGAGACCTAGTCCCACTGAGCATGCTGGAATGTTTTAGAATTTTAATGCTTTTTCAATGTGGACTATTTAGCTTCTAAAAATAAATTAAATGTATGGTTTAGAGTTACCTAGAGATGAAGGTTGGTTGTGAACCATTGATCAAGCTTTATGAGAACTCATCTTTGGTTATGGAGAAATGACCTACAATTCACCACACTTAAACAAAAAATGGATTAATAGAAAAATGAATGGGTTGCCTATTAAGAAACCATGCCAAGAAGCAATACACTTCCTTAGATGGATGTCAACCCATGTTCAACATTAAAGTTTATAAATAAATATGAAATTAAAAAGATATATATGGATAAATAGACAATGCCAAAGATAATTTATAGAAATATTAATCTGATTAAAGTAATTATCCTATAAGTCTACAACAATATCAACGTCTTCTTGGATTACAGCCAATTTTTTATTAATGTATTCAAAATTACATATAAAAGCCACAATGCAAATTCATAACTCAAATGCAATGTCACTCTGATCACAAAATAGTGGTTGAAGGAATATGGGAAGATCAAATATGCTAATAAAATCATGTACTAATCTAGGTAGGGTCATCTACATGAAAATATAGATTTAACAGATGTTGAAGATGCAAAATAGACTATTTAAAGTTGATTTTATAGTTTGATAGGGATTGATGAAAATCCTATAAGACTGATGTTGATTCTATAAGATCAATGTCAATTTAGATGAATTAATGTTGATTTTGTGTAAAAGTGTTGAACTATAAAATAGACTATAATGATGGCCTTGAAAATTGATAAAACAATCAAAACTAAATGTAAAAAAAAACACATAGATGTAGAAGATAAATAAAACTTAAAATATGAATAAAATAATGACCTTGGATGATTAAAAATGCGTAGATAAAGAGATGCCAAAATGAGGTAGATGGCCTTCAATAAATCACCTGATAATGTCACCAATCAAGTGTTCTTCAAAGTGACAAGGTAATGGTAATTTCTATATGCAAGTTTGAGACTAGTTTGGACAAAATTTCATGAATAAAAAGGCTTCCTTCCTTTCATGTTCATTCCTCCCAAACAATATAATTTTGTTGAGTATTTATGGATCGATGTCGATCCTAACTGAATGGTGTCGATCATGGAGGATCAATGTCGATCCACCCAATTTGATAAAAGTTGGCTAAAGTAGCTTTAAACTATGTGTCAAACTTAATGAATATAGAAAGAAGTTTTTTACATGGATTGTAAATGAGGGTAGGTTTTTAGGGGAGTTGGGTAATTTGTTTTTATTTGATGTTTAAATATTTTATGGTTAAGGATGGTAAATAGTAATTAATAAAATTAATTACCATGGGTAAATTAGGGTTAATTATTATTTAAATTCAATTCAATTAACCTATGTGGCAAAGGTAAATGGGAAAGTAAAATGTAATTATTTAAAATAATTACCCATGGGGGGTTGCTATATTATAAATAACATAAATATGATGACACATAAGTTAATACACAAGGGTGTATAAAATTAACATCTAAAATAAGGTATCCCAGGCTTCAATGTATACCTTATGCAGTAGTTGATGGTGTTATTTTTAGAAAGGAGCTCAATGGAGTACTCTTTCTATGCATAGATGATGACCAGGTGACCAAAGTTTTGGAGTAGTTCTATGATAGACCTATAGGAGGTCATTTTGTACCTAAAACCACCACAACAAAGGTAATGAGAGCTAGTTATTACTATCCCAATATTTTCAAGGATGATCATGCATGGATTAAAAAATGACATAAGTGTGCCCTCTTTATAGGAAAGAAAAAACTAGCAACCCTTCTACTCAATCCTATTTAGGTGGACCAACCCTTCATGTAATGAGGGTTAGACTTCATATGGATGATCAATCCACCATCAAGTTCAGGGCATAAATGGGTGTTCACTACAACTGACTATTTCACTAGGTGGGTAGAAGCCATTTATCTAAAGGAGGCTAATGAAATTGAAATCTTGGATTTATATGATAGCCTCGTAACCAAGTTTAGTGTCCCAACTACTATAATTTCTAATAATGGATTGGCATTCCTTAGTATGAAAACAAGTGAGTGAGATCTCAAACTGGGAATCTACCTCAACACCTCTTCCAACTACTATCCTTAAGGAAATAGACTGATAGAGTCCAAAAACAATAATTTTCTAAGGATCATCAGGAGGACCATAGAAAAAAATCAAAGAACATGACACACCAAGCTAAAAACAACCTTGTGGGCTAATAGGGTAACTCCTAAAACTATCATTAATAATTCTCCATATGTTCTTGTGTATGGAAGGGAAACCAAAATACCTATCTCCCTTGAGCTACCTACATTGTAATAATCCCATCATATTGAATTGATGGAGGATGAGCCCATGAATGTAAGGATGATATAACTCATGGAGCTAGAAGAAACCAATGACCTTGCTATGTAAAATTTGGAATCACATCAAGATCAAGTCAAAAAGGCCTTTGAAAAAAGATATATAATAAGGAGCTTCAATTAAGGGGATCTAGTCCTCAAATGAGACTCATATAATGCCAAATTAGGCAACCATACCAAGTTTGATAGCTTGTAGAGTGGTCCTTATTTGATCCATGGATGAAAGGAACATAATGTTTTTTGACATTCCCAACTGGATGGAGAGGTAATACCCACACCAATCAATGGCATCCATTGCAACATATTATACATGTTAGAATAGCTTTATGCTTTCCTCTAAGTGCTTTGTATAGATTTTCTTTTTTGTTATGTTGTTTCCTTTTCCAAAGTACATCAAAAATTTTGTTTTGTTTTGTTTTGTTTTGTTTATTTTAACCATTTTTTATTTAAGAGAGGTTTAGCTCAGTTGTAGAGGCTATCACTCCATGCCCATAAGACTAGATAAGATAAATGGTCTGCATTCTTAAAGCATAGTAACCATGTTTCCCTGCAAGTCACTAAAGATGTTGGTCATTTTTTAGGCCACATACCAAACTTGCCTAAATGAAGTGTAGTTTTCTAAGGATCAAGTATGGATTGAGGCTTGGACAATATTTCTAGATTAAATTAATGGACCAAAAGGATCTTATAGATTTCAAGGCTTTTGAAACACTTTGAGCTTGATTAAAATTGTATCTTATCAATTTCTAAGGGATAGGTCCAAATTTGTAAAGAGCAGGTATCTAAATAGATTTTCATAATGTCTGAGCCTTTAAAGATCAATATACAGTTCAAACATAAGTTTTAAGGAGCCTAAGAATAAAATCTAAGTGTCAAACCTTTTTGTTTAAATCATTACTTAGGAATATTTTGGACTTTCCTTTTGCTAAGTTCATTTCTTTCTAACCTTTTACTTGGCTAAATGTTATTTATTTTGGGAGATTTGTTTCAAGTCTTTTGGGCTAAGTGTCAAAAATTGTTTTGGATATTTTGTCAAAAATAAAAATCCTAAAGGAACATTCTCTCACAAAAGTGTACCAAAAAAAAATCTCAAAGGGTATTTTTATTCACTAAAGGGTCCAATGCAAAAAGTTCTAAAGGGCATTTCTATAGGAAAGTGGTCCATTCAAAATTCCTAAATGGTACATTTTCAAGCAAATTATCCCAAACACTTTTCTTGAAGGGTAATTTTTCAATTAAAGTGCCAAACACTTTTCTTGAAAGGTATTTTCTTATGAAAGTGTCTTCAACACTTATTCCTAAGGGTATTTTTCTTCACCAAAGGGTCTAATGCAGAAGTTTCAAAGGGCATTTCTTTGGGAAAATGGACCAATGCAAAAGCTCTAAAGGACATTTCCAAAGTGAAAAAGTCTATTTTGAAAAGGTTGAAGGGATATTCTAAGGGAATAATTCCTTTGGAAAAAAAATTTGGGACAATTTTCCTGAAGGCATATTTATTTTGAATTTTTATTCTGAGGTAAAAGACTTAAGGAATATTTCTTTCAGATAATTTATCCAAGAAATAGATCCCAAAGACATGAATTCTTTCATACATTTTATCTACAAGAAATTGTTTAAGGTAATAAAATTCCTTTAAAAAGTGGATGAGACACAAAGGCTAAAACAAAAGTATAGCAAAAGGTTTGAAGGAAATAGCCTGAGGAATTTTTGATCCAAATAGTTGTAAAAATGTTAATTTCAGGCAACAAGAAATAGTTGTTTGATTTCAAAATTTCAACACAACCCTACAAGTGTCAAACTCAAGCACATAAGATGAATATTAGTTTTCAAATAATTAGTTATGATCATGTGGACATAAAATAAGTTCATGTAGATGTCAAATTTTAAGCCCTATGAAGTAGCCATTGTAATTTAAATGACAAGATCCTACAATATAGGTTCATCAAGTAGATGATCTAATGGTGAGTGGTGATTGATAATTTAATGGGCTAAGGTAGATCAATGTATCATGTTTAATTATAGATCTAGATCTAATGGTTTGCAATCAAGTCAAAATTTCAAGGAGCTTAGAGGCCACCACATGGCATAAGCATGGGAGAAAACAAACTAGCATGCAGATCCAAAGATCAAACATGTACGTACCAAGTGTCAATAGCGCATTATCTCAAGAAAGATATCTAATGACACATGTTAAACCTATCAAATTTGATCTGATAGAGTGATTTGAGTCAAAAGGTTAATGACTTGAGTCATTTTTGATAGCTAATGAATGAAGGACCAAGTTGAGGCATTTTTGAATAGGGTCGATGGGGTAGTTTAGCTTGATAAAAGTAATTAATGGACTTGAGATAGTGGAAAATACATGGAATTGAGCTTGAGCTCAACCCAAGTTGAGCCAAGATAAATAATTGGGACCAACCATTGCTAATAGAGCTCTATAAAGATAGATTAGGTATTTTAGTCCTAATATAAATCATATGTCAATAAGTTAATGGCTAAATAGGACCAACCATTGAAAAAAATTATGGAAAATAATAGAAAAAACAATGACCTTAGATTGGTTTTATGTATATAAGATAGACTTATGATCTAAAAATGAAAGTGGAGCAGATAAGTGACTGATGCAAAGGGTTTTAGTCCTTCAGCATGGTTATAGTATTGACAAACATCTACCTAAAAATCATGAAGCCATGATTCAATCAGATTCATGAGTATGAGGTTTTGTCCTCAAATGAAGATGGCATGAAGGATCAAGGATAAGGCCTAGTAATAGGGACTAAAACTAGGAGTACTCAATGCATCCTTAAAACCTTTGGGGACTTTCTCACTCAACAAGCCATATGTAGTGTCATAATTGATCAAAGAAGCAATAATGTTTTCATTGACTAAAGATCAAGGTGGTGGCTCAAGTTCAATTAGTGACCTGGGATAGAGTATTTTTTTATAATACCGTGCTCCCATATCCTTTCCTTTCTCTCTCTCTTCTCCTATATATCCTGGTCTCATTCCCATTGAAGGGGTTCTCATATTTTAGAATTTAGCATTTTCTTTTCTGAGACAAGGATACTTATCAAGACTCTTTTAAGAGTTTGCTCCTTTGATATGATTAAACCCTATTAAGATATTGTAAGAACTACCTTTTAAAGTAATAGGATTAACTCTTTTCATATCTCTTATCTTTAATTAGTGCTTAGTATGTTTGTGTATGGTAAATTTGTGAAGGAAATTATTCCTAGTTTGGTATCCTTATGCTTTCCCCTTTGAAGGTGTTTTCAAACTAACTTACAAGTCTAGACTAGTGTTCCATTTAGAACCTCTTCTATGAAATATTTATGCAACTAGTGAGATTGTGAGATTGAGTAAGCCATAGTTGTTTTTTGTTGATCCAGTGCATGTTCAAGCTTCTATGATTTCCCATTTAAATTTATTGTATCACCATTTTAGCTTTCTTAGGAGCCCTTAAACATCTTTCTAACCCTTTCCCCTATAAATCATTAGCTTATTATTTGTTTAGGTGAGCATTAAAGAGGAATTCAGCCTACTCTAGAGGTTTAACCCCAACATAAGTTACTCATACCTTGGGGTTGTCCTAATACTATATCTTAGTTAGCAAGAGCATGAAGAACCCTCTCCAATGGTGTGAATTAAGCTTATAATAGGTCCTAATGATCATTATTACTAAGGTGAAGATCCTAATGATGACACTTATATTGGGACCAAAAATTATTAATATGGTACTCCCATTTATGACAATCTCTATAATGATCCTATGATCCCACCTTCACCACTTATCACATGGTTTAAAATAATACCATTATTTTTCCATGTATAACGATGATTCTATTAGAAGTGAAGACCCTTGCCTGATAACATATGTTCACATTGATTATTATCATGACATGGATGAAAATCTCTCTTGATATTTTCACATATTTAATAATCCCCACTAAAAATAAATAAATGATGATTATGGTTTCATTAATTTATACACTACCTATACCATACCCTTGGAAGGTCTTAGAAGGATAAGTCATAAAATCTCAACACACATTCAACAAAATTTTGTCGACTTACTAGCTTACATAAAAAAAACTAATTCACATTCCTACCACAATATGTATTATAGGTGATTTTAATCCTTGATCTTATATGAATATTGAAACTATCCTACCGAACCAATTTTAGCTTTAGCCTATTCTAACCTACTAAAATCACTTATTTCCAACTATAACAGTGAATCAAATATTGTTCAGTTACAATCACTTACTATCAAATTCATCATCCATGATTGTAAATGTGTTCATATAATTCAAATTCAACCTCCTATTATAAGAGACTTCACCAACCATGACACATATTATGTTGATATAGTTATTCCTATTTCAAACAATTATAATGGCCATAGACTATAATTTGTTGATATATTTCTTCTTATTTCATTTAACTACACTAACCATGACACAAATTATGTCAATATAGATCTTCCTATTTCATCCAACTACACTAAACATGAAATAAATTATGAAAATATAGTAATTCTTATTTCATCCAAATATAGTAGCCATGAATAGAATGTGTGGATATAGTTCTTCCTATTTTATCCAATTGCACCAACCATGATCCTAAATGTGTTAATATAATTTATTTTAGTCTTATTCCACAAACTCTATCAAAGGGGTAAGTACAATTCATTCTAGTTTTCTCACACCATAATGTATTAACCTAGATAATATAATTCATTTTAGTCATGTTATTCAATATTTTATCATTTTTTTGATAACATAGATTACAATTTTATATGGAATCTCAAATATCCTAATATTTACTTAGATTCCATATTCTTTACTGTAACATAGATTTACATAGAATTTGGCATCATTACTATGCATGTTGATCTTAAGGCTAACTCCAATTAACATGCATCCAATAAGTTATGGCATATTTCAATTCCTAACCTCTTATTCTCATATGTTGGGGAATATTCATGCCCATCCATTTATTACTACACATATTGGGTCACCTTATATTACCAATATTTTTATTATTTAAACCTTTGGGGAATCTTTCAATGCTAATGGGCATGTTTTGGGGGAATATTATGATTACCATCCTCATTATTTTAGCTTTTTTATCTCTCATCCTTACCATGATGAATAAATATGTAAATTTTTACATCTTAAAAATAAACCATTTCAACTTCATGAAACATTTTAGACACATGCTTTCATTTCACATGGAATTATTTTATATTAATCATTAGCATATAAATTTCTTGCTATTTTGTCTAATTTTTCCATGTTTTCCTATATTTTATCTCCTTATCATCATGTTTATTACACCATTGTTTATTTTCTAGTTATTTGGTATCTTAAAGTCAACCTTAGTTTCCCTTATCAATCTGAGGTAGCATCTTTGAATTCATTTTCAATATTTATATGACTTTTTAGTAAGCCTTAAATTTTCATGAGGATCTTAGGTAGCACTTTTAGGTTTTATATCATTTTACATTAAACCTTAGTTTCCATTTTGGATTTTTGGTCACACTTATTTATGGGTCATTTGTCACACAAACTCTAGGCATGGATGGTCGCTCTTTTGACCTTTCCTCAAATTAGGCCCGTAGGGTCTCCCCAAGGTCTATTATTATCATGTCATAATTTACTATGTGACCTAGTTGGTATATGTAGAACTATTATAATTGAAGGGGCCTATTAGTTTGGAATACTATAATATTAGTTTCATTTTTTTTCAAATATTTTAATAGACTAAAATGTCATACCAATTTTGTTTCCTTGTTCATGTGGGTTTTTAGTGAGTTTCAAGAAATAAAACAAACTATGTACTCTCAAATTGTCCCAAATGATTAAAATCAACATTTATTGATTTTAATGGAATCATATCTTAAATTATTTAAATTTTCATTAATTACATTATATATACATTTAATAATGCATTTATTATAATTTAAAATATCTTGCAATCAAGATAAAATGATAAAAGCATATTATATTCAAACCCTACTGTAACATAGATTTAAAATGATAAAAGAGAAGGGGAAAAGAGAATTAAAAAACCCATTGAAATTCCACCAAATCATTCATCCCAATTATAAGCATCTAATAAATTGATATCTTTTTGGGTTGACATGTGTACAACCACCAATGGAGGTGATCCAATATTATGAGGGCCAAGAAGCTGAGAATAAAAACAACACTACCACCATTTACATACATAGGCAATGATACCAAATCTTCTTAGATTAAATTAAGAAAAATATCCTTTAATATCACAATGTTTGAATTTTTGAAATTTTACAATCATAAATCTAACCAACATAATGGCAGGGGAATAAAGGATGAGAGAGAAGTAAATAAAAAATAAGAAAATTAAATGGTTGGTTTAATATCTCTCCAAGGAGGAATAAAAAGCCAACCCTTGTAATGACTAATCTCAGGCGATACATAACAACTATATCTCCAAAAAAAACATGTTTCCATTAAAAAAATGTATCAAACTCCATTTAATGAAACCACCTACCAACATTCCATCCAAAATTCCATGCCACTTTTCACTTTTAGAATGAAAAAAAAGATAATTATATTTGGCAATTAAAATCATTAGAAACTAAACATGAAGGAAAAACATGAAAAATATTTTATTACACAAAACATCTCCTAAAATTTATTTTAATTTTTCAATCAAAACTTGATTAGTATCTTGAGGTGGTGGCTCTACATAGGTTTCTTTCCCTTTGTTAGAGGACTTGGGATTTAGATGTGGACTTTTAAAAAATATTTTGATCTTGATTTTGGTCATGACTAGAAGAAGCCATGTCTCGTTATTGTGTTAGGACATCATTTTATAGTACATAGATATGATATTGTAATTTTTTTGGAGCATAGCTTGTAGAAAACTTTACACCTAGATTTAATAATTTCAAGAAGATTTCATATTTTTGTTCAAAGAGTTATTTGAATTGGGCCCTTCTCATATCCATTTTAGGTGGATCAATGTTGGTTTTAGATTTGTGAATACTTACATTCATCCCTCCATTAGTGTGTAGTTGATTGTATACTTATTATTAGTTTTGGTCAAAATTAAATAGGTTTCCACTAATATCATCATCAAAGTTAGGATTATAGCTAGTTCCACTCACACATAATGAGGCATGGTGTTAACAGATTATTTTACTTGGTTTTAAAGTTAGATTTAAGATTTGAATAATTTTTTTTGATATTTTATTTGAAATAAAGTCACATTTAAATTTTTTGGTTTGATGTTAGATGATATTGACCTTGAATTGGGTTTAACTTTTCTGGATTAGAATCTATTTTTAGATAACTTATTTTTTTTATTCTTGACTTATATGCTTCTTTGGAAGTGATTTGATTTGATGTCTTGATTTTGATTTGCTTCTTGACTTTGGATGTTTGACTTAATTTTGGTGTGATTTTTGAGTTAGTTTTTTAAAATGTTTGAGTTTGATTTTTAAAATGTTGGACTCAAGGTACACTTGGATGTTTGACTTGTTCTTGAAAATTTGACTTTAGCTGACCTTTGACTTTTGATTAAATTCAAATTTTTATTTTGACTTGATTTTTAACCTTTACTTTTGAAGTTGAATTTTTTCTACTTATGGAAGTTGACTTGATTTGATTTGATGTTTATCTTTGGATTTGACTTTATGTTTGTCTTTGACTTGGATAATTGGTGCTTAACTTTCAAAGTTCAACTTAATTTAACTTCAATAGTTGAATTTGGAAGGTTTACATGTTTGAATTTGACTTGTATAGCTAGCATTTTGACTTTTAAAGTTGGAATCTAGATTTGATTTGATGTTTGACTTTAAAATTTTTACTTGAGTCAACTTGATATTTGAATTCATCTTTGATATTTGGCATTTAATTATCACTTGATTTGACTTGAATAGTTTAATTTATAAGGTTAACTTAATTTGACTTGATGTTTGACTTTTACTTCGATAGTTGACATTTTGACTTTCAAAGTTTGACTATGGATTTCAATTTATTTTAATTGATGTTTAAATTTCAAAGATTTACTTAAGTTGACTTGAATACTTATTTTTGGAAGGTTCATTTGATTTGACATTTGAATTTGATGGATTTGGATTTGTTTGAAATGTTTAAGGTTTACAATCAATACAAGTGTTGATAATCATAAAAAATCATGAAAATGCCATGTCTTATGCTTATTATAAAATATGTAAAACTAAAATAATAACCCACCTTGATTTTATTAAATTTAAATTTTGATTTTGAATTGACGTTTAACCTTGACTTTATTTGAATTAAAGAAGTTGACTTGATTTGAATTGATGTTTGTATTTGGATTTGACTTGATGTTTGACTTTTTTTTACTTGATGTTTAAATTTAGTTCACTTGATGCTTTAATTTGACTTGGATAGCTGGTGTTTAAATTTTAAAGTTTAACTTAATTTAACTTGAATAGTTGACTTTAGAAGGTTGACATGTTTGAATCAATGTTTGAATTTGACTTATATACTTTCCATTTTGAATTTTAGATTTTGAATTTAGATTTGACATGATGTTTGAATTTAAAATTTTGAATTAAGTCTACTTGATGTTTGAATTTGACTTGGATATTTTGCATTTGAATTTCAAAGTTTGACTTGAATAGTTGAATTTAGAAGGTTAACTAGAATTGACTTGATGTTTGAATTTTACTTGGATAGTTGATATTTTGACTTTCATATTTTAACTATGGATTTGAATTTATTTGAATTGATGTTTGACTTTAAAATTTTGACTTAAGTTAACTTTAATACTTGTTTTTGGAAGGTTGACTTTAGTTGACATTTAAATTTGATCGATTTGGATTTACTTGAAATTTTTAGGGTTTACAATCAAAATAAATCTTGATAATAATAAAGAAAATTGTGAAAATGACATGGCATATCCTTAGTATGAAGGGTGTGAAACTAAAATAATAACCCACTGATCTAATCACATATAGTGGTGACTAGGTTGGTCTCCTAACCCTCACTCTAAGTCTATATGTGGTTATTAATATTAGAGAATGTTGTTTACACTAAATTGAAAGTTTTTTGTGGCAAAGGGTCTTAAACTAGGTATAAAAAAGGATGTCTAGGTGTGTCCCTTGTATACCATGTAGTATGATGGGGCCAAAGTCTATGGAAGAGGTTGATTAATGGGATACACAAAAGAGTCTAGTCCCTTCATGCCCACTCCATCCATAAGATTTAAATGAAGTGTGGATGGAAATTATTCCTCAAGATTTATTGTGTAAGACATCTTTATTGTAACATTAAATCCCCTCACTTTGTGGTGCACTTAGAACATGCAACCAATTAACTAGTAATAATAGCTCTTCAATTTATATACCCCATTATAACATGGGGTTGGTGATAACATTGGGGGATGAAATCATAGTCACCAAACCCTAAATACTTATGCTTTGGGATCAAGTTCTAGGTCATACAAATAAAATAATTTATGATTCTAATGATCACCCAAAGGTTTAAGTTAAAAACATATGTATCATCCATTTGGGATAAAAATAATAATTCTAAGTTAATTTTATTTTTAGCAATCACCTCACGATGTAAGGAAAGAGCATATACAATCTTAGATTGCATAATTATACACATATAATCAAATGAAACTAAAAAATAATTTTTTTTATATATCTAAATCAAAATACATGTTTAATTTTTAAGCCCAATAAAAGTGTGAGAGTTGTTTAGATGATTTAATAATTTTATATGTGAAAACCTACAAATAATAGATCAGTATTTTTTTTGTTTTAACTTTGACAAGAATAAAATCTTGAATAAACTTGTTAGATGAAAAACTACCACTAAAATTAGAATGATTTCACTAATACACAAAATTATTTTACCACTCTAAGAAAACATAGTCAAATAATATAAAATGATTTCACCAAAATTAGAATGATTTCATTGAATATATGATGATTTTACCACCCTAAAAACACATATTGTTAGAAAATAAAGATAATTTCACCAAAATATAAATGATTCCACCATATTGAGGGTTATTATACCAATTTACAAACATAGAATATTATAAAACAAATATGATTTCACCAAAATCTAAACGATTTCAGTGAAGTTAGTATGATTCTACCAATTTGTAAACATAAAATGTTATAAAAATGAAGATGATGTTAATGTTGAACAATTTCACCACTCCACAGGATGATTATACCAATATGAGAACACATATTATTATAAAATAGAGACAATTTCTTTATAAAACATGATAGTTTTGCCAATTTGCAAACATAAATTATCAGAAAACTACCAACAATTGTATCAAAATCAGAATAATTTCACCAAATTGTAGGGTAATTTTATATTCTTAAAAAACACAAAATTATTTTTAGTAAAATACATTAAATTTCCACAAATTTTTTTCCTATTTATCTACATTTTTAAATAATGTCTTTTTACTAGATGTAATTATGTTAATTAACAGGTTTATTTTGCCTATTCCACTCATGATTCTACTAAATCACAAGAGGATTCCACCATCCATCTAAGAACTGAAATTTCAATGATTTATAGACGTTTTTGAGAAATTTTAGCTAAAACAATGGATAATGGTTGGATATTTAATCTTGGAAGATGTAAAAGGTGATTTTGGGTTGCGAATTGTCCCACTAGGTGTTCCATATGTAACATCAGGAAATAAAGAATAATATTTCATCAGTATCAATCAAACCATAATTGAAATATCTAAATAATATAAGCATGTGTCATCAAATTAATAAATACAAGATTAATGTAATTATAAATATAAAATCAACACTTATTATACATTTATTATCCATTTACCAAATTTGGATGACCTCAGGAGTGATCTAGTCACAAATTTGGGTTGAGATGCATACACTAAAAATGGATGATTTAATTGGATGTTTGATTATGTCAGTTTAATATTTTATTGAAAAATTAACAACACTTAATTGGACAATATAAGTTTGTTTATAATGGAGAGGAATCCCTCAATTTATATATCTCATAAATGATTATGGATCATGTTGATGCCTAAATGTGTACCAAAAGTGCCCAAAGTGTTTAGTGAAAACTTCTCATTTTTAAATTCCTAAGAATATAATGCATGAGATGTAATTTATGGTAATCTTATTACCTATTGGTGAAATAGAGGTAGAACAAGTGACTGTTTCACAATATTTATATTAGTTGGTGGGTGGGAGCCACCATGGCCAAACAATAAATCTATGTAGAATATGTAATAACTATGTAAATAATAATGAATTATGATCAATAAATAAATTAGTAACTAAATTGGGAAGGAAATTTGTAATTACAAGATAAACTAAGGTGATCCAAGTCAACAAAAGAGCAAAAGGAAGGGTAGGGAAGAAAGAAATATTATTGATCTTCATTCCAAACGTCATGAAAAAGTTTAGATTTCATCTAAGCATGCACTTAAAACCAACATATGAAGTGAAACAGCTAAGCCCAAATCACATCACATATACGACAAACTTTTAAGGAAGGTATGGAAAGATGTAGATAAGAATCAGACTCACTTTAAATATTTACTCCTGTAAATAAATAGTATTGTCCCAAATATAAGAAGAGCAAAAAAATTAAATGAACCTAATAAATTTTATTCAACCTAGTATTAACACAAGTTAACAATTCTAAAATCAAATTTGCACACCAAGAATCCATAGGAACCATTTAAATCTATAAATTATAATAAGCAAATGAGAGAGAAGTCATGATAGAAAACACACAGACAAATACTAGATAATCTTCACAAAATTCCTTGCTTGTATTGCTTGCTCTAAGTTTACAAAGTAATTTTGGCTCTAAGAACTCCCTGCCCTTTAAAAAATTGTATTATTACCTTTTATATAAGGACCAGGTAGTATATCATTTAGTTGTAAGATATAAATGTATAAGAAGCAAGGATAACTATCCTTTTTCTACAAAGTTCTAGAATACACTTGATTTTCTAAAATAGACTGACCTAGTAGCAAATATGCTAACAAACTAGCATATTCCTTTATAAAAGAATATTCCATTTTAAAATGTTACAATGCTTCACAAAATTAGAATATTAACTAGCTAGATGGTGGCCCCTATGCCTAGGAACTTTCTTATTGCTATTAAAGGATATTCATAGCCTTTTGATGCTCCTAATTAATAAATTCCAAATCCATAATTGGCCTTAAGAGACACTCTTCTTCCTTGTCAATTAGATCATTCAACTCTCTATAATTTCTAGCCATGGCTTCTTTGATGCTTTCAACCTCAGTTATCTTTTCTCCTGCATTGACGATCATGTCCAAGACCCTACTATTATCTACCCTAGACTAGCCTTGACTCTTGCCTCTATACATTTACATTTTCAAGCACATGAGTTCTTCATTTTTGTCATTTTTTGCTTATGTGGTGCTTAGTTGGCATCTATCTATCACTTTCATGGAATTTTTCATAAATTCCTTCAAATAACTAGCCATTGTTATTTAAAATTTGTCTTTTGCTTCATGCCATTAGATCATCACCCAAAGATCAACATAGACCATTGATTGTGACCTAGGATTTCACATGTCATTAGCCATATTTTCATTAAGCTTCATGGTTGTGCCACTTGACACCTCCATGGGCTTTCTAAGCTCTACATCATACATCAATCACATATTGAATGTGAATCAGTTACGTGTCAATTCCATGGGATCTTGAAGTTTCATTGAATAGTCATCAATAATTTTATGTCATTGAATCATGTGGTCCTGATGAAATGTGAGCTATTAAACCTATAAGATACACAAAATTTAATTAGTACATGGCCACAAGAAATAACTTAGGCTAAAATAGGTTAAGATAAGTTTATTTAATGTTAATAAACACACCATATACTTAGGCTATAATATTTTATGCTAAGTTTTACAGAATGATATCAAATGACCCCTCAAATGATGTAAAACATGTCCCTTTGTCTAATTAAAATATTTTAAGAGATTAAATTTGATGGCATCATGAACATCAATAATGGCCTCATGAATGTCAAATGATGTTTGTGAGAATTTCAAATTTAAACTTGTGAAGTTATTTAGGTTTTGTGGGATTAAAGTTGATGGTTTCATGGATGTCAATGATAGCCTCAAAAACATCAAATAATGTTTATAAGAATGTCAATTTTAAGATAATCAAATTCCTATTTTCTATAGATCTTGAATTCAATTTTCTCTATCTGATATATCTCCATGATGAAGCATAGACCATCGATCATGAACTGAGTAGTTGTACACCATTGGTTCCATTTAATATATGGGACCCTTTTTATCAAGTCTTGAATGCAAGAGTGCCATGTGGTGGCTCTGTAAGGCTTCCTTAGATTTTGACTTTTCATCACTATGTTTAATCTATTAGATCCTCAGTCCTGATGAAGCATGAGTGATCGATCATGATCTGGATGTTCATAGGTCATTGGTCTAGTTTAATATGTGAGACCCTTTATTATTAAACTTTGAATGTAGGAGTGCAACATGGTGAATCCATGGAGATTCATGATCCTTTTAATTTTCATCATTGTGTTCACTCCATTGGATCTTTAGTCCTGACAAGGTGAGAACCATTGATCATGAACTGGATGCTCACATATGATTGGTCCAAAGGAATAAATTCTTAAGTTTGTCAAGCTTTCTTTACTTTATTATATTTTTTCTCATGATGAGATAAAGACTATCAGATCTATAAATAATAAAGGTATTTAAGTTAGGAATCAGTTAGAAATAAAAAATTAGGTTAATGTTTTAAGGATAAGGTCTTTTTTGTGTTGATAAACATGAAAGGTGCCTTAAGATTAAGACTTTAGGCTAGAAGGGTAACACATGGGGCCATGCTATAAAAATTAAAAGGACCCTACTAATATGAAAGTTAGACTGTGTTGGAAATATAATGAATAAAGAAGGGGGAAAATAAAGGGGACTAAACCTAATTTTCAGGCTAAGGTTTGGTTGTGTTAAGAAACATGACCAAGCCTTAACATCAAAATTAGGTCTTAAATCTAAAAATAAATTTGAAATATTATCACCAAAAGTGTTTTGGCTAATGTTTGAATTTGAATGAAGGGTTCAAGCTAGGGTTTGTTGAAAGGAGGGTTTCATTGCATGAATTTAACATCAATATTTATTAGATTAAAGGCTAGTAAAATATTGAATGAAGATAAATAGTGAGGATATAATCATGATCCATTCATAAAGGCTCCATGAAACTTGAAACTTATCACATGAAGGGAAATTATTATCAACATTAAGTAACCTTGAATCAAAACCATAAACTAGTAGGCCAACTTTATCAAAGTGGATGATCCTCAAATTCTAACAATGTTCAAAACATGCCATGTTTTTAGTGTTAAAGTTCAAAGTGTCTCAAGGGTCCAAAATTTAAAAAATGGGGGTATCTTGACCTTAACAAATGGCAAATTCTAGGGGAAACATAGAAATATGTTAGAACTCAAAGGCTTTGGTTCAGATAAGTGATTGGGTCACCTATTTTACTTGATCTATGCCATCACCAAGATCAATTCATGGTTAAAACAAGCTTTACACATGTAAAATCAAGGTCAAACATTAATACATAGCCATGCTATTTGTTCACTTTGATTTCACTTACTATTTTCCATGGGATTTAGGGGAAAACATCCAAGTTCTATACCTTTAATCATTAACATTGACTTAGAGGATATTTGGATATCCATTAAGGACTACACTTCTAGTTCAAGGAAGTATTGGGCATTACTCTACTATTAGTTATGCATCTATAACCCTGATAGAGATACATTTGGCTCCACTCATAACCTTGATCCACTACTAACAAGGCATCTATGGCCCCAATAGAGTTTACCATAATCACCTTCACTTGAAATATCTTTTTATTTTGTAATAAGTTATCATTTTCTATATTTTTAGATCTTTTAGGCTCTTCAACAAATGTTAGGAACTAGGGTAGCCAAGTTAAAGGATTTGGTCAAGTGTTTGATCTTTAGGTAATTACCTATGGTTGTGACCTTTGTCCCAGGTAACGATGTTTATTAAGTGCAAGCATGATCATGCCTTAGTAGATCAAGCTTTCATTCCACTTGTGAAATTCCTCTTAAGACCAAATTTAGATTAGAACAATGCTCTAGTTCTCATAAAATAGTTAACCTGTTAATCAGTTTTTGCTAGTTACTCTAAATTAGAACATCAAGCTCATATTTCAAATCCATGGTCAACATGTGTATGAGGTGCATATCTATATTTTTTAACTTTAGTAATTTTAATCAAACCAAGTGATCTTTGAGTGGAGGGTTATCAAAAGGACTTATTAGAAGTAAGGAATAAAGCAATAAAACAAGCACACAACAAAAATAAAACATAGCAAGAATCAAAAGGGAAGTATGTATGTATGTATATATATATATATATATATATATATATATATGCTTATGTACAAATAAGGGACATGAAGGAAAAAATAAGAAAGAAATAATAGGAAATAAATTAATCTAATCCCTATACTAACTTCATAAAGTACTTACCTCTAGGATCAAATGTAAAATTATTTAATCTACTACAGAACCTTGAAGTGTGAGTGTTTTATAATTCCATCTTCTTGTAGATAGGGGTGTTTGGATGACTAGGTCTTCTGGATGGTATGACTTGCGCTCCCATCATCCTCCATAGATGCATGGATCAAAAATATGACTCTAATACCCATTCATTTTCCTCCCAAATCTTTCTAATTTGTAGTAGGATTTCCAATTCTAATTTTTCCATTAATAGGTATTGGATTATATCATCTTCACTCAATAATGGTAGCTCAGCTAGCATTTTTAGACTAATGTCTTCATTATTTTATTTTTAAGGTGGACATGGACTACCACTATTTGTTCAAAAAACTTCCAAATCATCCCAAAAGGATTATTCATATGGATCAATTGTATGATGCTCATCTTGAATCCCATCATCAGAGACATGTTGGTTCCCTATTTCTAACCTCTTGATGAAGTTATATGACAATTCTTGATCTAATTTACTCACTCCATCTTCATTTTCAATGAAGGGAAGTAACTCTTCTATTTAATCAAGCTCTAGATTATTTTTTTTGGGGCCTCCAAAATAATATCATCTTATAGGAACTTTAGATCATTGGTGTAATCCTCAGATGAAGCATCCATGTGTTATCTTATTCCATCATCTACCATCTCCATCCCTTTGATTCCATTCAATAAATCATGGTATGACTAATACCAATGATCATATTTTTTAGGATTACTCTCTATTTTATAGATAAACATCAGTGGGATATCTTTTTGATTACCTTCTAAAGAAATATCATGTACTTAATCCACATCCATTTCCATCAACTCTTCCTCTCCATCTATAGGTGTACCAATGATGATGTCTTATTGATCTTCAATTGCAATCTCTTTTACATCTTCAAGAGTATAAGTTCCCTCAGATTTAATTTCTTCAATTGGCTCATCTTTTTCTTGATCTTCATCTTCAAATAAAAAATCAAAGGCCTGCATGAAACCTTGAGATGCTCCTGTAAAGCTAGATGCCCCTAAAACAAAGTCTTGATGAGGCACAATTCTAGAGGTTTCTAAAATATTGCAACAATCAACCCAAATAATATCATGGAAACTAATGTATATTTCCTTAGATGATACATTATTATTTCTATCATGAAACCCAGTTGGATGCCTATCTAACCTTTGGGAAGCATAGTTTCTATCATAGCCTTCCCTTATATTTCTTACTTATTTCTACAACTGATGAAAGTTAATGCTTAGTTTTTGGATAATTTTTAATATTAAGTTCTTTAAAATATTTGATGTCTCAAGCTCATGAATTGGAACATTATTACTAGTTGTGGGCACTAGAGTTCCATGATTTTATGGATGAAATCCACTAGCAGTGTTATTCAATAACTCTGGGTCTTGGCTATGATATGTATGAATTAAGGGAAAATGATTCTAAACTAGTGTTAAAGTAGGCATATTAGGAATGACATTCTAGATAGGCAAATTTGAATTGACATTAGACATGGAATGCACCATCTGACCTTGGGGCTGCATTTGGTCATTAATGATTGTAGATTTATAATAGGCCTAGGTTGATGTGTTTATGATTGAAAGAGATATTTTTAGGAACATAGAGGTTAAGGGATCTATAGCATCTTTATAAACTCTAAGGCCAAAACATCATTAGGTCTATAAGGGACTATAGTTTTACTAAATAGCTTTTGGAATTAAGCATTAAAGGCTTTGATGGTTTCATTAACATCCCTTTTAATTATGGTAAACTACTGATATAAGAGACAAGGACTAATAATTTTGCCAAATTGATAAATGAAGATATTGTTGAAGTCATTCCATCTAGTAATGAAATCCTATGGAAGGTTAAGAAACCATTCATAGGCAACATTTTTAAAAGTAAATGGAAATAACCTATAGGCTACATCTTCATGAATCACATTCAATAATCTTAGAGGATCTTTGAAACTTCTAACATGATTTTTAGCTATGATAACATTATTAAGAATATACGAAGGTAAATATCTTTCAAGATTTCAAGGAAGATCATGTAGTATACCTGGCACATTGATTAAAAACCCATCTAGTCAAGCCATACCTTGAACACATGATTACCTTGAACTAGTGAAGTGTTTGAGACTTTGGGAATTTCACTCACCTAAGCCTTGCCTTGGGTAATTCGAGCTTATGACCTTGAATCCTATTTGAAATATGATGTGTCAAATCAGTCTTTAAAAATAATTAGATTTGCACATTAAGCAAATTTTTCAAAGATTCATATAAAGAACAATAAAGGACAACACTCTTTAACTAAGTTATCTCAAAGAAGTGTCCAAATATGCTAGTATGAATAATATTTACATGTTCAAGTATAAATAAACTCAAATTTGTAAAGTATTTATGAATATTTGATCAAAATAGCTATTACTAACCTCAAACTAGTTAGATTCATATATCTAAAGCTATCTTTGCCATAACTAAGCATATGTATTCAAATAATGTCAATATTTGTCTCAATAAACCTAAAGACTAGTCTAAATCCAGGAAGATCACCAACCTTTACACAATTATGCTAAAATAAACACAAATATGTAAATAATAGAGTGATATTTGATCAAAATACACTAAAACTAGCAAAGATCCTACAAATTCACAAATATTTTGTTGAGGGCCTTCCTTCTAGCACCAACAAAACTCCTCTTATTGATGACTAAATGTGTACCACAGGTGCCCAAAGTGTTTAGTGAACACTTCTCAATTTTTACTTCCTAAGAATATAATGCATGACTTGTAGGTTTTAGTAATCCTTTTACCTATTGGTGGAATAGAGGCATAAAAAGTGACTATTTAATAATATTTATATTAGTTTTTGGTAGGGAGCCACCATGGCCAAACAAAAGATCTATGTAGAATATGTAGTAAATATGCAAAGAACATTGAATTATGATCAATAACTAAATTAAAAATTATTTTAGGATGGATTTTTATAATAACAAGCTAAAATAAAGTGATCTGGGTCAAAAAAAGAGCAAAGGAAGGGTAGGGCATAAATAAATATTGTTGATCTTCATTCCAAACATCATGACAAAGTTCAGATTTCATCCAAGCATGCACTTAAAACCAACATGTGAAGTGAAAAAAGTTATCTCAAATCACATCATACATCAGGAAAACTTCTAAGGAAGGTTTAGAAAGATGTAGATAAGAACCAGACATACTTTAAATATTTACTCTTGCAATCAAACAACATTGGACCAAATTCAAGAAGAACAAGAAAATGAAATGAACCTAGGAACTTTCAGTCAACCTAGCATTGACATAAGTTAAAAACTCTACAATAAAAGGTGCACACCAAGAATCCATAAGAATAATTAAAATCTAGAACTCTAAACATGCAAATGAGAGAGAAGCCATGATAGAAAACACATAGACAAATACTAGATAATCTTTGAAGAATTCCTTACTTGTATTTCTTGTTCCAAGTTTACTAAGTAATTTTGGATTTAAGAACTCACCCCCCTTTACAAAATGGTAGTACTACCTTTTATATAAGGAATAGGTAGTACACTGGTCAGTTGTAAGATACAAATTTACAATAATTAAGGATAACTATCCTTTTTTTATAAAGTTATAGAATACACTTGATTTTCTAAAATAAACTGACCTAGAGGCAAATATGATAAAAATATAGCATATGTCTTTATAAAATAATATTACAATTTCAAAATGTTATAATGCTTAATAAATTTTGAATATTAACTACTTGGCTAGTGGGCCCTAGACTTGGGAAATTACTTATTATTGGTGAATGATATTCATAGACTTTTGATGTTCCTCATTAATGAATCCCAAATCCATAGCTAGCCTTAAGAGACACTCTTATTCCTTTTCATCTAGATTATTCAACTCTATATTATTTCTAGACATAGATTCTTTAATGCTATTGGCCTCAGTTATCCTTTCTCTTGCATTGAGGATCATGTCTAAGATCCTAATATTATCTACCCTAGACTGGCCTTAACTCTTTCTTATATAGATTTACATTTTCAAGAACATAATATCTTCATTTTTTTCAATTTGTGCTTGTGTGGCACATATTTGGTTTCTATTTGACACTTTTGTGCAATTTTTCATAAATGCCTTCAAAGCACAAACCATTGTTATTTAAAATTTGATTTTTTTTTGCACTATCAGATCATCACCCAAGGATCAACATGGGCCATTGATCATGATCCATCCTTTTGTATGTCATTAGGCATCTTTGAATCAATATTCATGGTTATGCCACTTGGAAACTCCATAGGATTTTTGAGCTCTACATCTTGCATCAATTTCATATTGAATACACATGTGCCATGCATCAAACCTATGGTATCTCAGAGTTATGTTGAATAGTCATCAACAATTTCATACCATTGGATCATCCACTCCTGACAAAGCATGAGCTATTGATCCTACAAGATACATGTAATTTAATCATTGTATGGTCATAGGAAAGAACATAGGATAAAATATTTTAAGTTATGTTTATTTCATGTTAATAAACATGCCATAGATGTAGGATAAAATATTTTATGCTAAGTTTTAAAACATTATATCAAATGTCCCCTCAAATGATATAAAACATGTCCCTTTATCTAAATAAAATATTTAAAGAGATTGAATTTTATTGCCACATAAAGTTCACTGATGGCCTTGTGGATGTCAAATGACATTCATGAGAATGTCAAATTTAAGATCATGAAGTTATTTACGTTTGGTGGGATTAAAGTTGATGGTCTTGTGGATGTTAATGATGGCCTCAAAAACATTAAATAATGTTCATGAGAATGTCAATTTTAAGCTTTTCAAATTCCTATGTTCCATAGATCTCAAATTTAATTCATTCCATTTGATCAATCTCCATGATGAAGCACAGACCATTGATCATGAAAAAATAAGTTTCACACCATTGGCTCCATTTAATATGCTGGACCCTTTGGTAACAAGTCTTGGCTATGGGATTGCCATGTGGTGGCTCCATGCGGCTTCTTGGGATTTTGACTTTTCATCACTACATTTTCTTTGTTGGATCCTTGGACCTGATAAGTTGCAATCCATTGATCATGATCTGGATGCTAGCATGTCATTAGTATAATTTAATGTGTGGGACCCTTGACTATCAAACTTTGAATGAGGGAATGCCATGTGGAGACTTCACAAAGCTTCATGAGCCTTTGACTTTTTGTTATTATATTTGCTCATTTGGTTCTTTGGTTTTGATGAGGTGAGAACCATTGACCATGATCCATATGCTTTAATATGATTGGTTTGAAGGAATAAATGCTCAGGTTTGTCAATCTTTCTTCTCTCTATCAGATCTTTCACTTGTGATGAGGCATAAACCATCAGATCTACAAAGAAGCAAGGTATTTAAGTTAAGACTTAGAAATAAAAACATGGGCTAAAGAATTAAGGTTAAGGTCTTTTTTATGTTGACAAACATGAATGGGGGCTTAGAATTAAGACTTTAGGATAAAAGGGTAACAAAGGGGGTCATGTTAGAAAAATTAAAAGGACCCTGCTAATACAAAAGTTAGACTATGTCAGAAATATAAGGAATAAAGAAGGGGGAAAATAAAGGGGACTAAGCATAATTTTAAGGCTAAGGTTTGGTCATGTTAAGAAACAAGACCAAGCCTTAACATGAAAATTTGAACTTAAGTCTAAAAACATATTTGAAATATTCCTACCAAAAGTGTTCTGGCTAATGTTTGAATTTGGATGAGGGGTTCAAACTAGGATTTTATAAAAGGAGGGTTGTATTGCATGAATCTAATAGTGAGACTATTTAGGTCAAAGGCTAGTAAAATCTTGAATTAAGATAAATAGTAAGGATATAAGAATGATCCATTCATAAAGGCTCCATGAAACTTGAAACTTATCAAATGAAGGGTAGTTGTTAGCAACATTAGGTAACCTTAAAGTAAAACCATAAAATAGTAAGCCAACTTTATCAAAGTGGATGATCCTCAAATTCTAAAAATGTTCAAAACATGCCATATTTTTAGTTTTAAAGTTTAAAGTGTCCCAAGGGTACCAATTTTCAAAAATATGGGTATGTTGACCTCAATAGATCATTCATTGAAGATAAAAATCAATGGATGAGAAAAGGTCCTTCATCTCATTTAATGGCATACTTGGGGTTTATAATTTCATGTAAGAGATCTACTCATGAAATTTTAGAGTGTGTAAGATAATCCCTTTATGAATATTAGGAGCATGTAATAACATGGCATAGACCTTTATTACACACTTTTCTCCTTCCATTGAATTTTCCTTAGAAAAGAAACTTTGATTTTGATTTAATGATTTTTAATTATCAAGTGGATCCTTAGATGAGATCACAAGTTTGAGATGGAAAAAAGGATTATTTGATTTACTAAAAAATATGAAATATTTATGGATTATCTTAAAAATTAATTAAGATTAATAATTATTTATATTAATCCATATTTTCATATTGGTTGGGTGAGACAAAGTCAATTGAATTTTTGGTTCAATGGATTAATTGACTCGAAGCAATTTTGTAATGTGATAACTTAATTTAGGATGTGTTTGATGGATTTTATAACATGATACAATGTAATACTATGATTCAATATATGACATTATGATTCAGGATTAAAAAAAGTGATCAGATTGATTATTTTAAGTGATTGGAAGAAATTAGGGTGCACCTACACAATGATGTGGGAAAGTGATTCTATGAATAGTGATGACATAAGAATGGAATAAATGAGGTGTCTATAGTTAATTTACATAGTAATTTAAGAGCCTCAAAATGTGCTTAAAGGATTGACTAATTATGTAGATAGTAAAATCTAGTATTATATACTTGTAAATGTTAATTTTGACTTAAATTTATCATACATGTGTTGTGTTTACATATATGTCTATTGTTCCGCATTATCTCAATCCACATGATCTCCATGGGTTTAATCCTCTATATTTTCTATCAATCACTAACAATAATTCCCCTATTCTATGACAAACTATTCAATTGTCATAATTAAATAACTCTAAATTGTCATATTAGTTTTCTTGTCTCCCAAATGAAAACATTAAACTCAAAAAGTACCATCCATCAGGGACCATCCAAACTAGGTAGTTTCATGATACCAAAAATAGTCACTTTTAAAATTTAAATCATGCTTATGGGTTAGCCCATCCATCTAGTGTGTTAGTGGAATGATAAACTACCCCAAGAGTCTCATATAAATAAATAAAATATATGTAAGCCTATTATCCATTCTGTAAACATATATCAAGAATATTCTAACACATGTATATTCAAAGGCATTACCCTATTTTTTATAATTTACAAATCAATCACAAGAAGTAGGTGATATTCAAGTCTGAATCACCTTAATCCCAAGCCAAATTTTGTATTTATTAAGTATAGAAAATATATTATAGGTTATGTACATTTAAGGAGCACTATTTCACACATTCACATAATGGTGAAAACTACATGTGGTTTAACTTACCTCTTTAAAGCATTTTATATGTAGTAAAAACTTAGACATTTAATGATTATTAGTTGGGGTCAAATAAACCTACCTTTCTTCCCCCATTTTAGCTTAAAACTAGTGTTAACAGAGGACCTAGTGTTTCAAGTTAAGGAGTCATATTTTAGAGTATTGCACACATAATCATACCATAGTTTCTCACACATATGATTAACAAAATAAATAGAAACAACCTTTACTAGAATAAATAAAAAATATTTATGGAGATAGAACCATCAAAATCATAACAAAGAAATTGATGGTAGATACTAAAATCTTATTTTAACATCAAGGAGAGCCTATAACTCCAAATCTTGATATAAGAAACTCAAAGTCTAGTTTTCTCACATTCCCTACCACATGTATATTGTATCAGTCATGTATCAAACATGATGTAGTATATAATATGTTTTAATATAATTTATTTTTGAAAACGCTAATAGTATAAAAACTAATATATGAATTCATATTTTTGAATAGGACATTTAAACATGAAATTTAATGTAAGATCTTAAAATAGACTACAATGATTTGACAAGTGGTATATTCTAAATACAATAAGTATAAAATATGGATGCATACTTAGATTTTATAACTAAATGTTTAAATATGACTATACTCTAACTATGTAAAGATTTTATAACTAAATGTTTGAATATGAATATACTGTAACTATGTAAAATAAAATTAAGGAGGCATGTGATTCATCTAATTTAGTAATTATGTTTCTATCTATGTAGGATCAATTTTTTTAGATATAAATTAGTATCAATATTTAATATTAACCGAAGTGGTTTGTAGTTACCAATGCTAAAAATGGGTTTGTGATTATATGGTCACCTTTTCTTGTCTCTAATATATTTATATGTATAATTTTAAGCCTCAATGATGCACATAAATCTATAAATAATCCTCTTTCACCTTAAAACCTAGGTGTTCTTTTGAGAGATTAAAAACCTATAAAATTTTGGAAATTATAATATGCTAAGCTAAACCCAATCGCCTTAATTTCTAATTGAATGTTTCCTTTATATATGATACTCCAAGGAGGGAAATCAATCTATGTATAGGTATCTCACCTAGAGTGATTATGTAATTTTGCTCCTTCACTATATGAATGTAGTTATGATTTGGATTTAATAATTGACAATGTTTGCTTTAACTTGGATTTAGTATGATTTAAAATTAGCTTGTGGTTTATCCTAATGAATAATTTTCAATTTGGTAAGAATAGAGCAGATTTTCTCAATATGTAATAGTGTATATATGTGTATTAGAAAGTGGCAAGTCCCCTATTAAGTGATCCATTGATTTATATATATATGAGCCCAATTGGGTAATTTATTATGCCATTAATACACCAACTAGATGAGTTGACCCTAAGAGTAGTTTATATTTTAAAAAATAATTATCGTTGGGAGAGAGTTGGTATTGTCAAGCTCAAGTTAGTATCAACTAATGATAATGACCTAGTTTGACATTATTGACCTGTGAATAAGAATATTGAACTAAAGGTCTAGAGATGTTTATGCATGATAGTAAGTAGGTTTGAAATATATAGTTAGGTTCTTTTAGGTGTGTAACAATAGAATGGAATGATAAAAATCATGAGGTGGAATGTAGGTATGAGAGAAAGGTAGTTAGGACAATATGTTTATGTGCAAGACATTCATGGTAAACTTATGTCAAGATTGACATTTTCAAGTAATTAATACCAAATTTTAGTATATACACTTGTACATAATCTTAGTCTTGTAAAAATAGAATAAAAATATCTTACCATATTTAGTGATTTCCAAATCTCGCAATTGAAATTATCAAATTAGGTTCAATATATTACATTCAAGATTATGTTTCATTATAATATATAATAATGTAAACTAAAATATGTAGTTTATATTTGTTTAACCATTTTTATAGTGGATGAGGTTTAATATTTTATATTATCCTAGACATAAAGATGAATAAAAACTATTATAAATTAGGGAAATTAAATTAATTAAGATAACACAATATACTGAATCTAGAATATTAACAAATGTAGAAAGTAAAATGTAAATTGATATTGTGATAATAAAAAAAAAGAAGAGATAATACTTAGTAGGTTTTTATATGTACAAGAAAATATGAGATGTACAAGTGTGACAATAGGTAAAATGATGCATAGGATCCCATCGTCATATTCTATAAATACTACTTTTGGAGGCCTGGACACATCCATTGACATGTGGGAACTTGCATTGACACTTTTATACATGGATTTAGGATTATGTCATGTAATAGATACTCATTATATTGAGAATAAATTTATTGGAATTTTTATGGGTTTTCATCACCAATCTATCAGTGTGTTTGGATCATGCACACATGCTTTGTATGTCTATGTGTAGATTAAACACTATTTATTCACCTCAAGTTATGTCACCTACCAAAAATGGGTTAGTGGGATCATGTAGTTGAGCTAACCTTGAGGACTCCTTTCTAAATGAGCATTGCATACATATCCAATACTCCACAGAGGGCCTTAATCATACTGTATTCCTTCCTAAGTGTGGGATTGTGTGCACATAAAGGAATGCAATAATCTACCTTATAACTTAAAAAATACTACTCATGGGTTATTATTTGAATTATTTATAGCTATAATATGACTTCTCATTTTAATAATATAGAAACAAGAAAGAATAGGGTAGTAAAAATTAATTGTGTAATTGATTAAATGAACTTGAATATGTGTCTTCTTAGTGTTTTCTATATGAATAATAAGTAGGGTTTGATTTGTGTTTATACCACACCTTTTAAAAATATCTCACATAATAGTTAAATAAGATAAATAATTCAACCCATATGTCACAAAAGATTTACAATTTGGATGAACTTTTAGGTAAAAACACTAGATAAGAAATATGGACACTAGCATTCATGCTAGTGTCCTAATGAAAAATGCAAGTGTCTAGTTGTGTGTAAAACTATTGAAGGTTTTTAATCATTCTTTAGTGTACAGGTGATCTAGGTCATCAAAATGATAGGGATGGTCTATAAGATAATTAGTTAGACATAATGAGGTGATGAATGTAAGCCTTTAAGTAGTAATAAGGTGTATAACTAAAGGGTAGATCCCTAATTAGTATTTTTTAAGTGTACAATATTGAGATTATATATATGATATTATTTTAGTTTCTAGTGTTTCCCCATTTAATCTATTAATGCATAAGGATGAAATTACCAAGTTAAAAGAAGGAAATGGATACTTAGATGTGTAAAACACACCTTACCTTCACTTGAGCCCTGGTACATTTTATGTTGGTGTGTTGACATATAACCAAGAGAATTCTACAATTTAAATCAATACACATAATCAAAAATCAAATAATTGAAATGATTTAAATGTAAAGAGAGCACGAAAGGAGTAAACTTGTGTGTCGATGCAACCATGGTGCCTCTTGGTACTTTGATTTCATAAAAATGTTTCCTTATGAACCACTAGAGTTGATATAGGCTCATAACTAAACATTGGATATTTAAAGAAATGTGTAGGGTGATTATGTCCCCAATCTAGTGCAAGGGTGAGTTATGACATGGAGGTTGAGATCACTGAATCTTAATCACACAACTCAAGTGAATGTATAATAAAGTAAAATTAAGTGGTATAATTAGATCAAAATATAAAATTTAAGTCATGCTAAGTCGATATATGTTACATAATCTAAATCACACTACTAAAAGGAGCTAACTTTTATCACAAAAGGCTCAAAATGGTGTTTCTTGGAAAATTGTTTTGAATATATATTTGTATTTTTTGTGCACTCATATTCACCTATAATGTGTCTTAATATGAAATATATGTCCAAATTTAAACTCTAATATATAATTTTTATAATATTTGTCACAAATATGAATAAGTTTGTCCCAAATATGTTAAAATTAGTGTAAATTTTATAGGATTTTGACCTAGTGTATATCTAAATCATGTAAATTATATAATTTTTTTCTAACTATGTATGTGTGGAGTTATGTCTCTATGACATGCCACCACTCCTAATATGACCATCCTTTTGAGGTGATGGGAGTGAAATATGGTATTCACCTTACCTTAAGAGGATTAGATAGTTATATTATATGTTTATGAATCATGTAACATATACGAGTAACATGTATAAGTGGATATAACAATGAAACTCATAGTATGTGATCATAAAAACATTCATATGAATGATATGAATGATGGATATTTATTTAAATTAATAATAAAATCTCAAAAAATAATCAAACAAACATAAATGAGCACTTAATGTCACATAAAAAAAGGTCTAAGGAGACTACAAACAAGGGGAATGTTTAAATTCTACACAATTCAAGGGAGGGAATATTCATATGTCCACCTAAAAATAAATAACATGAAATGAAACAAGGGATCATAATCAAGGAACATATTCAAATGTTATAAAATAAATAAAAGATAAAATAATAAATATACTTAATGAAGGGAGTACATGATCAATTGAAGTATAAGTGTAGACATTATTTCTGAATTATATAGCACCTTAATCTTATATAGTTGGAAAATACATATCATGGATGTACCTTCAACTTCTAGACCTTTACAACTACCCAAAGTCTAGAATACACTATCTCTCCATTCTTAATTACTTCTCTTAGTTTGACCAATGTCATTCTGATGACCTAGGCATTCTATCTTGCCCATAATACTATAAACCTATTTATATTCTACATCTGCAAGTTTTGGAGCTACACCTTTATTAATTTGTTTAAACACTTGCATCCCAATCATAAACCTATGTAGATGCAAATGTCATATCCCAATGTAAGTTTCCAATGCTCTGAAGTCATCTAATTTGAAAATGAAATGTATTCTTATGGTTGGCCTAAGTGCTTTAATGTGATATATTCTCCACATGGATTTTTATAAATATAAGATCAACCCTCATTCATTCCACATCTAGCACAAACCTAAAAAACTCACAAGGCAACTTATGAAAAGAATTATATCGAGTACTCAATTGATCAAAGCTTACCTATTTTCTCATATCTCTATATCAGTCATAGGGATAATATATCTATAGGTCTAAATTACTTAAGGATTATCCTAATATCTATATTTTCTAAGTTAAAAATTAGGTCACTATTGTACATGCTTATCACACATTTCATTATTCCCACACAAGCCAACACATATGGTAGAAATACATAATTTAGTTCCTCTTCAGAGTATTATCTATGTAGGCAGTTCTCATTAATATATAGATCTTTGGGGTAGCTTGACACTATGTGCCCACTAACCCATTATTCCCACAACCACTATAAAGATGAATAACTAGAGTTTTTTCTATTTGACAAGGATAAATAGTCCATGACATAGATATAAATGCAATATAGTGAAGGTGACATAGAAACCATAAGAATCGAGGTGGTATCATCCTATTTTAGTAGGTATTTTATATTAGACACCTATATCCAAGTTAGATAATAACATAGATAGAACTGTCCCAAGTCTATGCAAGTGTTGACAACTATAGAGGCATAATTTATATAATCAGATGACTAATCTAGAATCCAAATCTAGTCTACTTTTTATCATTCTATATATATATATATATATATATATATATATATATATATATATCATAACCAACTAAATATTTTGTGTTCATTATCATTTCAATAACTAGCATAGTTATACTTTTTATCTTTAGCATCTTAGTATAGTAAATTTAGTATATGTTTTATTTAAGTTTCACATACAATTGGTTTGCTTTAGAGATAGTCTACCATCCTTGTACCATAGGCTATCTATATGCATTTAACCCTAAATTACCCAAATCTACATTTTATTATTAAAAATTTGGTGAACCTAATTTGTGTGAATACATTTTTTTATTGCTAAGGTTTTTAAGTTAACTAGGATTTCAATTTACTATTTACATTCTAATTTTTTTTCCTTTATATGAAATGTAAAATACTAATAAAAAATATTGATTTCAAATGGAATATAAAGAAGTATTAATAACTCATATCAATAATAACATGGGCTTAATAGATGCATTTTTGTATGTTACAAGATATGAAATTAGTAAGTGTGATAAGGCTAAGGTTTCTTCACCTAGTGATGTTGACTCATTATAAAGTACTACAACTGATTCCATAAAAATCAATATACCTGCATATAATGAGGGCATGGGATATGTGTTTTAACCTTTATTTCTTTAAACTATTGTTACTACATCTACCATAGAAAACCTAGACTAGTCAACTCAAATATAGGTTTCAATTCCTATATCTACCCAACCTAAGAGTACACTTCCTTTGGTGTCTTATAAAGTGTCCAACCTAAAATACCAAAAGGTGAAATCTCTTGTCCAAACTATTTTTTTTTTTGAAAAATAAGGTTACAAGTATTTAAAAAAAATTATAAAATATCTTTATGCTATTGATTCACAAGAGGTATTTATGAATCATCTTTCCCTAGATATATCTTTCATAATAAGTGTTTCTAAATCCTCTTGCACCATATATATATATATATATATATATATATATATATATATATATATATATTTTCACCCATTTATTACTAATTTTTTTGAACCTAAGTTCACATTTTATGATAACAAGTGTGATCCAAAACATCTTTGATATTTTTATGCAAAATGCCTTCATTATCCCTCCAATGATAAAATTTTGACCAAATTATATCCAAATATCTTAAAATAATATGATTTAAGGTGGTTATATGATTTACTAACTCAATCATTAAATTCCTTCAAACCCCTTATGGATCATATTTTGGCACACTTATCTTTTAACATTATCAAAAAACTTTTTTATGCCCAAATTGTAAAAATCAAAAAAGTAACCAATGAACCTATCAATGAGTATGTCTTGAGATATAAAAAAATGTTAGCTAATATGACCAATCCTATGTAAAATAAAGAGCTTAAAGATTTTTTCAATCAAATTTTACTTTCCTTTACATGAATCCATTGTATTCAAAAAAAATAAATATTTATATGAATTATGCCATGGTGTTCATGATCATGAAATGAAACTTATCTCATTGAAAAAAATTTAATATGTAGCAAACACACCAACTTCAAATACATATAATACCAAGTATAATATCAAACCAAGTTATAAGGTCAAACCTCCTGAGCCTAAAAAATAAATAACCACCATGGTTAATGTGGTGTTAAAACAACCTAATTATCATGTCTTATCTAATTCACTATGGAGATAATTTACATGATTACTTGAGTCTCTTGCTTCACTACTCTTATGGTTTGTAGAATTTCATATTATATATATATCCCTCATCTTATAGAGGTTTATATTATTAGACCTCTACCCAAAGGGTATGATTTGAATGCTTATTATGACTATCACTAAGGCCTTGGGTATTATAAGAACAAATGTTTTACTTTGAAGCATAAGATCCAAAACCTCATCATTGACCAAAATATTAAATTTTATGATCCTCATAAGGAATTAGGTTCATAACCTAGTGACCAAAACAAACAACAAATATTTAACAATCCATTTTAATATAATTTAAAGAAGGATCTCAAAGTGAAAATGACACATAATTCACGCCATCCTCTATCACATCATGAACACCCATTAGATGGGATTATTGGTATTATATATGGCATAAACCTCCTATGGTATCCAAACCCTCTATTACTTTTCATGATAATGAGATTGTTAATGATGACTCATATCTTCATTCCTTATTCATTCAAGCATACCTTGACCACTAGCCTATACATAATGTTATGATTTATAATGGTGCAGGTGAGAACATTTGTACCATGGAATTACTTATGAATTTAATTTATACAAATCATGATTTAAATCCTTTATCTAGATCAATTATATCATTTTATTAAACCTCAAAACATGTTATTAGTGTGGTTAACTTACCTTTATAGGTGGGTCCTGCACATGTGGTTATTACCTTTTTAGCTATACATACACTTCATGTAGTACCATATACAATGCATGGGAATGTTAAATACATCCATGATAATTGGGTAAATAATGTTTTTGGAATTCCATATGAACATCCTCTTGAACGAGATAAATTTATACCCAAATAGTAAATTATAAAACCTCCTATAATTAATACTCTATAAAATGGTAAGAAACAAGTAATTCTATTTAATAATTATCCAATACTTGAGATACCATTGCATCATAGATACATAATAGGTTCCAAATAAGCCTTATCTAATATGCACCATATTAAGATATCTAGAACACCTACACATTATTTTATTATTATTGTTTCAAATAAATTATAGGCTATTCAATGATGTGTTCCACAAACTCCTACTCCTACTATTTTTGTTTCATGACCACAAAGTCCTATTTTACATACATAGATCAATATAAATACTAAATTGATAGATATTACACCTATACATGTTCCTTGGTATTACCAAATAATTATTATAATATGTGCATAGTGGGTATATATCTATGAGCATATTTTGGATGCAATCATAGAATAGTATTTCCCTTTTAAATATTCCAAAAACATCCCAAAAAAACAATAAAATTTCATAAATAAAAAACTATTCTTATCATTTACACACCCTATTAGTTCTTTGGCATACATGTTATCTGTTCCATGTTGGTAGATGGAATATAAATATTATATATATACACATGTGCATCACTCATCTTTTGAGTGTGATTTAGGCATATAAAAATACATGATCCATGTACTTTTTGATGTTGGGTTTTCCCTCTACTCATGTCACTAGGACATTTGGGGCATCCACCTCTACGATCATGATACACCCAAGTTATATAATTTATGATCACTTTGTATTATCATGTTTGAGATCATATACATACTTTCACATTCCTTTATCAATTATTATATATTTCATAATATAATTGATATGTTATGTACATAAAAAAAATTCTAACACATATATCAAGGAATTGGTATGATATGTTTATGTTGGTTGCTTATGATTTCATTTATGCACTTCATTGAGTGTCTTACCTTGTTATTATCTTATTTTTTTGATAATTTTAATATGATCCATTATTTGTAGCCTATGTAACTTTGTTTAATTTGTTACTTTGTTTAAATTTGAATATGTCATTATTTATTGTATGTTGACATTTGAATATGTCATTCTTTCTTGGTGAACATTTGACTAAGGCATGCCCCTTCTATTATGTAGAATTTGAACATGTTCCTTGTTTGAGATCTCCTTAGACAATGTATTTTGATTTTATTTTGAGTGTTCTTATGTGTGTGCTTAATTTATTTTTGAGTTTGTACTGTTATTATCTATATGCTACCATGATCTACACCATGTTTATTAGGACTTTTTGTGATCAAATTATTCATGTTTGAATGATGTGTGTGTGTGTGTGTGTGTGTGTGTGTGTGTGTGTGTGTGTGTGTGTGTGTGTGTGTGTGTGTGTGCACGCGTAAACATGTTCCCTCTATATGTTACATGATACATTTATAGTTTTCATGGTTACCTCATCCTTTTTAGGTAAGGTAACTATCAGTTTCTAATTTTCCTCACCTCAAAAGGGGGCATATTAGTGGGGGCATGTCATAGAGGCATGATTTATACATTGTTTCATAGTTTTAGGTTTAATGGTGGCATTTTTTGGAAACATGTTCTCCATACTTATTCATTATTCAATGTACCAAATTATAGTGGGCGCATTTTTTGGAAACATGTCCTCCACATTAGCACTTATATAATTTTTCAAATTTCTCCATATACATTGGGGGCATATTTTTGGTTATCTATACTTAGTTTCAAATTGGAAAAATCTCATAGTTATATTATTTAGATACACAATTGTGGAATAATTATATACTAATTTAACCTTTTAGGGTTTAACTATGTAAAACTTATGTTTAGATTAAATGGATGAGATGTCTAAATCAATTAAATAAATTGTACTAATTAAAATTTGATTTGTATGGAATATGAATTCCTTTGAATTTTTAAAAATATAAATAAATAAATATATGAAAAATGAAATTTATGGATGGTCTAGGTTCTAGATAGTTCTAAGTGTTATCAATAGGATTCTAGAGTCTATTTGCTCACTGGATAGTAGTGCCCCATATGGATAGTAGAACCATGTTATTATAATTTCCTCAAGGTGGTGGTAGTTTCCCTTTTGTGGGATTTTTCCTATTTTTTAGTACCTACACCTATTTTTTTAGGTCCTATTCCTATGCACATGAAACCTAGAGATCTATGTTGGGCCTAGAAAACTAAATTTTGTGTACAAACCTTAATCTTCCTTACAAGTATGGCATGATAAATAATTATGTGTTTGTAATTAAGATAGGTTTGACATCCTAAAAACCTTAGTATCAATAGATTTGGATACATACCAATACTCTAAAGAGGGATCAAGCTTAATGTAGTTCTCCCACCTAGTACTTGATGCAAGTGCAAGTGTATGCTAGAATGAGAGTGGACATGGATTTCTTGAATGTGATTGAGATTATAAATATTTAAAAATTAGGCTTAGGGATGATAAATATGGTAGTATGTAAAAGTAGGGTAGAATAGAGATCAAATACCTTAATTTTTCTCAACTTGTCTCTGGTTTGAATGTGCTTTTACATCTACTTTCCATATAGTGAATAGAGGTCAATTAGACTTACATTTATAGACTTTTATAGCTTATGTGGATAATAAAATATTATTAGGCCAACCTTAAGAGGGGCACATGTTTGAAAAGGTATCAATTAGGAAGAGCTATGGCTAATGATAGTAGCACTTAGTTAGGGACACTAATGCCATATGGTTGTAGTGTCTTAAATGTGGTGCTAATGTACACTTGGTAGACTATTGAGTAAGTTAGGTTAGAATATGAGAAGATATTTTATATGACTGTAAGTGATTGTGTTATTCTTAATGATTAAAAATGTGTGTCTAAGGCTCTAGGATAGGTCTATAGCATCCAATTATGACTTTTAGGTGATTAAATTCCCCCCCCCCCTTTATGCTAGTAATGTATCAAATTGAAATCACTTGTATAAAAGAAAAATAAGCATACCTAGACTTACCTTGGAAGTGAAGCCCATGTAGCTAAGTTTGAGTATGCAAATATAGTTCTATGTATGCAAAACATGATCCCAAAAAATGTCCTATAATGAAACATGTAAAAATTATTCCTTACTTAAGAGATGATAAAAATAAAAATATTGTGTTGAAATAAAGTAATTGAGTAAATCTACATAAATAGAGAGGAAAAGAATGAATAAACCTCATTGGGTGTGTGAACCAATGCATGAGCCTAGTGATAACTTGTGTGTGTGAGTGTACATAATGATCATATAATTGAATAGATTAGAATGAGTTGATGGATTTGTTAATCCTCATATGGGTATCTCAAGAACTAAATCTAGTTTTGATTCCATCATTTCCCACCCCTACTTGGTAGATCTTGAACTTTGTGAATAGCTTAGATAAGACTATAAGTGTGCCTAAACATCTTATGTAAGTGGCTCAAGAACTCAAGTAGGTCATGACTCCATCATTTCCTACTTGTGTGAAGTAGATGCATCTATAAATATACTGCGCAAAGTGTTTAGAGTATCTAACTAAGAAAATATAACTATGTATGTTGTCTCTACAACCACTCAGATATATTAGGTGGCTCTGGGCTAATCAAGATTGCTAACCATTACAAATGGAGTAAGGCATGAATTTGGTGACAACTTAGAATGTGATAGTAACTGTATATAATATATATAATGACATGGAGTTTTACATTCCATATGATCAACTTGTATGTAGCTAAGTGTATGGAAACTAATGTGCCACACACATACCCCCAATCTAGTATTTGAGTATACTAAATATGAACTAAGTATGTAATAGCTAAATTTTTGAAACTAAATTTAATGTGGGAGTGATCATATTGGTATGAATATGAGTAAAATTTGAACATAAATGTCAAACCTGTGACTATATCTATGTAAATATGTATTGTACCTAGTGTACTACTTTGAATGATCCAGATTGTCCTAAAGCTGGGGCTATTAGATAGTAATGGATATTAGTTCCCTTTGGTGCTAGTGTCACAATATAGGCACTAATGTCTACCTTGTCTAATTTTTGAGTAATCTAAACTAACTTTTGAGTCTCTATTCTTTTATGTGTTTAATCTTTATGTGATGTCTGAAACTAAGCCTATGTGCTAAATTTTATCTATAAAAATCAAAGTAAGATCCTGATCTCTATGACAAACCCTTGTGAATGACCCCTCCTTTTGAGGTTAGTTATGAAACCTTTATAATAACCTCCCTCTAAAAAAATTCTCTATAAAATGTGTTAGCCAGAGTATGTTCATGATATTCCAATGTAATGTACAAACATAACATCATAATGTAAATGAATCTAATCATAAGTAGGTAATGTAAGATGTATGGTATAATCTAACATTGCATAAGGGTGTCAAGATATATGTAATCAATGTGTATAGTAGTAAATATAATTAACTACCTATGGGATGAGGCATGATGTCCATCATGACACCCAATTAGGAAGGGTAGATGCATGAGATCCCTCATGGCATCAAAAAACTAGTGTGTTTTTAACAAGAAAATATAACTGTCATGGTTTAGAAGCATATAAGGAAGAATACATACAAGCAAATGAGGCATGTAAAAGATAGACCAAGGGGCCATAATATAAGGGACATGAGCACATGTCACTAAATCTAAAAATGAATACATAAAAGGACATGTTCAAATTTCCACATACATAAGAAATAAGTAATTTGGCTTATAGCCACATAGAAGGACATGTTCAAATGTCTACAAATAGAAGCATATGTCCAAGGAATATACATAGATAAGTGGCATAGATATAAAGAATACTGGCATTTTAAAATTCCATCAAAAATGGAAGAAGCATAAGAAACACAATCAAGTCTAATCTAGGAAAATTAGAAATGAAAACATGTATAATTATGTAATACAAATAAGGATGCAAATATACTGAGTCTAACTAGTGATAGTTGGTAAATATTTGAGTAATGAGTAGAAATGATATATATATCAAGATAAATCAATGTGTAAACTATAATGTATAATATGTGAAGATAAAACATGTTTATAGTAACTATGTAGGAGGCACCCCCAAGTGGGTATATGTATCAAATATATAAATTTGGATTGGTGTGGATAGTCTCAATGGGTAGATTAACTATTCTAGATTAGTGTAGTGGACCAGAGTCCTATCTAGAATATGTAAGCACTCAACAAGAATAAGTGAATCATATGTGTATGATAAAACTAACTATACTAGGATAGATAGCAATATGAAATATCTATAAAGTAATATAAATGTAAACATAATAATGCATACAATCTATAATTTTTTTATTTTTGAAATATATTAATGTTTTTGTATTTTGACATGTTATATTGTTTGTATGTTTTTTGAGTATAATCTATGTACAAGTAAATGAAAATAAACTATGTATAAGGAGCAAGAGAGAGAAGCAAGTATTTACAAGGGTAAGAACCATACTACCCAATGAGTCTCATGGGAGACTAATTATCACTATGACCTATGTCAAAGAGGGGAATTGTGACCATTTGTGTAGTGTGAAAAGGAAACTATGATTCCATGATCTGATGTGTTATATAATTGTTATCACTTTGGAGTACACCCTGCTTGAAGATGTGTAAAACACACCCTCTCTCTAGCTGATCCAATTGGATATTCTCAGAGTATGGGTGATTTTGTACTAAGAATAACCTCCATAGAGGGCTATTTCCCTTAACATTTATCTTTAAAAACTAAATTATTTTGATTTTTTGGGATGAAAAGGGAGAACAAAACTAAAATGGAAAATCCTATCTAATTGGGTGATGCACTTGAATGATATGTATTCTCTAAAATATTTATAAAATTGATTAATATACACATATTAATCTAAAATAAAACTCTACATTCAATCTTGAACGTCAGTGTTTCAAAAGAAGGCCTGAAAGAAGTTTTTAAAGCAAATTCAAATCTTAGCTCTTTAAATGACATGTAGAGGATGAGATTTTCATAGTAGGTGTGGAAAGGACCTAAAAAAAAGGAAATTTTATGAAATTTTATGCTGGTACATAGTCAAATTAAACTTTATTCTGATCCAAAAAACATATATAAAAAATCTTCTTTACTTGATAAATGGTGTCAATTATAATTTCTTCTCTGCTTCAAGAATTATGAAAAAGTGGCTTAAAAAAGCCAATAAATCTATCTAAAAGCTTAAAATAAACCAAAGTTTCATGGAAAATATAAGGATTAGTCTTATTTTAGTTAAATTAAGACTAAAATCCTTTTACAATATTAGTTAAAGGCTTTAAAATCTTCCAAGTCTTCAAAAATTACATGTTCTTCATTTTTAGCATAAAATTGAGAAGTGGTGGGCCCATGTTGACTTGTAAAATTTAATTTCATGAAAATAATTCCATAAATTGGAAGATAAATCCATATTATTTTTTTTTTTAATTTCATGAAACTCTTTATCTTGCATGAAAAGCATGGGAGATGCATGAAACTAGTCAAACTAGTCAACCAAAGAGATTTGACCCTTAAGGACTAGTTAACTCAACTTGAGCTCAACTTACATGAATTTAAAATTTTGGATTGAATTTATAATGATATATCTACTTAATAAATATATATTTCATGTGGTAACTTAAAAATTAATTCATTTGATATACTTTCAATGTCATTCTTTACTTGCTTGATTGACCAATTGAGCCTATTAGGCCAATTAGGCCTAATAGCCTATCTTCTTGCATTTATACTCCATTAAAACTAAAAAAATATTCCATGAAACCTGAAAAAATAATTAAATATACCTGAAAAAACTTTTCTCATAACAAGGTATTTTATTTTGATGAGAAAACACTCTTCATTCAATCAATAGGGTTGACTAGGCCTATTTTGCTCTATTTTCCTATAGACTGGCCATTTTGATTGAGCTGGTTGGGACACTTTTGGTATTATTTATGACAAAATTAAAATTTTATGATGAATAAAAATTCTTATTTTTTTAATCTCCATTTATTATATTTCATTTAAGTGTCATGTATTTCATTTTACATGTTTGTTTCCACAAAAAACATGATTTATTCCCTCATCCATATAATTCCATGCATAAAAGTGAAATTTTTGGAATCCTTTATAATTTTAATTTATATTTTTAAATTTTTAAATTTTATACAAGATTATTTTATGGAAATAAAATCAACTTTTTGGAAAACTAGTTTTTTAAGGGTTTAGGAGGGCTTTGAAGTTGAATCTTCAAAATGATGGTTCATGAAGTACAAAAATCCAAATACAAAACTACTTATATTTATTTGTATAAAAATAACCCCCCTAACATATTTTAAAATATTGGTTTTCCAATGCAAAAGATATGAAAATTTCTCATGTGGAGAAATATGCCTATGGGTTTTTGACTGCATTCTAAGTTACCTTTGCTCTTAATGATTGTTCATAAATAAAATAACCTAAACTATTCTCAATTTTTTACTAATTATAATTAAATATTATTCCTAAAAACATAATAATATCATTTGACCAAACTCCACATGTGGTGAAAGATATGAGTATTTGAATAGGAGGCTTGGAAGGGTGTCTAACACTGCAAAAAATGAAAAATTCACCAAAATGAAAACAAATATTCAAATATTTATAATTTTTTTTAAAAAACATCATTGGTACTGTAACATGATATCAAAACACTCTAAAATCACATTTTTCTTGAAAATTCAAAAAAACCCTTTTTAGCCTATATTCCTATTTGTTTGCATAAGCCTGTATGAGCATGGTTTACTTAAAATTTAGAGTTATTACACACTTTATGGGTCTGATTATGATTTATAAACATCATACCATGATTTTAAAACATTTAATTGGACTTAAAATATTATGTAGCGCTCTACAATGATGTCTACTCCAATGGTGATCTCTAACGAACATGCTGAGGACTATTACAAAATAGTGAGTATCTCCACTCATCTAATGGAAATGATTTTTTAAAAAAAATTATATACCTCTTTATTATTTTTTATAAAAAATTTGGGTCTTTAAATCACCTGTAACTCTCATAATCCTCAATTTTCTTCAAAATTGACCCCCTGTGCATGGATTATTTGCATATTTGAACTTGACAATGCTCTTTTGAAATGGAAATGACCCATTTACAATCCATTTTTTATTTTTTTAAAAAAATTAGTGATTTTATTCCATAATTTATTATTTTTACCTAATTCAAATGGATATTGGTGAGATTTAGGAAAGTTTTGAATGATAGGGGTAGTAATTTGACCTTGACAGGTCAAATTACTAACAATTTTGGTGACTTGAGGGGATTGACCAGCCTGCTAGTTAAAGAACTCATAAAATTTGGCTATGAAAAAAAATAGATATACACAAAATATTATAATATATTTTATAGACAAAGACACAAACAAGATAACTGACATAAACAATAACAAACACGTGCACATGTACACTTAGAGGAATGGACAACAACAACTTGGAAAGGTAAAAATAATAATAAAATCATGTGAATATATGAATTTAGATAAAATCAATAACATAAATTATATTATGTACAAACTAAACTCTATCTTTTTGTCCCTCCTAGATCAAATGGAAAGATATTTGATGTATCATGGAACTTTGAAACATGATTGCTTCCTTTTGATAACCCTCTTCTACAAATGGGAACACTGATATGTTCATGTGTTCTAGATGATGTAGCTAGTCCTCCAAATTATATTCTTAGGTGCATGGATTGAAGATATGGATCTAAGATCTAGTCATCTTCCTCCCATATTCTCCTTTGTTGCATTAAAAGTGTTATCTCTACCTCATTCATAGCTTGATCATGATTTGACACATTCTCATTAAATGATTGTGTTGACAATTCAACTAGTATACCTAGATTGATATCTTCATTTGAATCCATTTGAAGTGGTTGTCAAAGTCTTTAGATACTTTATAAGTATCCAAACATGGTTATAATATGAACTTAATTTCTTCCTAATGAATATCTGAAATAATACTCTTTATAATACATTCATCAATCTCCACTTAGGGTGGAGATGGACCATCAAAGTTTGCACAAAAACTCTCCAAGTCATCCCAAAAGGCTTCTCCATCATGATCAATGGAAACTACATGAAAATCATTAGTATTCTTACCATTTGAAACATGTTTATCACATATTTCTACCTTTTGGATGAATTCAAATGAAATTTCTTAATTTTCTAGACTTATCTCATCTTTATCAGGAAAATTCTCCATCTCAGCAATGGCTATATGTGAGTTGTATTCATGGTTGATTTTTGAAGAAATATTTATTTATACTTCATCTATCTTAGTTGCTACAAACTCTTGAGAATCCTCCTACAAGTCATCTTCTTATTCATCATGGAGAATTGGATCATTTTTGTCCTTGCCAACTGGTGTCCCAACTATGATTTCTTCTTCTTGATCACTGGAATTATCATCATTCTCTATCTATTTAGTTTCATCTTCTTCACTTACCTCAAAAAGAATAATTTCTTGATTCAAGAGTGGAATGGTATACCCCTAAAAGTATTCAATAATATGTGAAAGATATATAGAAGTAACCATAGATACTTGATTTTGCTCTTGAGGTTACTCTTCTTAGATCACCTTCACCTCATCTCTCTACACTTTTTCATGAATGGCTTTCCATGAAAGAAAAGATTTTGTCTTCAAAGGAGTAAGGGATGAAGGCTGAATGATCTCTTGATTGAATTCAACATCTTAAATGATGTTTGATTGTTCCTCTTTCTTTCTTAACTCCATGATTTGGTTCCAAGATGGGAAAGATAAAGGCTCTTTTTTGACCTTTTGATTCTAGTTCTCCTCCTCTTTCCTTGTCTTTAACTCCAACTTTATGATCTACTTATCAATATTATTTTAGAATATATTATCTTTAAAGGGGTTAATTATCTCAATATAAAGTTGTACCATAACAATATCCTTCTTTCTTTGATAGTTCTCTTGGATAGAACTCCAAAAAGGGAAGGTTTGAGAAACATATGAAGAATTTGGCAAACTCAAAGGGGCTCTTGGAATGGTCTCTTGAGAAGGAATGGATGGCATAAAAGGAGAGTGAGGTTAGCCTTATTTTTCCTTGAGGAATTTTATTTTTTCCTCAATAATTTTAATGTAACCACCTACATTCATCATCTCACTAGTGAGATGGTTCCAGTTGGCTCTCTCAATAGGTGTCCATTACTCTTTTATTTGCTTCAAAGAATCTCCCACATAATGGATCAAGTAAGTATGGGGTATCTTGGCCATAATAGATCTATGAGTATAGCTCTAGTGAATTATTTTCAAGGGTTATTAATGTTTTTTTAAGTGTTGGTATGGATTGGGTAGCTACAAAGTGTGCATGACTATGTTGGCTAGATGAGTAAGATGGCTCATGATAGGGTAGGTTATAATGATCATAGTAAATATTATATGGATCCATACTGAAATAAGCTGTTAGAGACCATTAGTAAGCCAAATTATAAAATTAATCAATATTTAAATGATACCTAATGTTCATAACTATATTTGAATAGTTTAAAGTGGTACTAATCTTCTTCTGAATGCCTCCAAAAGCTAGTGTGTAGAATGAAGGTCCCATCGGGCATGCCAAAAATTGTTATCACTCTAGAGTGTACCTTGCTTGAATATTTGTAAAACACACCCTCTCTCTAGTTGATATAATTGGATATTCTTAGATTTTGGGTGACTCTTTACTTAGAATAACCTTTAAAGAGCGCTGGTTCCTTTAAGATTATCTTTAAAAACTAAACTATTTTGATTTTATGGGAAGAAAAGAGAGAAGGAAACTGAAATGGAAAATGCTATCTAATTGGATGATGCACTTGAATGATTGGCATTATTTTAAATATTTATAAAATTGAGTAATATACACATATAAATTTGAAATAAAAATCTTTATTCAATTCCAAACATCAATGTTTCAAAAGAAAGCCTGAAAGAAGTTTGCAAAGCAAATTCAAATCCTAGCTCTTCAAATGACCTGTAGAGGATGAGATTTTCATAGTAGGTGTGGAGAGGACCTAAAAAAATAGAAATTATATTCCAATTTTATGATGGTACATAGTCAAATTACACTCTATTTTTATCCAAAAACATATTCAAAAAATCCTATTTATTTGATAAATAGTGTAAATTACAATTTCTTCTATGCTTTAGGAATTATGAAAAAATGGCTTAAAAAAGACAATAAATATGTCTAAAATCTTAACCTAGACAAAAGTGGCATGGAAAATATTAGGATCAGTCTTATTTGATTTAAATTAATACTAAAATCATTTTAAAATATTAATTAATGGCTTTAAAATCTTCCAAGTCTTCAAAAATTACATGTTCTTCATTTTTGGCATAAAATTGAGAAGTGGTGGGCCCATGTTGACTTATCAACATTCATTTCATGAAAATAACACCATATATTGGAATATAAATCCATATTAAAAGTGGGTTAAGTTATTTAATTTCCTTATCTTGCATGAAAAGCATGGGAGATGTATGAAACTAGTCAAACTAGTTAACCAAAGAGATTTGACCCTTAAGGACTAGTTAACTCAACTTGAGCTCAAATTTCATGAATTGGAACTTGTGTATTGAATTTATAATGATATATCAATTTAAAAAACATATATGGCATGTGTTAACTCCAAAATTAATTCATTTGATAAATTTTCAATGTCATTATTTACTTTTTTATATTGATGAATTAAGCCTATTAGACTAATTAGGCCTAATAGCCTATCTTCTTGCATTTAGACTCAATTAAACCTGAAAAAATATTACATGAAACCTGAAAAATAATTAAATAGATTTGGAAAATATTTTATCATCAAAAGATATTTTATTTTGATGAGAAAACACTCATCATTAAGTCAATAGGGTTGACTAGGCCTATTTGCTCCATGTTCTTGTAGACTAGACATTTGGATTGAGCTAGTTGGGACACTTATGGGATTATTTATGACCAAATTAAAATTTTAGGATGAATAAAATTCTTATTATTTGATCTAAATTGATTATATTTCATTTAAATTTCATGTACTTCATTTTGCATGCTTTTTTCCACCAAAAAAACATGATTTATTCCCTCATTCATATAATTCCAATCATAAAATTGACATTTTTGGAATCTTATTTGAGTTTACTTAACATTTTAAATTTTTTTAAGTTGATACAAGATTATTTTATGGAAATAAAATCAACTTTTTGTAAAACTAATTTTTTGAGGGTTTAGGAGGGCTTTGAAACTTAATCTTCAAAATGATGGTTCAAGAGGTAAAGAAATCCAAATAAAAAAATCTTTCCATTTATGTGTATCACACTGACCCCCCTAACATACCTAAAAATATTGGGTTCTGATGCAAAATATATGAAAATTTATCATGTAGAGAAATCTACCTATGGGGTTTTGACTACATTATAAGGTTTTTATGCTCTCAATGATTATTCATAAACTAAATCTCCTCAAATGACCTCAATTTTTAATTAATTATAATTAAATAATTTTCCTCAAAACATACTAATATCATTTATCCAAACTTCACACGTGGTGAAAGATATGAGCATCTGATAGGAGGCTTGGAAGGGTGTCTAGAACTACAAAAAATAAAAAATTTACCAAAATAAAAAAAATCTTCACCTACTTCTCAATTATTGAAAAAATTATTATGGGGTTTATAACATGCTATCAAAACACTCTAAAATCACATTTTAATTGAAATGTCAAAAAACCTCTTCTTGGCCTATATACCTATTTATTTGCATAAGCATATATGAGCATGGTTTGATTAAAATTTGGAGTTGTAACACTCTTTAAAGGTCTAATTATGATTTAAAAATATAATCCCATTCTTTTAAAACTTTTTACCTAGACTTAGAAGCTTATTTAGCACTCCAAAATGATGCATGCTCCAATGGTGATCTCCAATGAGCATGCTGAGGACTGTTAGAAAAAAATAAGTGTATACACTCATATGATCACCATGAAACTTTTTCAAAAGGTTATAAAACTTTTTATGACCCTATGTACAAAATTTTGGGTCTTGAAATCACTTGTACCTCTTAAAATCCTCAATTTTCTTTAAAATTGACCCCCTGTGCATGGACTGTTTGCATATTTGAACTTAACAATGCTATTTTGAAATTAAAATGACCCATTTACAATCCATTTTTGATTTTTTTACCAAAATTAATGTTTTTAGGCCATAATTGATCAATTTGACCTGCTACAAAGGGATATTAGTGAGATTTAGGAAAATTTTGAATGATAGGAGTAGTAATTTGACCTTAACAAGTCAAATTACTACCAATAATATGAGCCTAAATATTATTTTGTAGTGATTCTATGATGTTATAGAATTAAATGTGATGCCTTATGAACTAGAGGGGTTTTAGGGACCCATATGGTAGAAGTATAAGCTATAGGTGATGTAGGTACCTTATGCTGAGAACCACTAAAACCCTATATAACTTATCTTAGTGTAAACTGAGTAGAGTAAGGTCCTCTACAATACCTAACATATCACTAACATAGGGTTTTCTCTATTAATTGTCTCTATGGGAGAGTATGCATGTGTGTAGATACTATAGGAGTAGACATGGCTTGCTCTAAGGACTCTTCTGAATAATATGATGTATGCATAGGAGATGTAATCTATAATGTAACTGACAACCATAAAATATCTGGTAATGGTGTTAGAAATATAACTAGTGTTTGTGTTAGAACTGTAGCTAAAAATTATGTTGGAACTACTTGTGGGATGAGTAGAGGATGCTATTATGGGTTACCCTCAACCTTAATAACTTGATTAACATTTATATGCTTTAGGCATCAATGTACTATAGATGGGATGGATCAGAGTTATTGTAAACATGGCCTTCCCAATAATATATCGAATACAACTACACTAAGTACTATTAGGAACTGAGTGGCTATGTATGCTAGTCTAACTTGTAATGGAAGCATAATCTCCCTAATGGAGATATGAATGTGTCTACCAAAACCACTAATGACTATGTTAGTGGGGAATATATCCCGCTCTATGTATCCTAAGTGTTATAAAAGTGCCATAGTGTACATGCTTATGCTTGACCCATTATCAATAATAGCACTATAAATATGATGGTGGTCTATGTATGCTCATATGAAGAGTGCATGTAAATCTATTTCATTATCCACAATCTCTTACTCTAAAAATTTGATAAGTGGTCTAGGTGGCACTATAATTTGATACATGTCATTAATGTTATGTAGTGGATGTGCCCCCTCTGTAATTGCATGATGGAAATCTAGTGGTGGATGCACCTAGTATGTATAGTGAACCCTTGATGTTCCCCCTACCTCATTAGTTATATGCATTGGGAAAGGATCTAAAAATATCTTTAGTGCCTTTGCCTCTATTTGTTATTATTTTGGTGCTTCTTTGGGTGTTCCCACATCAATAATATTAACCTCAATGAGATTTTGTATCTTTTTCTTTAGACTAATGCATTTGTTTGTATTGTGGCCTCATGTACTATGATACATATAGAATGCATTCTAATTAGAAATATTTAGAAGAGGTCATGTCATATAAACCTCTTTAATAGGAGGGGAGATATGACATTGCATTTTAATATTTATTACATAACTTGTGATGGTGACTTTGAAAAATTAGTGAAGACACTGTGTTAAGGAGTAGATAAAATCAATTTGATAGAAGGCTTAGAAGCTACATTGACTATGGCCTTTTGATCACTTTTGTTTTTTGTGGCCCTAACCTTATATGGAGGTTTGTTTTAACTTGTAATAGTTGATTTTGATCCATTTGTATAATTTTATGCCCATTGATAAGAGCTTAACCTCTCTTTCCATGACTCTATGGCACATATCAGTTAATGTGGGAGACTTATTGAATAAGATAGTTTTTCTTAGTATGGGTAATAAACTCTATTTAAATATATCTTGAATCTCTCTATCTACCATGGGGATAGTCAATCTAGCTAATATTGTCTTGTATTGTAAGACATAATTGATGATAGGCTCATTTGAACCTGCTTTAATTGTGCCAAATTTGCATATGATTTCTTGTCACTGAAGTTGATAGATAAGTGTGTTAGGAAAATATTGGCTAAAGGATTGAATGACATGATAGATTGATTTGGAAAATCATATAACTATTATATGGCATAATCCTTGAGACTACATGGGAATATATTCATAAAAAACTAATCGTTGGACACATAGTCCAAGCATGTTTCATGAAAGGATTTGAGGTGATGATCTGGGTCACCCTTTTCATCATATAATGTGATATTGGGTGCCATGAAATTGGATGCTAAAGGAGTTTTCATTATGTGATGTTCTAATGGTGTATGAAAGAGAATGTTTGAATCAAAGGCATGTGATGGCATAATTATTCCATTCCTAAGATATAACACCTTAGACTACAAACTAATATCCTCATGTATAAGGGATTATACATCTAGAGTTGAAGAACTAGCCACGTGTGGTGTATCTATCATTCATGGTTGAATAATAATCTTGGGTTGTGTAATCTGAGTTGATTGAGTTTGCCCCACTAGAGGTGTAGCAACATTATTAACTAGATGGGTTGGAGATTGACCTTTGTTTGTCTTTTAGAGTTATTATTGAATAATGTTTATGAAATTATCATGTATATCCGTATATTTGAACACAAATTCTTGTAACTTTTGCTTATCAATTTTATCAAATCTATTTTTAATTTATACCGTTGTAGGTTAAAAGGTAGGAAAACAAGTTTTATATATTTTGTACCTTTTAATAATAATAATCTATGGAAGATTTTAAAAAATAAAATATTACAACAAATCTGATATTTTTGGAATTAAAATATGAGTATAGATATAAAAGAATATAAACCCTAAGTGTGTCTAGGGTTAGGGTTTTTGAATCTAGGGTTTATTTTGCACCAATTTTAATTATTTGTAAAATAAATTGAAACCCTAATGTGAAATTGACTTTAATTGGCTAGGTTATCTAAAAAAATAAAAAAAATTAGAAGCAGCCCTAAATTATTACTCAAAAATTTAGATTAATACAAGCTAGGGTTTGAAGCACTATTTGAAATAAGACAGGTTCACAAAATGATTTAACCTTTTAAGGTTAAAATATGTAGAACCTATGTTTATATTAAAGGGTTGAGATGTCTAAATATTTAAAATAATTAGCAATAATTAACACTAATTTGTTATGGTATTTTAATTCCTTTGACTTTATAAAAATAATAATAAATAGGCATAAATAAATAATTATCTAGAAAATGATTATCATGGATTATTTTGGTTCTAAAAACTAAGTTTTTGATAGTTTTTAGTGTCATCATTAGGATTATGGAGTTTTTTTGCTCACTGGATAGTAACATCGCATATGTAAAATAACACCATGTTGGTGTAGTTTCCTCAAGGTGGAGGTAGTTTCCCATTTATGGTATTGTTCCTATTATCTAGAAGCACCTACACCTATGTTTGTAGGTCTTATTCTTAGACACATGAAACCTATAGATCTATGTTGTGCTTGTGAAACCTAATTTAGTGTGCAAAACTTAATATTCCTTATAAGTATGGCATGAACAATAATTGTGTGTTCATTATTAGGATAAGTTAGACATCCTCAACACCCTAATATAAAAAGAGTTTCTTATATGCCATTTCATATTTACCAATATTCTAAAGAGAGATCAAGCTCAATGTAGTTCTCTCACCTAGTGCCTAATTCAAGTGTAAGTGAATACTAGAATGAGAGTGTACTTGGATGCCTTGAATGTGCTTGAGATTTGAAATATTTTAAAATTAGGATTAGGGATGTTGTATATGGTAATATGTAGAAGTAAGGTATAATAGGGATCAAATACCTTAATTTTTCTCAATTTATCTTTGGTTTGAATGTGTTTTTGCAACTATTTTCTATCTAGTGAATAGATGTCAATTAGACTTGTATTTATAGAGTTATATAGCTTTTGAGGATAAGAAAATATTATTAATCCAACCTTGGAGGCACATGTTTGAAAAAGTATCTGTTGGGAAGAGCTAGGCTAAGGACAGTAGCACCTAGTTGGAGACAATAGTACCATGTGGCTATAGTGTCCCAAAAGTGGTGTTAATGTCCACTTGGGAGACTTCTTAGCAAGTTGGGTTGGGATTTAAGAAGATAATTTTGGGAATGTGTTTTGGCTGATTGAAGGTGAATATGGTCTTTTTAATGGTTAAAAAAGTATGTCTAAGGATCTAGGATAGGAGTAGGTCTAAGCTAGGAATAGGGTAACTCAAGCGACACTCTTAACATTTAATTACCAATTACAGGTGATTACATATACATTAGTACCATTTTTATACATAATTTCAACATGAGAGATATCTAAGGTTCATATGCTAATCAATGTGAACCTACTATTGTAAAATCAAATTAGTTTCAAATTTCAAACATTTTTATGGACTATCATTACCCATCAAGTTGGACTTCTAAAAATTATATTGATCTAATCTACTGCAATATTTGGTTTACTTTTTGATGCAAAAAATAGGGTAACCTTCTGGAGACCATAACATTTGACCCGTAGCTCCATTTGAGCTCTTCCACTTGCCAAAATGACCATATCAAAAAGTATGTTGATGTCCCTAAGAAGTTCTACCTACCTAAAAATGTTTTTGATATTTTTTGGAGGCCATACGTGATCATCTGAGTGTCCAAAATTACAATTTAATGATTCTTTCAAGTTTTTACTATTTTTAAAAATTATATATTTTTAGAACTGTATATCAACTTGAGTCAAATTTTGTCCAATAGTCTAATTATAGAGTTTAGAAAATTACGGGAGAATTTTGAGAGTTTTTGAGAGTTTTTTAAAATAGGCATTTTTTTTAGATTTTAGTTTTTTTTAATTTTTCATGTAAACTCTAAATTTTGAGTTGAAGATTATTTAAGCATGGTGTGGTTTTGTAATTATTTCAATAAATCAATATGAATCAATTAAGTATTGTTTCAAGGTTTTGGCCAATTGGTAATTTTCTTGTTCTTGTTAGTTTTTGGATTTTATTATCTGGTATCAGAATCATATCAAAAAGTACATTGTTGTCCCTAGGTAGTTCTACCTATCTAGGAATATTTTTGATATTTTTTAGAGGCCATACGTGATCATCTAAGGGTCTAAAATTATGATTTATTAATTTTTTTAGTTTTTTTTTTAATTTTTAGAATGAGACATTAACTTCAGTTGAATTTTGTTCCATAGTCTAATTATAGTTTTTAAGATATTTTAAGAGATTTTTTAGATATTTTGAGAGTTTTTAAAAATAGACATTTTTTTTTTTAATTTTAGTTTTTTTTAATTTTTCATGTAAACTCTAAATTTTGAGTTGAGGTTTATTTAAGCATGGTGTGCATTTGTAATTATTTCAAACAATCAATATGAATCAATTCTAAGTATTGTTTCAAAGTATTGGCCTATTGGTAATTTTAATATTCTTTTTAGTTTTTAGTTTCATTATTTGGTATCAAAACCATTTCAAAAATTACATTGTTGTCCCTAGATAGTTCTATTTACCTAGGAATGTTTTTAATATTTTTTGAATGCCATACATTATCATCTAAGGGTCCAAAATTGTGATTTAATGACTTTTTTAGGTTTTTTTTATTTTTAAAAATTGTATATTTTTAGAATTGGACATCAACTTCAGTTGAATTTTGTCTAATAGTCTAATTCTAGTGTTTAAGATATTTCAAGAGATTTTTGGGATATTTTGGGAGTTTTTAAAAATAGATATATTTTTTAGATTTTAGTTTTTATTGAATTTTGCATGTAAACTCTAAATTTTGAGTTGAGGCTTATTTAATCATGGTGTGGGTTTGTAATTATTTCAAGCAATCAATATGAATCAATTTTGAGTATTGTTTCAAAGTCTTGACCTATTGGTAATTTTTTTATTCTTGTTAGTTTTTGGTTTCATTATCTAGTATCAAAACCATAACAAAAAGTACCTTGTTGTCTCTAGGTAGTTCTACCTACATAGGAATGTTTTTGATATTTTTTGGAGGCCATACGTGATCATCTAAGGGTCCAAAATTATGATTTAATAATTTTTTTGGTTTTTTTTCTATTTCTAGAAATTGTATATTTTTAAAACCAAACATCAACTTTAATTGAATTTTTTTCACATAATCTAATTATAATGTTTAAGATATTTTAAAAACTTTTTGAGATATTTTGAGAGTTTTTAAAGATAAGCATTTTTTTTAAGATTTTAATTTTTTTTTTAAATTTTGTATTTAAACTCTAAATTTTGAGTTGAGGCTTATTTAAGCATGGTGTGGGTTTATAATTATTTCAAGAAATTAATACAAATCAATTCTAAGTATTGTTTCAAGGTCTTGGCCTATTGGTAATTTTCTTGTTCTTGTTAGTTTTTGGTTTCATTATCTCATATCAGAACCATATAGAAAAATGTGTTGATGTCCCTAAGCAATTCTACGTATTCAAGAATATTTTTGATATTTTTTAGAGGTCATATGTGATCATTTGAGGGTTCAAAATTGTGATTTAATGATTTTTTCAATTTTTTTCTATTTTTAAAAATTGTATATTTTCATAACCAAACATCAACTTTAGTTGCATTTTGTCATGTAGTCTAATTACAATGTTTAGGATATTTCAAGAGATTTTTGGGATATTTTGAGAGTTTTTAAAAATAGACATTTTTATTAGAGTTTAGATTTGTTTGAATTTTGCATGTAAAATCTAAATTCTAAGTTGAGGCTTATTTAAGAATGGTGTGGATTTGTAATTATTTCAAACATTTAATATGAATCAATTCTAAGTATTGTTTCAAAGTCTTGCCTGTTGGTAATTTTCTTATTATTGTTAGTTTTTGGTTTCATTATTTGGTATTAGAACTATATCCAAAAGTACGTTGTTGTCCCTAGTTAGTTCTACTTACCTAGAAATATTTTTGATATTTTTTGGAGGCCATACATGATCATTTGAGGGTCCAAAATTGTGATTTAATGATTTTTTCAAATTTTTTCTATTTTTAAAAATTATATATTTTTAGAACCGGACATCAACTTTAGTTGAATTTTCTCCCATAGTCTACTTATAGTGTTTAAGATATTTTAAGATATTTTTGGGATATTTTGATAGTTTTTAAAAATATGAGTTTTATTTAGATTTTAGTTTTTTTATTTATTTTGCATGTAAACTCTAAATTCTGAGTTAAGGTTTATTTAAGCATGGTGTGGGTTTGCAATTATTCCAAGTAATCAATATGAATCAATTCTGAGAATTATTTCAAGGTCTTGGCCTATTGGTAATTTTCTTATTCTTTTTAGTTTTCAATTTCATTATCTGGTATCAAAACTATATCAACAAGTATGTTATTGTTCCTAGGTAGTTCTACCTATCTAAGAATGTTTTTGATATTTTTTGGAGCCCATATGTGATCATCTGAGGGTGCAAAATTGTGTTTTAATATTTTTTTCAATTTTTTTTCTATTTTAAAAAATTGTATATTTTTAGAACCTAACATCAACTTCAGTTGAATTTTGTCCCATAGTCTAATTATAGTGTTTAAGATATTTAAGGAGATTTTTTGAATATTTCAGGAGTTTTTAAAAATAGGCATTTTTTTTAGATTTTAGTTTTTTTTTTAATTTTATATGTAAACTCTAAATTCTGAGTTGAGGCTTATTTAAGCATGGTGTGTATTTGTAATTATTTTAAGCAATCAAAATGAATCAATTCTAAGTATTGTTTCAAGGTCTTGGCCTATTGATAAATGTTTTATTCTTGTTAGTTTTTGGTTTCATTAACTAGTATCAGAACTATATCAAAAAATATATTGTTGTTCCTAGGTTCCTACCTAGGAATATTTTGATATTTTCGGAGGCCATACGTGATCACCTGAAGGTCCAAAGTTATAATTTACTAATTTTTTAGGTTTTTTTTTTTTTTTAATTTTTAGAACTAAACATCAACTTCAATTAAATTTTGTCACATAATCTAATTATAGTGTTTAAGATATTTTGAGAGATTTTTAGGATATTTTGAGAGTTTTTAAAAATAGGCATATTTTTTAGATTTTAGTTTTTTTAAAATTTTGCATGTAAACTCTAAATTCTGAGTTGAGGCTTATTTAAGCATTGTGTGGGTTTGTAATCATTTCAAGCAATCAATGTGAATAAATTCTATGTATTGTTTCAAGGTCTTGGCCTATTGATAATTTCCTTAATCTTGTTAGTTTTTGATTTCATTATCTGATATCAAAAGTATATCAAAAAGTGTGTTGTTGTCCCTAGGTAGTTTTACCTACCTAGGAGTATTTTTGATATTTTTCAGAGGCCATACGTGATCATCTGAGGGTCCAAAATTATGTTTTAATGATTTTTTTCAATTTTTTATTTAAAAAATTTGTATATTTTTAGAACTAAACATCAACTTCAGTTGAGTTTTGTCCCATAGTCTAATTATAGTCTTTAGGAAATTTTGAGAGATTTTAAAAATAGGCATATTTTTAGATTTTAATTTTTCCTGAATTTTACATGTAAACTTTAAATTCTGAGTTGAGGCTTATTTAAGCATGATGTGGGTTTTTAATTATTTCAAACAATCAATACAAATCAATTTTGAGTATTGTTTCAAGCTCTTGGTCTATTGGTAATTTTATTGTTCTTGTTAGTTTTTTTATTTCATTATCTAGTAACAGAACTATATCAAAAAGTACATTTCTCTCCCTAAGAAGTTCTACCTACCCAAGAATATTTTTGATATTTTTCAAAGGCCATACGTGATCATCTAAGGGTCCAAAATTGTCATTTAATGAGTTTTTTGAGTTTTTTAATTTTTAGAAATTGTTTATTTTTAAAACCAAACATCAAATTCAATTGAATTTTGTCCCGTAGTCTAATTATAGTGTTTAAGATATTTTGGGAAATTTTTGGGAAATTTTGGGAGTTTTTAAAAATAGATTTTGTTTTAGATTTTTGTTTTTTTTAATTTTACATGTAAACTCTAAATTCTGAGTTAAAGCTTATTTAAGGATGGTGTGGGTTTATAATTATTTCAATCAATCAATACGAATCAATTTTGAGTATTGTTTTAAGGTCTTGGCCTATTGGTAATTTTTTTGTTCTTATTAGTCTTTAGTTTCATTATCTAGTATCAGAACTATATCAAAAAGTATGTTGTTGTTCCTGGACAATTCTACCTACCTAAGAATATTTTTGATATTTTTTGGAGGCCATATGTGATCATCTGAAGGTCTAAAGTTGTGATTTAATGATTTTTTTGGGTTTTTTCTATTTTTAGAAATTGTATATTTTTAGAACCAGACATCAACTTCAATTTAATTTTGTCACATAGTCTAATTATAGTGTTTAAGATATTTCAAGATATTTTAAGGATATTTTGAGAGTTTTTAAAAATAGACATATTTTTTTAGATTTTAGCTTATTTCAAATTTTGCATGTAAACTCTAAATTCTGAGTTGAGGCTTATCTAAGTATGGTGTAGGTTTGTAATTATTTCAAGTAATCAATGCAAATCAATTCTGAGTATTGTTTCAAAGTCTTGACCTATTGATAATTTATTTGTTATTTTTAGTTTTTGGTTTCATTATCTGATATTAGAATCGTGTCAAGAAGTACGTTGTTGTCCATAGGTAGTTTTAACTACCTAAGAGTATTTTTGATATTTTTTAGAGGCCATACGTGATCATTTGAGGGTCTAAAATTATAATTTAATGATTTTTTTATGTTTTTTATATTTAAAAAAATTATATATTTTTAGAACTGAACATCAACTTCAGTTTAGTTTTGTCCCATAGTCTAATTATTGTGTTTAGGATATTTTAAGAGATTTTAAAAATAGGCATTTTTTTAGATTTTAATTTTTTTCAAATTTTGCATGTAAACTTTAAATTCTGAGTTGAGGCTTATTTAAGCATGGTGTGGATTTGTAATTATTTTGAGCAATCAATATGAATCAATTATGAGTATTGTTTCAAGGTCTTGTCCTATTGGTAATTTTCTTTTTCTTATTAGTTTTTAATTTCATTATCTGGTATTAGAACCATATCAAAAATGTACATTTATGTCCCTAGGAAGTTCTACCTACCCATGAATGTTTTTGATATTTTTTGGAGGTCATACGTGATCATCTAAGGGTCCAAATTTATGATTTAATGATTTTTTAGGTTTTTCCTATTTTTAAAAATTGTATATTTTTTAAAATGGATATCAACTTCAGTTGAATTTTATGTCATAGTCTAATTATAGTGTTTAGAATATTTTGAGATATTTTGGGAGTTTTTAAAAATAGGTGGTTTTTTTAAGATTTTAGTTTTTTTTTTCGAATTTTACATGTAAACTCTAAATTCTGAGTTGAAGCTTATTTAAGCATAGTGTCAGTTTATAATTATTTCATGCAATCATTATGAATCAATTTTGAGTATTGTTTCAAGGTCTTGGCCTATTGGTAATTTTCTTGTTCTTGTTAGTTTTAGGTTTTATTATCTAGTATCAAAACCTTGTTGAAAAGTACATTGCTCTACCTTGGTAGTTCTATTTGCTTAGGAATATTTTTGATTTTTTTCAGAGGCCATACATGATCATCTAAGCGTCTAAAATTATGATTTAATGATTTTTTTAGGTTTTTTCTATTTTTAGAAATTGTATATTTTTAGAACCAAATATCAACTTCAGTTGAATTTTGTCCCATAGTCTAATTATAGTGTTTAAGATTTTTTGAGACATCTTTAAGATATTTTGGGAGTTTTTAAAAATAGGTGTTCTTTTTAGATTTTAGTTTTTTTTTCAAATTTTACATGTAAACTCTAAATTTTGAGTTGAGGCTTATTTAAACATGGTGTTGGTTTGTACTTATTTCAATAAATCAATACAAATCAATTATGAGTATTGTTTCAAGGTCTTAGCCTACTAGTAATTTTTTTATTCTTTTTAGTTTTTAGTTTCATTCTCTGATGTCAGAATCATATCAAAAAATATGTTGCTATCCCTAGGTAGTTTTACCTCTCTATGAATGTTTTTGATATTTTTTGAAGTCCATACGTGATCATTTAAGATTCAAAAATTATGATTTAATGATTTTTTGGGGTTTTTTTATATTTTTAAAAATTATATATTTTTAGAACCAAACATCAAATTTTGTTGAATTTTGTCACATAGTCTAATTATAGTGTTTAGGATATTTTGGGAATTTTTAAAAATAATCATTTTTTTAGATTTTAGTTTGTTTTTTTAAATTTTTCATGTAAACTCTAAATTTTGAGTTGAGGCTTATTTAAGCATGGTGTGGTTTTTTAATTATTTTAACAAATCAATACGAATCAATTTTGAGTATTGTTTCAAGTTCTTGGCCTATGGATAATTTTCTTGTTCTTATTAGTTTTTAGTTTCACTATCTGGTATCAAAATCATATTAAAAAATGCATTATTGTCCCTAGGTAGTTATACCTTCCTAAGAATGTTTTCAATATTTTTGGGAGGTCATACGTGATTATCTGAGGATCCAAAATTATGATTTAATGATTTTTTTAGTTTTTTCTATTTTTAGAAATTGTATATTTCTAGAATCAGACATCAACTTTAGTTAAATTTTTATCCAATAGTCTAATTATAATATTTAAGATATTTCAGAAGATTTTTGAGATATTTCAAGTGTTTTTAAAAATAAGTTTTTTCTTTTTTTTTTTTGAATTTTTGAATTTTTCATGTAAACTCTAAATTTTGAGTTGAGGTTTATTTAAGCATGGTGTGGGTTTGTAATTATTTCAAGTAATCAATATGAATCAATTCTGAGTATTATTTTAAGGTCTTATCCTTTTAATAATTTCCTTGTTCTTGTTAGTTTTAGGTTTCATTATCTGATATCAGATTCGTATTAAAAAGAATGTTGTTATCTCTAGGTAGTTTTACCTACCTAAGAATATTTTTGATATTTTTTTAAGGCCATACATGATCATCTGAGGGTCCAAAATTGTAAATTAATAAATTTTTCAAGTTTTTCTATTTGTAAAAATTGTATATTTTTAGAACCAGACATCAACTTTAGTTAAATCTTGTCCCATAGTTTAATTATAGTGTTTAGGATATTTCAAGGTATTTTTGTGATATTTTGGATGTCTTTAAAAATAGATTTTTTTTTAATTTTTAATTTTTTTCAATTTTTTTATGTAAACTCTAAATTATGAGTTGAGGATTATTTAAGCATGGTGTGGGTTTGTAACTATTTCAAGAAATCAATACAAATCAATTCTCAGTATTGTTTCAAGGTCTTGGCCTATTGGTAATTTTTTTGTTTTTGTTAGATTTCAGTTTCATTATTTGATGTTAGAACCATATCAAAAATTATGTTGCTATACTTAGCTAGTTTTACCTACCTAAAACTGTTTATGATATTTTTCAGAGGTAATATGCGATCATCTAAGGGTCTAAAATTGCAATTTAATGATTTTTTTAGATTTTTTCTATTTTTAAAAATTATATATTTTTAGAACTAGATATAAACTTTAGTTAAATTTTATCATAGTCAAATGATAGTGTTTAGGATATTTCAGGAGATTTTTTATAAATAGACATTTTTTTTTCAAATTTTAGTTTTTTTTTAATGTTACATGTAAACTCTAAATTCTAAGTTGAGGTTTATTTAAGCATGATGTGGGTTTATAATTATTTCAAGCAATCATTACTAATCAATTCTATGTATTGTTTCAAGGTCTTGGTCTATTGGTAATTTTCTTATTCTTTTTAGTTTTGGGTTTCAATATTTGGTGTCAGAATCATATCAAAAAATATGTTGTTATCTCTAGATAATTTTACCTACCTATAAATGTTTTGAATAATTTTTGGAGGCCATACCTAATCATTTGAGGGTCCAACATTATGATTTAATGAGTTTTTCAAGTTTTTTTATTTTTAATTTTTTTTTATTTTTAGAATTGGAGATCAACTTTAGCTAAATTTTATCCCATAGTCTAATTTTAGTATTTAAGATATTTCAAGAGATTTTCAGATATTTTTTTAGTTTTCAAAAATAGGTATTTTTTTAGATTTTAGTTTTTTTTTAATTTTGCATGTAAACACTAAATTATGAGTTGAGGCTTATTTAATCATGGGGTGGGTTTGTAATTATTTCAAGTAATCAATAAGAATAAATTATGAGTATTATTTCAAGGTCTTGGTCTATAGGTAATTTTCTTATTCTTGTAAGTTTTTGGTTTCATTATCTAGGATCAAAACTATATCAAAAAATATGTTGTTATCCCTAGGTAGTTCTACCTAACTAGAAAGGTTTTCAATATTTTTTAGAGGCCATACGTGATCTTTTGAGGATCCAAAATTGTGATTTAATGATATTTTGGGGTTTTTTTTAAATTTTTAGAAATTATATATTTTTAAAACAGGACAAAAACTTCAATTGAATTTTGTCTCATAGTCTAATTATAGTGTTTAAGATATTTTGAGAGATTTTTAGGATATTTCAAAAGTTTTTAAAAATAAGCATTTTTTTAAAGTTTTTTTTTTTTTTTTTTTTTTTGCATGTAAACTCTAAATTATGAGTTAAAGCTTATTTAAGCATGGTGTGGGTTTGTAATTATTTCAAGCAATCAATATGAATCAATTTTGAGTATTGTTTCAAGGTCTTGGCCTATTGATAATTTTTTTGTTCTTGTTAGTTTTTAGTTTCATTATCTGGTATCAGAACCGTATCGAAAAGTACCTTGTCATCCCTAGGTTGTTCTACTTATCTAAGAATATTTTTGATATTTTTTGGAGGCCACATGTGATCATTTGAATGTCCAAAATTATGATTTAATATTTTTACAAGTTTTTTATATTTTTAGAACTGGACATCAACTTATATTGAATTTTATCCCATAGTCTAATTATAGTGTTTAGGATATTTTGGGAGTTTTTTGAGATATTTCACATATTTTTAAAAATAGATTTTTTTTTTAGATTTTAATTTTTTTCAAATTTTGTATGTAAACTCTAAATTCTGAGTTGAGGCTTATTTAAGCATGGTGTGGGTTTGTAATTATTTTAAGTAATCAATATGAATCAATTATGAGTATTGTTCCCAGGTCTTGGCCTATTGGTAATTTTATTTTTCATGTTAGTTTTTGGTTTCATTATCTTATATTAGAACCATATCAAAAAATATGTTGCTATCCCTAGGTAGTTTTACCTACCTCTGAATGTTTTTAATATTTTTTGAAGCCCATATGTGATCATCTGAGGGTCCAAAATTATGATTTAATATTTTTTTTTGAGTTTTTTCTATTTATAAAAATTATATATTTTTAGAACCAAACATCAATTTTAGTTGAATTTTGTCCCATAGTCTAATTATAGTGTTTAGGATATTTCAAGAGATATTTGAGATATTTTGGGTGTTTTTTAAAATAGAAATTTTTTCTATGTTTTAGTTTTTTTTGAATTTTATATGTAAACTCTAAATTCTTAGTTGAGGCTTATTTAAGCATGGTGTGGGTTTGTAATTATTTTTAATCAATTAATATGAATCAATTTTGAGTATTATTTCAAGGTCTTGTCGTGTTGATTTTTTTTGTTCATATTAGTTTTTAGTTTCATTATCTGATATCAGACCCATATCAAAAAATATGTTGCTATTCCTAGGTAGTTTTACCTAACTAGGAATGTTTTTGATATTTTTTAGAGGTAATAGATGATCATCTGAGGGTTCAAAATTATGATTTAATATTTTTTTTAGGTTCTTTCTATTTGTAAAAATTATGTATTTTTAGAACCAGACATCAACTTTAGTTGAATTTTATCACATAGTCAAATTATAGTGTTTAGAATATTTCAAGAGATTTTTGGGATATTTAGAGAGTTTTTTAAAATAGACATTTTTTTTTAGATTTTTGTTTTTTATTGAATTTTGCATGTAAACTCTAAATTCTAAGTTGAGGCTTATTTAAGCATGGTGTGGGTTTATAATTATTTCAAACAATCAATACGAATCAATTTTGAGTATTGTTTCAAGGTCTTGGTCTATTTGTAATTTTCTTATTCTTGTTAGTTTTGAGTTTCATTATCTGGTATAAGAACTGTATCAAAAAGTATGTAATTGTCTCTCGGTAGTTTTACCTACCTAGAAATATTTTCAATATTTTTTAGAGGTCATACATGATCATCTAAGAGTCCAAAATTATGATTTAATGATTTTTTCAAGGTTTTTTCTTAGAAATTATATATTTTTAGAACCAGATATCAACATTAGTTGAATTTTGTTTCATAGTTTAAATATAGTGTTTAGGATATTTTGAGAGAATTTTGGGATATTTCATGAGTGTTTAAAAATAAGCATTCTTTTATATTTTAATTTTTTTGAATTTTGCATGTAAACTTTAAAATTTTAGTTGAGGCTTATTTAATCATGGTGTGGGTTTGTAATTATCTCAAGCTATCAATATGAATAAATTATGAGTATTGTTTCAAGGTCTTGACCTATTGGTAATTTTCTTGTTCTTGTTAGTTTTCAATTTTAATATCTGGTATGAGAATCATATTGAAAAGTATGTTGTTATCCCTAGGTAGTTCTACCTATCTAGGAAGGTTTTCTATATTTTTTTAAGGCTATACGTGATCTTCTGATGGTCCAAAATTGTGATTTAATGATTTTTTTGAGTTTTTTCTATTTTTAAAAATTGTATATTTTTAGAACCAGACATAAACTTTAATTTAATTTTATCCCATAGTTTAATTATAGTGTTTAGAATATTTTCAGAGATTTTTGAGATATTTTGAGAGTTTTTAAAAATAAGCATTTTTTTAAGATTTTAGTTTTTTTTTTTTAATTTTGATTGTAAACTCTAAATTTTGAGTTAAGGCTTATTGAAGCATGGTGTGTGTTTGTAATCGTTTCAAGCAATCAATATGAATCAATCCTAAGTATTATTTGAAGGTTTTGGCCTATTGGTAATTATTTTATTCTTGTTAATTTTTAGTTTCATTATCTAGTATCAGAACCATATCAAAAAGTACCTTGTTGTCTCTAGGTTGTTCTACCTACTTAAGAATGTTTTTGATATTTTTTTGAGGCCATACGTGATCATCTGAGCATCCAAAATTATGATTTAATATTTTTATGAGTTTTTTTTATTTTAGAAATTGTATATTTTTAGAATCGGACATCAACTTCAATTGAATTTTGTCCCATAGTCTAATTATAGTGTTTAGGATATTTTTAAAGATTTTTGGGAGTTTTTAAAAATAAGCATTTTTTTAAAATATTTTTTAAAAAGTTTGCATCTAAACTCTAAATTATGAATTGAGGCTTATTTAATCATAGTGTGGGTTTGTAATTATTTCAAGAAATCAATACGAATCAATTCTAACTATTATTTCAAGGTAATGGCCTATTATTAATTTTCTTATTCTTGTTAGTTTTTTATCTCATTATCTGGTATCAAAACTATATAAAAAAGTATGTTGTTGTCCTTAGGCAATTCTACCTATCTAAGAATATTTTTGATATTTTTTGGAGGCCATATGTGATCATCTGAGGGTATAAAATTATGATTTAATGATTTTTTTAAGTTTTTTCTATTTTTCAAAATTTTATATTTTTAGAACTAGACATCAACTTTAGTTGAATTTTATCACATAGTTCAATTATAGTGTTTAGAATATTTTAGGAGATTTTTGGGATATTTCGAGAGTTTTTAAAAATAAGCATTTTTTTAGATTTTTTTTTTCAAATTTTGCATGCAAATTCTAAATTCTTAGTTGAAGCTTATTTAAGCATGGTGTAGGTTTGTAATTATTTCAAGTAATCGATACAAATAAATTAATAGTATTGTTTCAAGGTCTTAGCCTATTGGTAATTTCTTTATTCTTGTTAGTTTTTGGTTGATATCAGAACTATATCAAAAAGTACATTATTGTCCCTAGGTAGTTCTACCTACCTAAGAATATTTTTGATATTTTTTGGAAGCCATACATGATCATCTGAGGGTCCAAAATTATGATTTAATGATTTTTTAGGTTTTTTCTATTTTTAGAAATTGCATATTTTTAGAAATGAACATCAACTTAAGTTGAATTTTGTCACATACTCTAATTATAGTGTTTAACATATTTTGAGAGATTTTTAGTATTGTTTCAAGGTCTTAGCCTATTGGGTTTTAATGATTTTTTCTAGTTTTTTTTATTTTTTGAAATTGTATATTTTTATAATCAGACATCAACTTCAGTTGAATTTTATCTCATAGTCTAATTATAGTGTTTAGGATATTTTGAGAGATTTTTGGGATATTTTAAGAGCTTTTAAAGTAAACTTTAAATTCTAAGTTGATTTTTATTTAAGCATGGTTTTGGTTTGTAATTATTTCAAGCAATCAATATGAATCAATTCATAGTATTGTTTCAATGTCTTGGCCTATTGGTAATTTTTTTGTTCTTGTTAGTTTTTGGTTTCATTATCTAGTATCAGAACCATATCAAAAAGTATGTTGTTGTATCTTGGTAGTTTTACCTATTTAAGAATATTTTTAATATTTTTTAGAGGGCTTATGTGATCATCCGAGAGTCCAAAATTGTGATTTAATTATTTTTTAGGGTTTTTTCTATTTTGAAAACTTGTATATTTTTAGAACTAAACATCAACTTTAGTTGAATTTTGTCCCATAGTCTAATTATAGTGTTTAGGATATTTCAAAAGATTTTTGAGATTTTTTTGGAGTTTTTAAAAATAGGAATTTTTTTAGAATTTATATTTTTTAGAATTTTGCATGTAAACTCTAAATTCTAAGTTGAAGCTTATTTAAGCATGATGTGGGTTTATAATTATTTCAAGAAATCAATATGAATCAATTCTGAGTATTTTTTCAAGGTCTTGGCCTATTGATAATTTTCTTGTTCTTATTAGTTTTGGCATCAGTATCTAGTATCAGAATCATATCAAAAAGTACGTTGATGTCCCTAAGTAATTCTACATACCTAGAAATGTTTTTGATATTTTTTGGAGGCCATACATGATCATCTGAAGGTCCAAAATTATGATTTAATTATTTTTTGAGATTTTTTACTATTTTTAAAAAGTGTATATTTTTAGAACCAAACATCAAATTTAGTTGAATTTTATCTCATAGTATAATTATAGTGTTTAGGATATTTCAAGAGATTTTTAAAATATTTCAAGAGTTTTTAAAATAAGCATTTTTTTTAGATATTAGTTTTTTTTTTTTAAATTTTGCATGTAAACTATAAATTTTGCATTGAGGCTTATTTGAGCATGCCCAATGTTTGTAATTATTTAAAGCAATCAATACGAATTTATTCTGAGTATTGTTTTAAGGTCTTGGCCTATTGGTAATTTTCTTGTTCTTGTTAGTTTTTGGTTTCATTATCTAGTATCAAAACTATATCAAAAAGTATGTTGTTGTCCCTAGGTAGTTCTACCAACCTAAGAATGTTTTTTATATTTTTTGGAGGCCATACGTGATCATCTGAGGATCTAGAATTATGATTTAATGATTTTTTCAAGGTTTTTATATTTTTAGAAATTATATATTTTTAAAACCAGACAACAACTTCAGTTGAATTTTGTCTCATAGTCTAATTATAGTGTTGAAGATATTTTGAGAGTTTTTTTGGATATTTTAAATTTTTAAAAAATAAGCATTTTTTTTTAGATTTTAGTTTTTTTCAAATTTTGCATGCAAACTCTAAATTCTGAGTTGAGGCTTATTTAAGCATGGTGTGGGTTTGTAATTATTTCAAGAAATTAATATGAATCAATTCTAAGTACTGTTTCAAGGTCTTGGCCTATTGGTAATCTTATTGTTTTTAATAGTTTTTAGTTTCATTAACTGGTATCAAAATTATATCAAAAAGTACGTTGATATCCCTAAGTAGTTTTACCTTCATAAGAATGTTTTCAATATTTTTAGAGGTCATACGAGATCATTTGAGGGTCCAAAATTCAGATTTAATGATTTTTTTAAGTTTTTTCTATTTTTATAAATTATATATTATTAGAATCGGATATCAACTTTAGTTGAATTTTATCCCATAGTCTAGTTATAGTGTTTAGGAAATTTTGAGAGATTTTTTAGATATTTTGAGAGTTTTTAAAAATAAGCATTCTTTTTTTAGATTTTAGTTTATTTTTAATTTTGCATGTAAAATATAAATTCTAAGTGGAGGCTTATTTAAGCATGGTGTGAGTTTGTAATTATTTCAAGCAATCAATATGAATCAATTCTAAGTACTGTTTCATTGTCTTAGGCTATTAGTAATTTTTCTTTTTGTTAGTTTTTAGTTTCATTATCTGGTATCAAAATCATATCAAAAAGTATGTTGTTTTCATTAGGTAGTTCTACCTACCTAGGAATATTTTTAATAGTTTTTAAAGGCCATACATGATCATCTGAGGGTCCAAAATTATGATTTAGTGATTTTTTAGGTTTTTTCTATTTTTAGAAATTGTATATTTTTAGACCAAGACATCAAATTCAGTTGAATTTTGTCTCATAGTCTAATTATAGTGTTTAAGATATTTTGAGAGATTTTAGAGATATTTTAGGGGTTTTTGAAAATAGGCCTTTTTTTTCTAGATTTTAGTTTTTTTTTAATTTTGTATATAAACATTAAATTCTGAGTTGAAGTTTATTTAAGCATGGTATGGGTTTATAATTATTTCAAACAATCAATATGAATAAATTCTAAGTATTGTTAAACATCTTGGTCTATTGATAATATTATTGATCTTGTTAGTTTTTAGTTTCATTATCTACTATCATAACTGTATTTAAAAGAACATTGTTGTCTCTAGGTAGTTCTACCTACCTAGGAATGATTTCATTATTTTATAGAGGCCATACATGATCATTTGAGGGTCTAAAATTAAATTTTAATTATTTTTTAGGGTTTTTTCTAATTTTATAAATTACATATTTTTAGAACAAGACATCAACTTCAGTTGAATATTTTCACATAGTCTAATTATAGTGTTTAGGATATTTCAAGAGTTTTTAAAAATAGATATTTTTTTTAGATTTTAGTTTTTTTGAATTTTGTATGTAAACTCTATATTCTAAGTTGAAGTTTATTGAAGCATGGTGTGGGTTTATAATTATTTCAAGCAATCAATACTAATCAATTATGAGTATTGTTTCAAGGTCTTGACCTATTGGTAATTTTCTTGTTCTTATTAGTTTTTGGTTTCATTATCTGGTATCAAAACTATATCAAAAAGTAAATTGATATCCCTATGTAGTTCTACCTACCTAAGAATGTTTTCAATATTTTTCAAATGCCTTATGTGATCATTTGAGGGTTTAAAATTATAATTTAATGATTTTTTGAGTTTTTTTTATTTTTGAAAATTGTATATTTTTAGAACCAAACATCAAATTGAGTTAAATTTTGTTCCATAGTCTAATTATAGTGTTTGGGATATTTTGAGAGATTTTTGGGATATTTCAGGAGTTTTTAAAAATAGATATTTTTTTAGATTTTAGTCTTTTTTTTTCAATTTACATGTAAACTCTAAATTTTTAGTTGAGGCTTATTTAAGCATGGTGTGGGTTTTTAATTATATTAAGAAATTAATATGAAGTAATTCTAAGTATTGTTTCATGGTCTTGGCCTACTAGTAATTTTCTTGTTCTTATTAGTTTTGGGTTTCATTATTTGGTATCAAAATTATATTGAAAAGTACATTACTATACCTAGGTAGTTCTACCTATCTAAGAATGTTTTCGATATTTTTTAGATGTCATACGTGATTATCCTGAGAGTGTAAAATTATGATTTAATGATTTATTAGGGTTTTTTCTATTTTTCAAAATTATATATTTTTAGAATCAAATATCAACTTCAGTTGAATTTAGTCCCATAGTCTAATTATAATGTTTAGGATATTTTAAGAGATTTTTTAAATATTTCAAGAGTTTTTAAAAATAATCATTTTTTTTAGATGTTAGTTTATTTCAAATTTTGTATATACACTCTAAATTTTGAGTTAAGGATTATTTAAGTATGGTGTAGGTTTAAAATTATTTCAACCAATCAATACTAATCAACTCATAGTATTGTTTGAATGTATTGACCTATTCATTATTTTCTTATTCGTGTTAGTTTTTGGTTTCATTAATTGGTATCAGAACCATAACAAAAAGTATGTTGTTTTCCCTTAGTATTTTTACCTACTTAGGAATATTTTTGACATTTTTTAGAGGCCATACGTGATCATTTGAGCATCCAAAATTGTGATTTAATGATTTTTCAAGTTTTTATCTATTTTAAAAAATTGTATATTTTTAAAACCAAACATCAACTTTAGTTAAATTTTGTCCCATAGTCTAATTAAGGTGTTTAAGATATTTTGGGATATTTTGAGAGTTTTTAAAAATAGGTATTTTTTTTAGATTTTAGTTTTTTTTTTTTTAATTTTGTATGTAAACTATAAATTTTGAGTTGAGGATTATTTAAGCATGGTGTGGGTTTTTAATTATTTGAAGCAGTTAATACGAATCATTTTTTAGTATTGTTTCTAAGGTCTTGGCCTATTGATAATTTTATTATTCTTGTTAGTTTTTGGTTTCATTATCTAGTATCATAACTATATCAAAAAGTATATTGCTATCACAAGGTAATTTTACCTGCCTAAGAATGTTTTTGATATTTTTTGGAGGCCATACGTGATCATTTGAGGGTCCAAAATTGGGTTTTAATGATTTTTTCTCATTTTTTTAATTTTTTGAAATTGTATATTTTTAGAATCAGACATCAAATTCAGTTGAATTTTATCCCATAATTTAATTATAGTGTTTAGGATATTTTGAGAGATTTTTTAGATATTTCAGGAGTTTTTAAAAATAAGTATTTTTTTTTAGATTTCATTTTTTTCCAAATTTTACATGTAAACTTTAAATTTTGAGTTGAGGCTTATTTAAGCATGGTGTGGGTTTGTAATTATTTCAAGCAATCAATACGAATCAATTCATAGTATTATTTCAATGTCTTGGCCTATTGGTAATTTTCTTGGTCTTGTTAGTTTTTGGTTTCATTATCTAGTATCAAAACCATATCAAAAAGTAAGTTGTTCTATCTTGGTAGTTTACCTATTTAAGAATATTTTTAATTTTTTTAAGAGGGCTTACATGATCATTCAAGAGTCTAAAATTGTGATTTAATGATTTTTTTGGGTTTTTTCTATTTTGAGAAATTGTATATTTTTAGAACTGAACATCAACTTCAGTTGAATTTTGTCTCATAGTCTACTTATAGTGTTTAGGATATTTCAAAAGATTTTTAAAAAAAATTTGGAGTTTTTAAACAAAGGCATTTTTTTTAGAATTTACATTTTGTAGAATTTTACATGTAAACTCTAAATTCTGAGTTGAAGCTTATTTAAGCATGATATGGGTTTGTAATTATTTCAAGCAATCAATACGAATCAATTCTGAGTATTTTTTCAAAGTCTTGGCCAATTGATAATTTTCTTGTTCTTGTCAATTTTTGGTATCATTATCTGGTATTAGAACCATATCAAAAAGTATGTTGATGTCCCTAAGTAATTATACCTACCTAGGAATGTTTTTGATATTTTTTTGAGGCCATACATGATCATCTAAGAGTCCAAAATTATGATTTAATTATTTTTTGAGATTTTTTACTATTTTTAGAAATTGTATATTTTTAGAACTGAACATCAACTTCAGTTAAATTTTATCTCATAGTATAATTATAGTGTTTAAGATATTTCAAGAGATTTGTGAAATATTTTGAGAGTTTTTAAAATAAGCATTTTTTTTAGATTTTAGTTTTTTTTTTAATTTTGCATGTAAACTCTAAATTTTTAGTTAAGGCTTATTTAAGCATGGCCTATTTTTGTAATTATTTCAAGCTATCAATATGAATCAATTCTGAGTATTGTTTCAAGGTCTTGGCATATTAGTAATTTTCATGTTCTTATTAGTTTTTGGTTTCATTATCTGGTATCAGAACTGTATCAAAAAGTATGTTGTTGTCCCTAGTTAGTTCTACCTACCTAAGAATGTCTTTTATATTTTTTAGAGGCCATACGTGATCATTTGAGGATCTAGAATTATGATTTAATGATTTTTTTATAGTTTTTATATTTTTAGAAATTGTATATTTTTAAAACCAGACAATAACTTCAATTGAATTTTGTCTTATAGTCTAATTATAGTGTTTAGGATATTTTGGGAGTTTTTTAGGATATTTTGAAAGTTTTTAAAAATAAGCATTTTTTTTTAGATTTTAGTTTTTTTCAAATTTTGCATGCAAACTCTAAATTTTGAGTTGAGGCTTATTTAAGCATGGTGTGGGTTTGTAATTATTTCAAAAAATTAATACGAATCAATTCTAAGTATTGTTTCAAGGTCTTGGCCTATTGGTAATTTTGTTGTTTTTAATAGTTTTTAGTTTCATTATCTGGTATCAAAATCATATCAAAAAGTACATTACTATCCCTAGGCAGTTCTACCTTCATAAGAATGTTTTCAATATTTTCAGAGGTCATACGTGATCATTTGAGGGTCCAAAATTGAGATTTAATGATTTTTTTAGGTTTTTTCTATTTTTAGAAATTATATATTTTTAGAATTGGATATCAACTTCAGTTGAATTTTATCCCATAGTCTAGTTATAGTGTTTAGGATATTTTGAGAGTTTTTAAAAATAAGCATTCTTTTTTTAGATTTTAGTTTTTCTTTTTTTTTTTGCATGTAAACTCTAAATTATAAGTTGAGGCTTAATTAAGCATGGTGTGAGTTTGTAATTATTTCAAGCAATCAATATGAATCAATTCTAAGTATTATTTCATGGTCTTAGGCTATTAGTGATTTTCTTTTTTTGTTAGTTTTTAGTTTCATTATCTAGTATCAGAATCATATCGAAAAGTATGTTGTTATCTTTAGGTAGTTCTACCTACTTAAGAATGTTTTTGATATTTTTTAGAAGCCATACATGATCATTTAAGGGTCCAAAATTATGATTTAGTGATTTTTTAAGTTTTTTCTATTTTTAGAAATTGTATATTTTTAGACCAAGACATCAACTTCAGTTGAATTTTGTCTCATAGTCTAATTATAGTGTTTAAGATATTTCTAGATATTTTAGAGATATTTTAGGAGTTTTTGAAAATAGGCCTTTTTTTTTCTAGATTTTAGTTTTTTTTTAATTTTGTATGTAAACATTAAATTCTGAGTTGAGGTTTATTTAAACATGGTATGGGTTTATAATTATTTCAAGCAATCAATATAAATCAATTCTAAGTATTGTTCAAGGTCTTGGCCTATTGATAATATTGTTGATCTTGTTAGTTTTTAGTTTCATTATCTGGTATTAGAACTGTATTTAAAAGAACGTTGTTGTGTCTAGGTAGTTCTACCTACCTAGGAATGATTTCATTATTTTTTGGAGGCCATACATGATCATTTGAGGGTCTAAAATTATATTTTAATTATTTTTTAGGGTTTTTTATAGTTTTATAAATTACATATTTTTAGAACAAAACATCAAATTTAGTTGAATTTTGTCCCATAGTCTAATTATAGTGTTTAGGATATTTTAAGAGTTTTTAAAAATAGATATTTTTTTAAGATTTTAGTTTTTTTGAATTTTGTATGTAAACTCTAAATTTTGAGTTGAAGTTTATTTAAGCATGGTGTGGGTTTATAATTATTTCAAGCAATCAATACTAATCAATTCTAAGTATTGTTTCAAGGTCTTGACCTATTGGTAATTTTCTTGTTCTTGTTAGTTTTCAGTTTCATTATCTAGTATCAAAACCATATCAAAAAGTACATTGTTACCCCTATGTAGTTCTACCTGCCTAGGAATGTTTTCAATATTTTTCAAAGGCCTTATGTGATCATTTGAGGGTTCAAAATTATAATTTAATGATTTTTTTTTTGTTTTTTTTGAAAATTGTATATTTTTAGAACCAAACATCAAATTAAGTTAAATTTTGTCCCATAGCCTAATTATAGTGTTTGGGATATTTCAGGAGTTTTTAAAAATAGATATTTTTTTAGATTTTAGTTTTTTTTTTCAATTTACATGTAAACTCTAAATTTTTAGTTGAGGCTTATTTAAGCATGGTGTGGGTTTTTAATTATATTAAGAAATTAATATGAAGTAATTTTATGTATTGTTTCAAGGTCTTGGCCTACTGGTAATTTTTTTGTTCTTATTAGTTTTGGGTTTCATTATCTATTATCAGAACTATATTGAAAAGTACATTGCTATACCTAGGTAGTTCTACCTATCTAAGAATGTTTTTGATATTTTTTAGATGCCATACGTGATCATCTGAGAGTCTAAAATTATGATTTAATGATTTATTAGGGTTTTTTCTATTTTTCAAAATTGTATAGTTTTAGAATAAAAAATCAACTTCAATTGAATTTATTCCCATAGTCTAATTATAGTGTTTAGGATATTTCAAGAGATTTTTTAGATTTTTTAAGATTTTTTAAAAATAATCATTTTTTTTAGATTTTAGTTTATTTCAAATTTTGTATATACACTCTAAATTTTGAGTTAAGAATTATTTAAGTATGATGTGGGTTTATAATTATTTCAAGCAGTCAATATGAATCATTTCTAAGTATTGTTTCAAGGTCTTGGCCTATTGATAATTTTCTTGTTCTTGTTAGTTTTTGGTTTCATTATCTAGTATCAGAAGTGTATCAAAAAGCATGTTGATATCTCTAGGTAGTTTTACCTACCTAAGAATGATTTTGATATTTTTAGGAGGCCATATGCGATCATTTGACGGTCCAAAATTGAGGTTTAATGATTTTCTCTAGTTTTTTTTTGTTTTTGAAATTGTATATTTTTAGAATTAAACATCAACTTTAGTTGAATTTTATCCCATAGTCTAATTATAATGTTTAGGATATTTTGAGAGATTTTTAAGATATTTTGGGGGTTTTTTAAAATAAGAATTTTTTTTAGATTTCAATTTTTTCAAATTTTGCATGTGAACTTTAAATTTTGAGTTGAGATTTATTTAAGCATGGTGTGGGTTTATAATTATTTCAAGCAATCAATACGAATCAATTCATAGTATTGTTTCAATGTCTTGGCCTATTGGTAATTTTCTTGTTCTTGTTATTTTTTGGTTTTATTATCTAGTATCAGAACCATATCCAAAAGTACATTGTTGTATCTTGGTAGTTTTACCTATTTAAAAATATTTTTAATATTTTTTAGAGGGCTTACGTGATCATTCGAGAGTCTAAAATTGTGATTTAATGATTTTTCGGGGTTTTTTCTATTTTGAGAAATTGTATATTTTTAGAACTAAACATCAACTTCAGTTGAATTTTATCCCATAGTCTAATTATAGTGTTTAGGATATTTCAAAATATTTTTGGGATATTTTTGGAGTTTTTTAAAAAAGGCATTTTTTTTAGAATTTACATGTTTTAGAATTTTACATGTAAACTCTAAATTCTGAGTTGAAGCTTATTTAAGCATGATATCGGTTTGTAATAATTTCAAGCAATCAATATGAATGAATTCTAAGTATTTTTTCAAGGTCTTGGCCTATTGATAATTTTCTTGTTCTTGTTAGTTTTTGGTATCATTATGTGGTATCAAACCATATTAAATAGTACGTTGATGTCCCTAAGTAATTCTACCTACCTAGGAATGTTTTTGATATTTTTTGGAGGCCATACATGATCATCTAAGGGTCCAAAATTGTGATTTAATTATTTTTTTAGATTTATTACTATTTTTAGGAATTGTATATTTTAAAAAACTATATATTTTTAGAGCCAAACATCAACTTCAGTTGAATTTTATCTCATAGTATAATTATAGTGTTAAGGATATTTCAAGAGATTTTTGAAATATTTTGAGAGTTTTTAAAATAAGCATTTTTTTTAGATTTTATTTTTTTAATTTTGCATGTAAACTCTAAATTTTGAGTTGAGGCTTATTTAAGCATGGCCTATTTTTGTAATTATTTCAAGTAATTAAAATGAATCAATTCTAAGTATTGTTTTAAGGTCTTGGCCTATTAGTAATTTTCTTGTTCTTATTAGTTTTTGGTTTCATTATCTAGTATCAGAACTGTATCAAAAAGTATGTTGTTGTCCCTAGGTAGTTATACCTACCTAAGAATGTTTTTTATATATTTTGGAGGCCATACATGATCATCTGAGGATCTAGAATTATGATTTAATGATTTTTTTAGGGTTTTTATATTTTTAGAAGTTGTATATTTTTAAAACCAGAAAACAACTTCAATTGAATTTTGTCTCATAGTCTAATTATAGTGTTTAGTATATTTTGGGAGCTTTTTTGGATATTTCAATTTTTTTAAAAATAAGCATGTTTTTTAGATTTTAGTTTTTTTAAAATTTTGCATGCAAACTCTAAATTCTGAGTTGAGGCTTATTTAAGCATGGTGTGGGTTTGTAATTATTTCAAGAAATTAATACAAATCAATTCTGAGTATTGTTTCAAGGTCTTGGCCTATTGGTAATTGTTTATTTTTAATAGTTTTTAGTTTCATTATCTGGTATCAAAATCATATCAAAAAGTACATTGTTATCCCTAGGCAGTTCTACCTTCATAAAAATGTTTTCAATATTTTTGGAAGTCATACGTGATCATTTGAGGGTCCAAAATTGAGATTTAATGGTTTTTTTAGTTTTTTTCTATTTTTAAAAATTACATTTTTTTTAGAATCAGATATCAGCTTCACTTGAATTTTATCCCATAGTCTAGTTATAGTGTTTAGGATATTTTGAGAGTTTTTAAAAATAAGCATTCTTTTTTTAGACTTTAGTTTTTTTTTTTTTTTAATTTTGCATGTAAACTCTAAATTCTAAGTGGAGGCTTATTTAAGCATGGTGTGAGTTTGTAATTATTTCAAGAAATCAATACGAATCGATTGTAAGTATTGTTTCATGGTCTTAGGCTATTAACAATTTTTTTGGTTAGTTTTTAGTTTCGTTATCTAGTATCAGAATCATATCGAAAAGTACATTGTTGTCCTTAGGTAGTTCTACCTACCTAAGAATGTTTTTGATGTGTTTCAGAGGCCATACATGATCATCTGAAGGTCCAAAATTATGATTTAGTGATGTTTTAGGTTTTTTCTATTTTTAGAAATTATATATTTTTAGATGAAGACATCAACTTCAGTTGAATTTTGTCTCACAGTCTAATTATAGTGTTTAAGATATTTTGAGAGATTTTAGAGATATTTTAGGAGTTTTTTAAAATAGGCCTTTTTTTCTAGATTTTAGTTTTCTTTTTTAATTTTGTATGTAAACATTAAATTCTGAGTTGAGATTTATTTAAGCATGGTATGGGTTTGTAATTATTTCAAGCAATCAATATGAATCAATTCTAAGTATTGTTCAAGGTCTTGGCCTATTGATAATATTGTTGATCTTATTAGTTTTTAGTTTCATTATCTGGTATCAAAATCGTATTTAAAATAATGTTGTTGTCTCTAGGTAGTTCTACCTACCTAAGAATGATTTCATTATTTTTTGGAGGCCATACATGATCATCTGAGGGTCCAAAATTGTGATTTACTTATTTTTATGGGTTTTTTCTATTTTTAGAAATTGTATATTTTTAGAGCCAGACATCAACTTCAATTGGATTTTGTCCCATAGTATAATTATAGTGTTTAGGATATTTAAGGAGATTTTTGGGATATTTTGAGAGTTTTTAAAAATAGATGTTTTTTTTAGATTTTAGTTTTTTTTCAAATCTTGCATGTAAACTCTAAATTCTTAGTTGAGGCTTATTTAAACATGGTATGGATTTGTAATTATTTTAAGTAATTAATATGTATCAATTATGAGTATTGTTTCAAGGTCTTAGCCTATTAGTAATTTTCTTATTCTTGTTAGTTTTTGGTTTCATTATCTTGTATTAGAACCATATCAAAAAGTATGTTTTTGTCCTTAGGTAGTTTTACTTACCTAAGAATGTTTTTGCTATTTTTTAGAGGCCATACATGATCATTTGAGGGTCCAAAACTATGATTTAATAATTCTTTTGAGTTTCTTCTATTTTTAGAAATTGTATATTTTTATAACTATACATAAACTTTAGTTGAATTTTATCTCATATTCTAATTATAGTGTTTAGGATATTTCAAGAGTTTTTTGGGATATTTTAGGAGGTTTTAAAAATAGGTATTTTTCTAGATTTTAATTTTTTTAGAATTTTGCATGTAAACTCTAAATTTTGAGTTGAGGCTTATTTAAGCATTGTGTGGGTTTGTAATTATTTCATTCAGTCAATACAAATCAATTCTGAGTATTGTTCCAAGGTCTTGGCCTATTAGTAATTTTATTTTTCTTGTTAGTTTTTAGTTTCATTATCTGGTATCAGAACCATATCAAAAGTATGTTACTGTTCCTAGACAGTTCTACCTACCTAAGAATGTTTTTGATATTTTTTGGAGGCCATACATAATCATCTAAGGGTCCAAATTTTGATTTAATGATTTTTTTGAGTTTTTTCTATTTTTTAAATTTTTGTATTTTTAGAACTAGACATCAAAGAATTTTATCCCATAGTCTAATTATAGTGTTTAAGATATTTTGGGAGATTTTTAGAATATTTTGGGAGTTTTTAAAAATAGACATTTTTTTTAGATTTTAGTTTTTTCAAAATTTGTATGTAAACTCTAAATTTTGAGTTGAGGCATATTTAAAAAAGGTGTGATTTTGTAATTATTTCAATCAATTAATATGAATCAATTCTACATAATTTTTCAAGGTCTTGGCCAATTGATAATTTTCTTATTCTTGTTAGTTTTTGGTTTCATTATTTGGTATCAGATCCATATCAAAAAGTATGTTATTGTCCCTTGGTTGTTCTACCTTTCTAAGAATATTTTTGATATTTTTTGGAGGCCATACGTGATTATCTAGGGATCAAAAATTATGATTTAATGATTTTTTTGGGTTTTTTCTATTTTTAAAAATTGTATATTTTTAGAATCAAACATCAACTTCAGTTGAATTTTTTCCCATAGTCTAGTTATAGTTTTTAGGATATTTTGAAAGATTTTTGAGATATTTTGGGAGTATTTAAAAATAGGCATTTTTTTAGATTTTAGTTTTCTTCTAATTTTGCATGTAAACTCTAAATTCTGAGTTGAGGTTTATTTAAGCATGGTGTGGGTTTGTAATTATCTCAAGCAATCAATATGAATCAATTCTGATTATTATTTCAATGTCTTAGCCTGTTGGTAATTTTCTTATTCTTGTTAGTTTCAATTTCATTATTTGGTATCAGAACCATATCAAAAAATATGTTGTTGTCCCTAGGTAGTTCTACCTACCTAGGAATATTTTTGATATTTTTTAGAGGCCTTACATGATCATTCGAGAGTCTAAAATTATGATTTAATGATTTTTTTTGGGTTTTTTCTATTTTGATAAATTATATATTTTTAGAATTGAACATCAACTTCAGTTGAATTTTGTCTAATAGTCTAATTTTAGTGTTTATGATATTTCAAGAGATTTTTGGGATATTTTCAAAGTTTTTAAAAATAGACCCTTTTTTTAGATTTTAGTTTTTTTAGAATTTTACTTGTAAAATCTAAATTCTTAGTTGAGGCTTATTTAGGCATTATGTGGGTTTGTAATTATTTCAAGCAATCAATATGAATCAATTTTAAGTATTGTTTCAAGGTCTTGGCCTATTGGTAATTTTCTTATTCTTGGTAGTTTTTAGTTTCATTATCTGGTAGAAGAACCATATCAAAAAGTACATTGTTATCCCTAAGTAATTCTACCTGCCTAGGAATGTTTTTGATAGTTTTTTGGAGGCCATACATGATTATGTAAGGGTCCAAAATTGTGATTTAATTATTTTTAGGGTTTTTACTATTTTTAAAAATTGTATATTTTTAGAATCAGACATCAACTTTAGTTGAATTTTGTCCCATAGTATAATTATAGTGTTTAGGATATTTTAAGAGATTTTTGGGTTATTTCAAGAGTTTTTAAAATAACCTTTTTTTTTAGATTTTATTTTTTGAATTTTGCATGTAAACTCTAAATTCTAAGTTGAGGCTTATTTAAGCATGGTATGGGTTTGTAATTATTTCAAGCAATCAATATAAATCAACTCTGAGTATTTTTTCAAGGTCTTGGCCTATTGGTAATTTTCTTATTTTTTAGTTTCAATTTCATTATCTGGTATTAGAACCATATCAAAAAGTACATTTTTGTCCCTAGGTAGTTCTACCTATCTAGGAATGTTTTTCATATTTTTTGGAGGTCATATGTGATCATCTGAGGGTCTAAAATTATGATTTAATGATTTTTTCAAGTTTTTTCTATTTTTAGAAGTATATTTTTAGAACTAACATCAAATTTAGTTGAATTTTGTTTTATAGTCTAATTATAGTGTTTATAATATTTTAGGATATTTTTGGGATATTTCAACAGTTTTTGAAAATAGGAATTTTTTTGGATTTTAATTTTTTTTGGATTTTGTATGTAAACTCTAAATTCTGAGTTGAGGCTTATTTGAGCATGGTGTGGGTTTGTAATTATTTCAAGTAATCAATATGAATCAATTTTAAGTATTGTTTTAAAGTCTTGGCCTAATGGGAATTTTCTTATACTTATTAGTTTTTATTTTCATTATCTAGTATTAGAATCGTATCAAAAAGTATGTTGTTATCCCTAGGTAGTTTTACCTACCTAGAAATGTTTTTGATATTTTTTGAAGGCCATACGTGATCATCCGAGGGTATAAAATTGTGATTTAATGATTTTTAGGGTTTTTTTATATTTTTAAAAATTGTATATTTTTATATCCAAACATCAACTTCAATTGATTTTTTTCCCATAGTCTAATTATAGTGTTTGGGATATTTTAGGAGATTTTTGGAATATTTTGGGAGTTTTTAAAAATAGGTGTTTTTTTTAGATTTTAGTTTTTTTTTCAAATTTTGCATGTAAAATCTAAATTTTGAGTTGAGGCTTATTTAAGCATAGTGTGGGTTTATAATTATTTCAAGTAATCAATATGAATTAATTTTGAGTATTATTTCAAGGTCTTGCCCTTCTGGTGATTTCTTGTTCTTGTTTGTTTTTGGTTTTATTACTTTTTGGTATGGTTGAGGTGATTAAATCACTCAATGTTAGAAAATTTATAGGTTAGAATTGATTACATCATCCATCCTCACCAATTTTATAGTGTGAGTTGACTTGGTTCACTCACACTCACTAGGTTATAAGTATGATTGGGTTACATGATTAAGCTAATCTTAGCAACTGAGTGGAAACTCATCTTCTGTCCAATGTTGGGGGCATGTGTCCTCTAATATCTCTCTATCTCTTTAGATATATTCAATTTATATATTTTTTATGTTTTCCTAATTTAAGATTTAGTGATTCATAATTATATATATTTTAAATTAAATTTCTAGAAGGTAAGGCAATGGCATCAGTACATAGGTGTACTCCTAAACTTTGATGTCTTTCAATTTTAATCATTTTAGTTCTTTCAATTTCATATTATATGGACTGATTATTTATTTTAACATGATCTTGTTTATAATTTATCCACTAGTAAATCACTCAAGTTTGACTCAATTCAAGACAAGGTGTGTTATACACACCCAAGCACACATTTCTTATCATTTAAACTAATACTTACTTTACTATATTAAAGGGGGGATGCAAACACTATTTATGAATTATATAACACTTAAATATTGTACATTTAATAAATACATATCATGGATGTACCTTCAACTTATAGACCTTTTTTATTACCAAAAGTCTCACATACATTATCTCTTTGTGCCTAGTTATTTATCTCTTAGTATGACCAATGTCATTCTAATGATCTGGGCCTTCTATCTTGCCCAAAATTATATAGACCTACATATGTTCTATCTATACATGGTTTATACATGCACATATTTTCCAAATGTTTAGACATATGCATCATAGTCACATGCCTACATCGATGCAAGTGTTATATCCAAATATAAGTGTGTATTACTCTAAAGTCATCTAATTTGTGAATGAAACATATTCATATGGTCTAAATATGTGATTTAATGTGATATATTATCCAAAGGGATTGGTATATATATATATATAATATCAACACTCATTCATTCTACACCTAACACATACCTATAAAACTCATAAAGAATCTTACCAAAAGTATTCTATCAAGCACTCAAGATAGCAAAGATTCCAAATTTTCTCCTATTTCCATAACAATCATAGGGAATATATATATATATATATATATATATATATATATATATATATATATATAAGTCTTAAGTACTGAAGGAGCAACTTAAGAGCTATATTTTCCAATTTAAAATCTAGGTCACTATTGTACTTTATTATCACACATTGAATGATTCACACACAAGCCAACACATATGGGAAAACTATATAAGTCTAAGGCCCTCTTCGTAGTATTGGCTATGTAGGTAGTGATAATTGATAAAGGGGAATTTGGGGTATCTTGACACTTTATGCCTACCAACCCATTTTTACCACAACTACTATGAAGATAAAGAACTAGGGTTTTCATATTTGACAAGGAGAAAAATTCCATTACCCAAATCTCAATGCATCAGAGTGAAGGTGACACAAAACTAAGAATAATAAAGGTGATCACACATAATTTTAGTAGGTATTCTTTATTGGAAACTTGTGTCTAAGCAAAATATTAGTTTCAATGTTACTATATTAGGTTGATGCAAGTGTCCTTAGCTACAAGGGTATAATTTATAAAATCACACAACTAATTTAGAATGTAAATTTAGTCTACTTTATGCCAATTTTAAATCCATATCTGTATTAGTATTAAAACCAAATAAGTATCTTGTTTTCATTATCATTTCAATATCTAACATAGTTTTAATTTTTATCTTTAACATCTCAACATAATAAATTTAGTATATAGTTTATCTATTTTTTGTAAATAATTGTCCTAGTTTAGAGATAGTGTACCATCCTAGTGTCATAGTCTATCTCTACCCCCTTAACCCTAAATTCCCAAAATCCACATTTTAGGTTTAAATAATAAGTAATCAACATAAAGGTATCATACTAATCCATGCATATATGTGTTATAATAAAATATCATGTAACATGACATGCCAAGTACATAATATAAGATGTAAAAATGAGTATAGGAATGTGTAATCATTATTATATATTATCAAAATAATAATGTAGAAGTGATCATAAAATAATATAACCTATATCGATCATTGATCAAATAAAATCAAGATGCCCCTAATTTAGTGTGCCATGCGAGAAGAGGAAAGGTCCAACATTTTTGAAACATATGTGTTTATATTAAAATAATTAAATTATATGTTATCTAATAACATAAGGTAAATAACATAGATGTAAAGGATCTAGTAAACATGTTAATGTTAAATAATTTTTACAATTTTTAATTTATGTGAATGTTTTTTTTAGAATGTGATTTTTTTAGTTTTTGAAATGTCAAGAAGGAAACATTCTAGCATGTTATCCCATATAAGGGATGTTTACGAGAAACTCTAAACTTAAAATATGGTATATCAAACTAGTGATACTACCAAGGAACATGTATAGGTGTTGTATCTATAACTGTAAAATATGTGATACCATGTGTATGTCTCATAAGAATTTGTGGTCATGAAGAGGTAATAATAAGATTAGTCATTCATGGAATAAATTATTTAGTGTTTTGTGGTTTATTTGGTGTAACTATAATTGGAACATGTTTATTTTCTCTTAGTAACTAGGTGGACTATGTAGGTTTAAATGATGACTTAGTGGAGTCAACTATATATCTATGGTGCAATGGTCACTCAAGTTTTGACCACTTAGGAAAGGATATTTCCTATGGATTATCATTTCATACATGATTAAGCTTATTATGTCTTATAATTGGTTATCTTAGATAAATCTTCTCTTGTTCAATTGGATGTTCATATAAAATTCCAAAAATGGTGATTACCCTATTGGTATGAACTTATTTAATTCACCCATACCTGAAGGTATTATACATATTTTATGTATCTAAGGTCATCCCAATAATTTATAAAAGACTCTCATGTATGATAAAATAGAAAAGGTACTGATCACATGTGTTTAACTAGCTTGTAAATGTAAATTAATGTCAACAATAATCTGTTGTGATGTCCCATTGAATGCTCTAACACTTTTGGTCAAAGGGTATAAATAATCATGTGTATATCATAAATGTGTGAGTAACATCATGGTACATGTATCATCAATAATCTGAAGAGACAAATATCATTAGTTTATTGTTATTAAATCAAAAGAGAATTCAAATTAAATAATACAATAGAAACTAAGATATTATTTCCTAAACAATTGGGTGATTTTAATGTAATGAATAAAATGACAAATAAAAGATAAAACACACGACTATGTTACCTCCCTTGTTAAAATACTACTCATTCATTGGCATATATTATTTTCATTCTTGACTTGTGAGCAATAGAGACCTTTGTCAATGTAATTTCCATTTGGGTAACACTTTTCTAAGACCACTTGAGGTTTGGCCTAGCTTTGATTGGTTTGGTGAAGTTTATCCTTAATCAATATAACATTATAAATTTGGCTTGATATCTTGTTTAGATAGGGGAAATGACAGTTTTATTTATAGTTTATAAAACTAACTCTAACTCAAGTGTGGTTAGGTTTAATGTTAACCTTGGTTGTGTCTAAATTAACCTTAGTCAAGTTTAGATTAACCCTGGGTTAGGTCAAGGCAATTATGAAGGCTTGACAACTTGTAGAAGATATATATGAGGTTTGAAAACTCAAAGAAGATATTTATGAGGTGTGAGTCACCTTTTATTTGAATTTTAGGCATTTATAAAATATATTATTAATTATTTTGACTTTGACCTCATCTTTATTAGAAATTTCCTTTTTTTTAGAAAATATAATTTGATAATTAAACTTGGAATTTTTACTTAAGTAGCTAATTATAGTTTATTTTTAATAAATAATGCTTGGGTTTTTTAGCATTTAGGCATTATTTTATTATTTTGAATTAATAGATCAAAAGGCCAATTTGTCAAATTTCTACATCATAATTTAACTAGGTTTGAATCCAAGATAGGTTATCATTGTGTGAAGTGCATTACCCAAAATGAAGAAGCCTCGATGTGATTTAAGGGATATAAATCCCTTGAATATATTAAATTGTAAATTTATGTGACTTTAGGCTTAATTCACATGATTTTATAGAATCAATCTGAAGTCTGCTATAGACACAAAATGCTACCAAAAATGAGTGTCTATAGTTTACCTTGTTTGAGAAGGCATTGCAAGATAAAGACACAATAACATATTTTAAAAGCATGAAAAATTGCTAAGGTAAAAGGTTCATGACCTAAAGGGTGGTTTATTATCCCTAGATGCCCCCTCAAGGGGTTGGGAAACAAATAGAATTGTCAAACATTCCCTCAAAATGAATAAAATGGTATGATCTAGTGGCAATGTAGGATGAAACACTAATTTTACCAAAGGTGGTTATAACTAGTGGCACAAGTGTGTGCCCCTATATGGTAGGTAGAGTGAAAATAAATGATTTTTCCAAAGGTGGTTATAATCATTAGCACATGTATTTGCCCCAATAAGGTAAATAGATGAAAAACTTATGATTTTTCCAAACTCAGTTATAGTCATTGGCAAAGGTATTTTACCCTATAGGGAATGCTTGGATTACATGATTAAAAATGATTTTATGATAAGAATTCAAAATAGATCATTGATCGAGTAGAAAATAATTTGTCACATCTAAGAAAATTGGCAAAGGGAGTTTATGTGAAAAAACTATAAAATGGATCTATGATGAGCTAGAGAATAATAATAACATGATTACAGTTAAGTGTGAGTATGAAAATAATAATTCAAACTAAAACATGGTATAGGTATAAAAAATAATATTATTAAAAGGTATTTAAAGAGGCCCAATACGATAGTCTAATGTTAAAACAACTAAGAAATAAAGAACATAGGATCAAAAAGTACATAAAATAGACCGTGGAGGTGAAAAGTAAACTACCTGGCGTGAGTGACAAGAACCTTAGGCACTAGGGGGTATAAAATTAAATTTTTTAGGCTATATAATCACCCCATAAAGTGAAAATGATTCCTTTTCACCCAATACCTTTACAAATTTGAGTTTTTATTTTTCATGAGAGTCATCGATGAGAAATGGCATGCAAACAAGGATGAAGATACATTAGCAACCAAGTGAGGGAGAATGATTAACCTCCACATGATAGGCCTTTGATAAGTGACCTCATCCTAGTCATTAGGTGAATTTATTACTCATTTGATGCTTGCCCTAGTTAGGAAAATGGAGAGGTCACCATGTTGTGGAAGGGAAAACTATGGCTTGAACTAAGATAAACAAAGAATTCAAAATATCAGTGATTTCACCCTAAAGTCATATATTTCATGTATACAAAAATTTCATTAAAAACATAAAAAGTCATCATTTTCATGGTTGGCCATAAATTTTGATTTCACATAAAATTGATGAAATTATCCAAGTCAGTGATCTCAATGAAAAATGTTGAAAAATGCCTAATCAATGATGTTGCCAAAATAGGTGAAGTCATTATTTAGGGTTAAAGTAAAAATGGAAACTTCATCAAAAACCTTAGATTAAGGCATTTTTGGGAAAAAATAGCATGGGGTGACTTAGTTTTCTATGGGTATACACTTTCACTCTTTAGATAGTAGAATAGGCTAATGTTAATCTTGTTGTGGGTGTAGGAGAAGTTTAGTGTACTTACAACATGATAATGAAATTTGCACTATTTTTAGACATAACATATTTAGAATTAGAATATGGTTGTGTTTCTTCATGTGTTGGATTTATTAGACATTACATAGATGCCTATGATGAGAGCCAACCATGTTTATTTGAATGTACTTGTAGAGAAATGACACTCAAAGACATTAGCATTACAACTTCCTATAGAAAAGGCTACAGTTATGTTAAAGGACATATGGAATATATTGAAGTTTCTTATGAGGGGATATTGCTTATTCTATACTAATACAACATGGAAGAAATCAATGTTGGATGACTTGACTAGATTCCTACATATTTTCATCGTTCATAGGAAGGTTGGCATTGATCTATCAAAGACTTACATTGACTTGTGACCTAATGACATATCCCTAGAAGATACATCACCACTAGAATTACTTGACTAAGAGGTTGTTGTAATGATAGATATTATCAATGTCATATTTTTACCTAACAAGAATGGTCATTTCCTTCACATGGTTCTAGGAAGTGTGATCTAGACCATGATGGATGATGCTATGAGATTTGTATGAAGGCCAATAACATTGGCCTAGATATATCAAGAATTACACATGGTAGCCTATTAAGGAGGATAAATAATTAGGGATTCCACATTAATCATGGTTTGGGGATCGTAGCATATATCTCTAAAACATCTAGTGGGGAAAATATTATTTAGGGACCCTTAGAAGCCAAAGGCTTATGGTTGGGTGAAAATAAGCATAGGTCATAGAGGACATCATAGGGAGATTTACTTTTACTAGCATATATTTGATGAGTTAACAACCTAGTTCTTCATCTAGTAGACTTATCTTCTATATCAGTTACACTAGCCTTGGGATTCATGTTAAATGTCATTTATGACATCTATAAGATTCATTATTGGGTGGTAGACACATGACAAAGGAGTAAAATCCTAATAGATTGCTCTGATGGTTTGTAATAATGCCATATATTCTAGTAGATCCTAGGTGGTTTACACATGCTAATAGATAAATTAGTTATGCCTCACTAGTGATTCAAAAGAAGATTGTTGTGGTTAGTTATAAGAGTGTTCCATGGGTTCCATGGACTTATGTAGGAGGTCCAACAAAAGTAGGCATGACACCAAATTATGTGCATTGGTGGGTATAATATTTTCGTGTAAGATTAACATCTCCTAGACAAGTAGGTGTGTAGGTTTAGGTATAAACATAGGAGTAAGCATAGGTAAAAGTTTATTTGTCAATGGAAATAGATGAGGTGGAGGTAGAGACTAAAAATGGGGTGAGTGACATTAGTATTAGTTGGTATAGTAATGGAGGAGAGCATGATGATGATGATGATGATGATGATGATGATGATGATGATGATGATGATGATGATGATGATGATGATGGAGATGACAAAGGGGATGGAGAGGATGACACCTAGGCTATGATGGTAGATCCTAGTAATATAGGTATATCAAGATATTTTATTGATCCAAACTGGGTAGGGATATCACGTACAAATCTAGGCTAGGAGAGGCCATTAGGCATAGTTAGGGAAGCTAGTGATAGTTTCATGTTAAAGGAGGATATTTCAACCAGGATAATTGAGATTTATGACCTAGAGATGAGAGTGGGTTAGATATAGGATAAATTTACTTTGTGATATGCCAAAACTTTTGCCTTAAGAGTAGAGATTTATTATGTAAATGATAAGATAAATCAGATGGCATAGGTGTAGGCAAAAATTTAGGTTGAGAGAGATTATGCAATGGTAGATGTGAAGAGGCAATAATGTGAGTGAGATGAGGTAAGATGGGCTAGTACTTAGGAAGGTTTCTAATGAATGGTTTTTTAGAGACTTTAGGCTAAGGATGAGATTTATTACTATCATTGAGCATGTGAAACTATATCTCCTAAGGATTAGTAAATTCTTTCTTTTGAGACATTCAGGTATAAATAGCTAGTAAAATATCATCATGTTTGAGAATTAGGACCCATGACACATTGACTACAGGATAGTCAGTGCAAAAACCACAACTACCTCTACCACCATGACCACTAAGGCCACTAAGGCAACCTCATTCTATAGGGCCTATGGACTCATAGATTTAGAGCTGATTGTTATAGCTCTATTTTTGGCATGTTATATTTTGACATGATGATATGTATATATTCACAATGAATATGACATTATTTTGAAATATAAAGTGACATTCATGGTCCTTAGAGGCCTTTGTACACATACTATTATTATTTGATAAATATTATGCTCATGTTATTGTTATTTTGACTCTCATGTTTAGATGTGTTGATTTAACACTGTTAGTGTTTATTTTCCATGTAAACATGCATGCTCTTTCATTTATTATATTACCATGTATATGAGATATTTCATTATTTTTACCTACTTATGTTGAATGATTTATGTATATGATTATTCAAAGATGCACATATTTATTAACACATAATATAATCATATTGATCTAATTATTCCTGGGTTTGGATTGTATTTTGGATTTGGCTAGTTGTGAACTAAGAGTACTTCCCACTGCCTTGTTTGATAGATCTATTGTCCTGATTTTTGTTGTAGCTTGTTATATTATGCATCATAGTTATTAACAAACATAATAAAAATATATCCTAAGCATGTAAAACTTAATTTAGATTTAAATATAAAGAACCTTTTAATAATATATGAACAATCAAATCCCAAGATTAAATATAAGATAAATAAACTAAGTGTAAGACTATATACAAACACTCAAAACCTAAGAACAAGATATGGCTAAAATGTAATAGACCTATGGTAATTGAGAAAGGCAAAATCAAATAAAAAAGGAAATAAATAGTTAAAAACAAATAAATAAAGAAACTAACCAAATAAACAAATAAACAAAACACCTAGAAGAAAATAAAAGTGTCAACAAAACCAAGGCATATGAAAGGTATAAATAAGCAATAGATCACACATAAACTAAAGTACAAGTAATAAAAATTTAATTTTAAGTAAGAGTAATAGGCAAATGAAGTTAATCAAAATAATAAATAATTAAGTTTAAGTAAGATACATATCTCTATAAATACAAGTGTATTTGACCCTTAATCACTAGATAGAAAATAGATGCAAAAGCCTGTGCAAACAAAATACAAGTTGAGAAAAATTAATGTATTTGATCCCTGTTATGCTCTAATTATGCATACTACCATCTAAAACAACCCTAAACCCATATTTAAAATATTTATAAGCTAATTCATATTTAATGGATCCAAGTCCACTCTCATTTTAGCATTCACTTGCACTTTCATCAAGCACTAGGTGGGATAACTACATCGGGCTCGATCTCTCTTTGGATTATTGGTATGTAGGCAAATATATTCATAGTAGTGTGTTGAGGATATCTATCCTATCCTACTAACTAACATACAATGATTTATCCTATCATACCTATAATGAGGATTAGAGTTTTCACACTAAATCAAGTTTTATAGGCACAACACAGAGTTCCATATTTTGTGCCCACAAGAACAAGACCTAAAAACATAAGTGTAGGTGCTCCAAAAAAATAAGAACAATTCTATAAAGAGGACACTAGTGCCACTTTGAAAACACTATATTAGCATGGCACTAATATATAGGTGGGGTGATACTATCCAATGATAAAATAGATCCCAAAATCCTATTGATGACATTTTGTGCTATACATAACCTAGTTTTCTAAACCTAGATCATTTGTAATAGTCACTTTATAACTAAGTTTATATTTAAGCCTATTTATTATTTGTTTTAGAAATTCAAAAGAAGTTAAAATTTGTAACAAATCATTACTTATTTATTACATATTATTTCACTAATTTAGACATCTCATACATAGTTAAAACCTAAAAGGTTAAATAATTTTGTGAACTTGTCTTATATTGAATATTTCTCCAAACCCTAGCTTGTATTAAACCAAATTTTTGTGAAGTAATTTAGGGATACATACTTCTAATTTTATTATTTTTTAGACAACCTAGATAAATTAAATCAATTTTCATAATGGGGTTTCAATTTATTTTACATATGATTATCACAAAGAAACCTTATATTCAAAAAACCTAACCCTAGACACACATAAGGTTTGTATCCTTTTATATCTATACTTAGATTTTAATTCTGAAAATATCATATTTGATGTAATATTTTAATTTTACAATCTTCCATAGATTACTATAACAAAACTTGTGCTCCTAGCTTATAACCTAAAATGGTATAATTTAACAATAAATTTAATGAAACTAATAAATAATAGTTATGATATTTTATCTCCAAACATACAAATATATAAGATTATTTCATAGAAAAATCTTAAATATGAGATCCAAAATTCAAACAATGGTCAATCTTAAAACCCTATAGTTAAAAAAGTTATCGCACCTCTATTAGGGCCAACTCAACAAAATTAGATAACATAACCCAATATTAATATTCAACCATCATTGACAGCTATAGAACTTGTGTCTAGTTCCTCCACTCTAGATATACAATCCCTTGTGCATGATATTAATAATTTATAGTCTAAGGTGTTACATCTCAAGAAAGGAGCAACTAGGCCATCCCATGCCTTAGATTCCAACATTTTGTTACATACAATTTTGACACATCACATAGCAATAACTTCTTTACCATATAATTTCATGCCACCCAAGCTTACATTATATAATGGCAAGGATGACCCAAATCATCACCTCAGAGCCTTTTATGTAACATGCTTAGACTATATGTCCAACGATTGGATTCTTAATAATTTATTTCAATGTAGTCTCAAGGATTATGCCTTATAATGGTTCCATGATTTTCCAAATTAATCTATCACCACATTCAATCATTTATCTAACATGTTACTAGCACACTTTTCTATAAATATTAATGATAATATGTCATATGCATAAGTGGCATATTAAAGCAAAATTCAAATGAGCCTATCATAGATTATGTCTTGTGATAAAATATAATATTATAAATATTGACTATTCTAAAGGTAGATAGAGAGCTTTAAGATATATTTAAATAGATTATATTATCATCACTCCATGAAACTATCTTATTCAATAAGTTTCCTATATTTACCAATTTGTGCCACACAGTCAAGGATAAAAAAGTTAAGCTATTATTAATATGAAAAATCAAGTACACAAATGGATCATAATAATTTATTAAGAGTTCAAAAAGACCTCCATATATGGTAACAACCACATAAAACAAAAGTGATCAAAAGGCCATAGTAAACACAACTGTTGATCCATCTCCCAGATTGGTTTTATCCTCTCCTTAGCATAGAGTATTTACTAATCTTCGAGAGTCACGAACATGGGTTATACAATAATTATTGGAATTCAATGTAATATCTCTCCCTCCCATTAAATAAGTTGATATGACATGGAATATTCAAAAGAGTTATGATTCAAATGCATTTTATGAGTATCATTGGGCACTAGGCCACATGATAAATAAATACATTAGCCACATAAGATACAAGATCTCATTGAGGCTAACATTATTGATGTGGGAACACTCACAAAGGAACCAAAACAAAAACAAATAGAGACCAAGGAACTAGATATATTTTTGTATCCTTTCCAAAAGCATAAATCAAATGAGGTATGGACACATTAGGTGTTCACTATACATACCAGGTGCATCCACACTTAGATTCTTATCACATAGTTACAAAGGAGACACACACACTACATAACATTATTTCCATATATCACTCTAAAGTTTCACCTAGATCACTTATCACATTTTTAAAGTAAGATATTGTGGATGATGACATAGATCTATATGTATTCTTCATTCGATAATACATAGACATCCATCTTATTCATAGTATTAAGATTGACAATAGGTCAAGCATAAGCATGTGTACCATGACACTATTACAGTACTTGGGATACACATAATGAGATATATTCCCCACAGATATAATAATTAGTGGTTTTAGTGGCCACCTTTAGAGTTCCATTAGGGAGATCGCACTTCCATT